>SPJY01014911.1:372042-460684 GCA_005191435.1 Raddia distichophylla
TATACGGCAGCTCTCCTGCCTTTTTGCTCAAAAAGAAAAAGATACAAATATAAAATCATTAAGAAGGCGTAGATAGATTCCTCATCCATTGCTTAGTTCAACAAGCACAATGATGCGCGAAGCCAAAATGGCCCAACTCAAGCACCACTCACAGAACTAGATATAGAGTAAGTCCAATGGAAGTGTCTTTAAGTAAAATGATTAGCTTTTAGCTCAACAATTAGCACTACTGAACTGAGAGTATCATGTTAGTTGCAACCACGGAGACGGACTGGAATGTACTCGGCAAAGGGACAAGCATGTAATTATTGCTCTAAGCATTAACATCCATAAATTTTAATAGTTATGTTTGAAGGCCTGATCTTCTGCTGTAGCCACTGGATCTGCCTTTGTACCTGTCACTTCTTTCTATTTGTATTTGCCTGAAGACGCTGCATTTCGTCCCCCTGCTGCTGCATTTCGAACCAAGCAACTGCATCAACCCAAACTGAACAGAGACACGAAATATGACAGGATGAGATGAAGCCAAACCTCCACAGCAGACGCTGTCAAAATGTTAACAAACTCTACAATACAAGATTGTCAAATGCAAACAACAATGGTAACAGAGATTAAGGGCATGATAATATCAGAAATCAATATGTGAAATCAAGAATAACTACACTGAGGAAACAACGACCGGCCAAGGCTTGTAAGGAATCAATTCAACCAGAACCCAGCCTTTTGCGGTCTGTAAAATTCCATAACAACAAAATCTTTTCATAATCTGATAGTCGTTTGGTACCCACCGAGACCAGTCTACAAACTACTCTGTTGATAGACATTGTTCACGCAGATATATGGTAATATCAACCTAGTTGGAGGTGTGGTACAGCTTGCCGAAAACATGAAGAAGGGCAACGGCTGCAATAAACCCTATGCTCATGATAAGAACAGTGTTTGAGGACATCTTGCACCCAGCAGCCTCGTCGGTGTAGAATTGGAGCATTGTACTGGCGCCGCCTCCAGCAGCAGCACCGCTGGTGGTTTTACGCCAGCGTAAACTTGCAGCAGCTGCTGCGCTACCTCTAGCGGGTGCGTCACCATTGGCCACCATCTTGTTTAATGATCACTGCATAGCAAGATGGGGTAATTCAAACCTAAGACTTGCAGGATTGGTATTGTGAAAGACGACAGTATGAATAATATATTCATCAGAAGTTGAGAACCACGGGGTGTACAAAAATAAGCATAGATTGCACATGGTAGGACAGAATAACTGTCTACATCTTTTGTTTTGAATGGGAAGGACAAATGCTATCAAAATCTTGGCAGATTACTTCAGTAGTAAAAGATAACTGCTAAGCATAATAATTCAGTATGTAACCAAAATGCAAATTCTCATATAAGTGCTCACTTTTGAAGTGTAAATCTAAATTAGCATGCCATGTGAAGTTTCACAATTGAATTTGCATTACAAAAATTTGGATTACAATTGCTTTTCCCAAACTAAAATCAGCACTAAACTTGCAGTTAGAGCCTTATGCACCAAACCACCCGTAGACCGTACTAAACTGTAAAATGTACCAAAAAAGTATGTTTTGTGGATTCGCTAGCAAGAACCAGACAAGTTCAGGCATTATCTCAGAAACATACATTGCAAATTTGCCATACATTTCACTCAAAATAAAAAATTGCCATCAACAGATTCATCCATGTTAACTATAATTATATACGCATGCGAGATATGACTATAAGTAGAGTAAAATTCCTTGGTGCACAGGAGGCCATGGGTGCCAGTCCAATAGTCTATCAAAAAACATTCTGACATACAGACCATCCTACGAGGAATTCAAGATCCATCGACCCCACAACAAAAATGATGCATAAACAGTTCCACTTCTGGTCGCAACAACAAAAATTACTACTATCCTGGGAATCCGAGAAGTAGATCGAATCCCCCACAGAAACTGACCAATACCTGAATTCCGAACGGCCAAATCTTGGAAAAATGTTGCCGTCTGCCGTCGTGAATCCTAATCGGCGAAGCAACAGGCAGGCATGGCGATCTAACGCGGAAACACCAAGAGAAGGAGAACGCCTCCTACAAATACACACACGCGCACGCACAGATCGACGAAGAATCCGCGGGGCGCAGTGGAATCGAGAGGCGGGACCTGGTGACCTGATCTGAGAGAGATGGGGAAGAGGATTGCGCGCCCACCTGACGAAATCGCTCTTCTTCTGGGTCGTCTTGGCCCCGTCCAGCCTGAATGCAGAATGCTCCTCCGCCTCCAAAACCCGTGCGTGCCTTGAATCTTGATAGTTGGGCTGGAGCGTGGGACGCAGCTTGGCTCGTTTGGAAGTTACTCCCTCCGTTTTTTTTGTTTTTTGTTTAACGCCTTTGACTTTTTGGCACGTCTTTGACCGTTTGTCTTATTTAAAAATTTAGTGCAAAGATATAAAAAAATAAGACGTATTTATAGTACCTCTATTGATAAAACATATCACAATAAAATAAATGAGATTTACAAAAATAATTTGAATAAGACAAATGGTCAAAAACGTATCAAAAAGTCAAAAGCGTCAAACAAAAAAAAACGGAGGTAGTACATGTGAATCTTAAGCGGAGGATAGTTATATCAACGTGTTTGTATTGTAAATTGTTTTAAATATGATATAATGTTACAGCAATCAATAATATATAATAGGAAAAAGTGTCGATTTGATCCCCAAC
The DNA here is from genome assembly GCA_005191435.1 of Raddia distichophylla. NCBI lineage: Eukaryota > Viridiplantae > Streptophyta > Magnoliopsida > Poales > Poaceae > Raddia > Raddia distichophylla. Next base: position 374,759 of record SPJY01014911.1, read on the forward strand.
TATACCCGTCGGACCACTTTGGTCCCTGAACACAATACCGAATTTGTTAGGTTCTTGAACTCTCAAAACCGGACTTGTCTATTCCTTTGACCGGTCAAAACGGTGGTTTTGAGCCTTTCACTTACGCTGATGTGGCAGATTTCTTGTGCGTGACGCCATTTAGGGCTACCACATTGTTACCATGGCTGCTATATCAGCAAAAGTATGCTAGATCTGTCACGTAAGCTGTCACTCCGTCTAAAACCACCATTTTGACCGGTCAAAGGACTAGCCAAGTCTGGTTTGGAGAGTTCAAAGACCTGACAAGTTCGGTATTGTTGTTTAGGGACCAAAAGGATCCGGAGGGTATAGTTGAGGGAACAAATCGACACTTTTTCCTATATAATAAAACAAACTAGTGGTCAAAGTCTGTTTCAAATTCAAAATAAAAGGAGATATACTCCTCCTCCGTTCAAAATATAAGACACACACAGTCCTACGCAGTAGGGAGTACATAACATACAGGTGGCTTGGCTCGGTTTGTCTGTGGCACGAGCCCAGACTCAAGTCAAGATGACTTGCAAGCAAGAGGAGTCTCAAGTTATTTATATGGGGACTGGGGGATACGACGTGGCCGAGCAATTTGATTGGTCGCGACGCATTACAATTCACAGGCTACATAACTGAAATAACGGGTCCTTATTTGCCTTCCCAACCGGGCATTTGTCTAGGCGTGTTTGGTTTATAGCACTGGGTGGCCATGCTAAAAAATTGGCATGACCAAATCTTATCAATTTATATAGTGTTTAGATTGTAACCAATGCAATTTGACCGATGAAAAATAAAAGAAAAAGAAAAGTATTTAAAACAGGTCGATTAGGATATTAGATGATCTATGAAATTTTTTCTATGCAATTTGAACTCCAAATAAAATTATATGAAAAAAAGAGAAATTTAAATAGAACATAATCAACTGCACATTCCTTTTCTACGGGCGAGCAACTGGTTTGGATGGTTGCGTGCGGTCGTTGCTTTTGGACCCAACGCGCCGCCGTGAATTGGTAGGGCGCCGGTTCCAGTGCCCGTGTCTGCTCCTGCGTTGAAAACTAAAGGCATGCCGTCGCGTGGCTCACCGTGTCATTGGCAATGATCCAAATGGCTGCCAAATTGGCAATGATCCACTTGCATATCCGTGCTAGGATAGAACAAGTCATGGGAGAACTTTCTATGGAATAGTCTAAATTTGATTACTCGTAACAATCTAGTATGATAACACATTGTATGGATATTGATCATTGAGATGCCACAAAGAATCCATATCATATCTTGTGCAGGAGAAGGAAAAAGATTTCCACAACTCTTCGGCCCATGGTGAGCGCTAGCTGTTGAGGATCAAGACTCGGATTCTATCACCCGGCTCACACCATATTTGTTTCAAAGTGAAGCCAAAGCAATTATTTTCTCCTTCCTCCCGAAATTATAGTGAGCGCAAAAAAATTATATTGATTCAAGCCTCCTGTGTTGGCATAATTAATAGCCCTACATCCAGTTTGGTTTTACTATATCAGAGAGTATACAACGACAGATATTTGGCTTTCACAAAGCTCTAGGTGTGGAACTCGGCGGGTATCCTCGAACTTGCTATTGGGATAGATCTTGTTAAACTTGCCTTCTTCGTCTGATTGCCTCTCCTTAAATAGGCCTTCCTTGCTGATGATCTCTCTACAGGGGACATAATCTATTTGGATTTAAGCTTTTTCATATAGCTTCCTCCTCCTTTTATTGTTTCAAATTTGATTCCTTCTTATCCGTCCATGAATCATGCCTAATTGAGATGAATTGTGTCTCCACTCTTTCTCCTTCCCTAGAATTTGCTTTAGCGGGGCAGTCACCACTCACAGAGTCGGTAGAATTACGTCAACGTCTATCTCCCCCTTGTTACCGAGCCAATAATGGGCCTGTCAGTATAACAAATACCGGGGTATAAAGAGTCCCGGAAAAGACCGGGCGAGGGCCCCACACGTCAGGCGGCGTGACCAGGCCCCAGCGTGTGGGCGAGCCCCTCAAGCGCCGGGCGAGGGCCCCGCACGTCAGGCGGGCGACCAGGCCCCAGCGTGTGGGCGAGCCCCTCAAGCGCCGGGCGAGGGCCCCGCACGTCAGGCGGGCGACCAGGCCCCAGCGTGTGGGCGAGCCCCTCAAGCGCCGGGCGAGGGCCCCGCACGTCAGGCGGGCGACCAGGCCCCAGCGTGTGGGCGAGCCCCTCAGGCGCCGGGCGAGGGCCCCACACGTCAGGCGGGCGACCAGGCCCCAGCGTGTGGGCGAGCCCCTCAAGCGCCGGGCGAGGGCCCCACACGTCAGGCGGGCGAGCAGGCCCCAGCGTGTGGGCGAGCCCCTCAAGCGCCGGGCGAGGGCCCCACACGTCAGGCGGGCGAGCAGGCCCCAGCGTGTGGGCGAGCCCCTCAAGCGCCGGGCGAGGGCCCCACACGTCAGGCGGGCGAGCAGGCCCCAGCGTGTGGGCGAGCCCCTCAAGCGCCGGGCGAGGGCCCCACACGTCAGGCGGGCGAGCAGGCCCCAGCGTGTGGGCGAGCCCCTCAAGCGCCGGGCGAGGGCCCCACACGTCAGGCGGGCGAGCAGGCCCCAGCGTGTGGGCGAGCCCCTCAAGCGCCGGGCGAGGGCCCCACACGTCAGGCGGGCGAGCAGGCCCCAGCGTGTGGGCGAGCCCCTCAAGCGCCGGGCGAGGGCCCCACACGTCAGGCGGGCGAGCAGGCCCCAGCGTGTGGGCGAGCCCCTCAAGCGCCGGGCGAGGGCCCCACACGTCAGGCGGGCGAGCAGGCCCCAGCGTGTGGGCGAGCCCCTCAAGCGCCGGGCGAGGGCCCCACACGTCAGGCGGGCGAGCAGGCCCCAGCGTGTGGGCGAGCCCCTCAAGCGCCGGGCGAGGGCCCCACACGTCAGGCGGGCGAGCAGGCCCCAGCGTGTGGGCGAGCCCCTCAAGCGCCGGGCGAGGGCCCCACACGTCAGGCGGGCGAGCAGGCCCCAGCGTGTGGGCGAGCCCCTCAAGCGCCGGGCGAGGGCCCCACACGTCAGGCGGGCGAGCAGGCCCCAGCGTGTGGGCGAGCCCCTCAAGCGCCGGGCGAGGGCCCCACACGTCAGGCGGGCGAGCAGGCCCCAGCGTGTGGGCGAGCCCCTCAAGCGCCGGGCGAGGGCCCCACACGTCAGGCGGGCGAGCAGGCCCCAGCGTGTGGGCGAGCCCCTCAAGCGCCGGGCGAGGGCCCCACACGTCAGGCGGGCGAGCAGGCCCCAGCGTGTGGGCGAGCCCCTCAAGCGCCGGGCGAGGGCCCCACACGTCAGGCGGGCGAGCAGGCCCCAGCGTGTGGGCGAGCCCCTCAAGCGCCGGGCGAGGGCCCCACACGTCAGGCGGGCGAGCAGGCCCCAGCGTGTGGGCGAGCCCCTCAAGCGCCGGGCGAGGGCCCCACACGTCAGGCGGGCGAGCAGGCCCCAGCGTGTGGGCGAGCCCCTCAAGCGCCGGGCGAGGGCCCCACACGTCAGGCGGGCGAGCAGGCCCCAGCGTGTGGGCGAGCCCCTCAAGCGCCGGGCGAGGGCCCCACACGTCAGGCGGGCGAGCAGGCCCCAGCGTGTGGGCGAGCCCCTCAAGCGCCGGGCGAGGGCCCCACACGTCAGGCGGGCGAGCAGGCCCCAGCGTGTGGGCGAGCCCCTCAAGCGCCGGGCGAGGGCCCCACACGTCAGGCGGGCGAGCAGGCCCCAGCGTGTGGGCGAGCCCCTCAAGCGCCGGGCGAGGGCCCCACACGTCAGGCGGGCGAGCAGGCCCCAGCGTGTGGGCGAGCCCCTCAAGCGCCGGGCGAGGGCCCCACACGTCAGGCGGGCGAGCAGGCCCCAGCGTGTGGGCGAGCCCCTCAAGCGCCGGGCGAGGGCCCCACACGTCAGGCGGGCGAGCAGGCCCCAGCGTGTGGGCGAGCCCCTCAAGCGCCGGGCGAGGGCCCCACACGTCAGGCGGGCGAGCAGGCCCCAGCGTGTGGGCGAGCCCCTCAAGCGCCGGGCGAGGGCCCCACACGTCAGGCGGGCGAGCAGGCCCCAGCGTGTGGGCGAGCCCCTCAAGCGCCGGGCGAGGGCCCCACACGTCAGGCGGGCGAGCAGGCCCCAGCGTGTGGGCGAGCCCCTCAAGCGCCGGGCGAGGGCCCCACACGTCAGGCGGGCGAGCAGGCCCCAGCGTGTGGGCGAGCCCCTCAAGCGCCGGGCGAGGGCCCCACACGTCAGGCGGGCGAGCAGGCCCCAGCGTGTGGGCGAGCCCCTCAAGCGCCGGGCGAGGGCCCCACACGTCAGGCGGGCGAGCAGGCCCCAGCGTGTGGGCGAGCCCCTCAAGCGCCGGGCGAGGGCCCCACACGTCAGGCGGGCGAGCAGGCCCCAGCGTGTGGGCGAGCCCCTCAAGCGCCGGGCGAGGGCCCCACACGTCAGGCGGGCGAGCAGGCCCCAGCGTGTGGGCGAGCCCCTCAAGCGCCGGGCGAGGGCCCCACACGTCAGGCGGGCGAGCAGGCCCCAGCGTGTGGGCGAGCCCCTCAAGCGCCGGGCGAGGGCCCCACACGTCAGGCGGGCGAGCAGGCCCCAGCGTGTGGGCGAGCCCCTCAAGCGCCGGGCGAGGGCCCCACACGTCAGGCGGGCGAGCAGGCCCCAGCGTGTGGGCGAGCCCCTCAAGCGCCGGGCGAGGGCCCCACACGTCAGGCGGGCGAGCAGGCCCCAGCGTGTGGGCGAGCCCCTCAAGCGCCGGGCGAGGGCCCCACACGTCAGGCGGGCGAGCAGGCCCCAGCGTGTGGGCGAGCCCCTCAAGCGCCGGGCGAGGGCCCCACACGTCAGGCGGGCGAGCAGGCCCCAGCGTGTGGGCGAGCCCCTCAAGCGCCGGGCGAGGGCCCCACACGTCAGGCGGGCGAGCAGGCCCCAGCGTGTGGGCGAGCCCCTCAAGCGCCGGGCGAGGGCCCCACACGTCAGGCGGGCGAGCAGGCCCCAGCGTGTGGGCGAGCCCCTCAAGCGCCGGGCGAGGGCCCCACACGTCAGGCGGGCGAGCAGGCCCCAGCGTGTGGGCGAGCCCCTCAAGCGCCGGGCGAGGGCCCCACACGTCAGGCGGGCGAGCAGGCCCCAGCGTGTGGGCGAGCCCCTCAAGCGCCGGGCGAGGGCCCCACACGTCAGGCGGGCGAGCAGGCCCCAGCGTGTGGGCGAGCCCCTCAAGCGCCGGGCGAGGGCCCCACACGTCAGGCGGGCGAGCAGGCCCCAGCGTGTGGGCGAGCCCCTCAAGCGCCGGGCGAGGGCCCCACACGTCAGGCGGGCGAGCAGGCCCCAGCGTGTGGGCGAGCCCCTCAAGCGCCGGGCGAGGGCCCCACACGTCAGGCGGGCGAGCAGGCCCCAGCGTGTGGGCGAGCCCCTCAAGCGCCGGGCGAGGGCCCCACACGTCAGGCGGGCGAGCAGGCCCCAGCGTGTGGGCGAGCCCCTCAAGCGCCGGGCGAGGGCCCCACACGTCAGGCGGGCGAGCAGGCCCCAGCGTGTGGGCGAGCCCCTCAAGCGCCGGGCGAGGGCCCCACACGTCAGGCGGGCGAGCAGGCCCCAGCGTGTGGGCGAGCCCCTCAAGCGCCGGGCGAGGGCCCCACACGTCAGGCGGGCGAGCAGGCCCCAGCGTGTGGGCGAGCCCCTCAAGCGCCGGGCGAGGGCCCCACACGTCAGGCGGGCGAGCAGGCCCCAGCGTGTGGGCGAGCCCCTCAAGCGCCGGGCGAGGGCCCCACACGTCAGGCGGGCGAGCAGGCCCCAGCGTGTGGGCGAGCCCCTCAAGCGCCGGGCGAGGGCCCCACACGTCAGGCGGGCGAGCAGGCCCCAGCGTGTGGGCGAGCCCCTCAAGCGCCGGGCGAGGGCCCCACACGTCAGGCGGGCGAGCAGGCCCCAGCGTGTGGGCGAGCCCCTCAAGCGCCGGGCGAGGGCCCCACACGTCAGGCGGGCGAGCAGGCCCCAGCGTGTGGGCGAGCCCCTCAAGCGCCGGGCGAGGGCCCCACACGTCAGGCGGGCGAGCAGGCCCCAGCGTGTGGGCGAGCCCCTCAAGCGCCGGGCGAGGGCCCCACACGTCAGGCGGGCGAGCAGGCCCCAGCGTGTGGGCGAGCCCCTCAAGCGCCGGGCGAGGGCCCCACACGTCAGGCGGGCGAGCAGGCCCCAGCGTGTGGGCGAGCCCCTCAAGCGCCGGGCGAGGGCCCCACACGTCAGGCGGGCGAGCAGGCCCCAGCGTGTGGGCGAGCCCCTCAAGCGCCGGGCGAGGGCCCCACACGTCAGGCGGGCGAGCAGGCCCCAGCGTGTGGGCGAGCCCCTCAAGCGCCGGGCGAGGGCCCCACACGTCAGGCGGGCGAGCAGGCCCCAGCGTGTGGGCGAGCCCCTCAAGCGCCGGGCGAGGGCCCCACACGTCAGGCGGGCGAGCAGGCCCCAGCGTGTGGGCGAGCCCCTCAAGCGCCGGGCGAGGGCCCCACACGTCAGGCGGGCGAGCAGGCCCCAGCGTGTGGGCGAGCCCCTCAAGCGCCGGGCGAGGGCCCCACACGTCAGGCGGGCGAGCAGGCCCCAGCGTGTGGGCGAGCCCCTCAAGCGCCGGGCGAGGGCCCCACACGTCAGGCGGGCGAGCAGGCCCCAGCGTGTGGGCGAGCCCCTCAAGCGCCGGGCGAGGGCCCCACACGTCAGGCGGGCGAGCAGGCCCCAGCGTGTGGGCGAGCCCCTCAAGCGCCGGGCGAGGGCCCCACACGTCAGGCGGGCGAGCAGGCCCCAGCGTGTGGGCGAGCCCCTCAAGCGCCGGGCGAGGGCCCCACACGTCAGGCGGGCGAGCAGGCCCCAGCGTGTGGGCGAGCCCCTCAAGCGCCGGGCGAGGGCCCCACACGTCAGGCGGGCGAGCAGGCCCCAGCGTGTGGGCGAGCCCCTCAAGCGCCGGGCGAGGGCCCCACACGTCAGGCGGGCGAGCAGGCCCCAGCGTGTGGGCGAGCCCCTCAAGCGCCGGGCGAGGGCCCCACACGTCAGGCGGGCGAGCAGGCCCCAGCGTGTGGGCGAGCCCCTCAAGCGCCGGGCGAGGGCCCCACACGTCAGGCGGGCGAGCAGGCCCCAGCGTGTGGGCGAGCCCCTCAAGCGCCGGGCGAGGGCCCCACACGTCAGGCGGGCGAGCAGGCCCCAGCGTGTGGGCGAGCCCCTCAAGCGCCGGGCGAGGGCCCCACACGTCAGGCGGGCGAGCAGGCCCCAGCGTGTGGGCGAGCCCCTCAAGCGCCGGGCGAGGGCCCCACACGTCAGGCGGGCGAGCAGGCCCCAGCGTGTGGGCGAGCCCCTCAAGCGCCGGGCGAGGGCCCCACACGTCAGGCGGGCGAGCAGGCCCCAGCGTGTGGGCGAGCCCCTCAAGCGCCGGGCGAGGGCCCCACACGTCAGGCGGGCGAGCAGGCCCCAGCGTGTGGGCGAGCCCCTCAAGCGCCGGGCGAGGGCCCCACACGTCAGGCGGGCGAGCAGGCCCCAGCGTGTGGGCGAGCCCCTCAAGCGCCGGGCGAGGGCCCCACACGTCAGGCGGGCGAGCAGGCCCCAGCGTGTGGGCGAGCCCCTCAAGCGCCGGGCGAGGGCCCCACACGTCAGGCGGGCGAGCAGGCCCCAGCGTGTGGGCGAGCCCCTCAAGCGCCGGGCGAGGGCCCCACACGTCAGGCGGGCGAGCAGGCCCCAGCGTGTGGGCGAGCCCCTCAAGCGCCGGGCGAGGGCCCCACACGTCAGGCGGGCGAGCAGGCCCCAGCGTGTGGGCGAGCCCCTCAAGCGCCGGGCGAGGGCCCCACACGTCAGGCGGGCGAGCAGGCCCCAGCGTGTGGGCGAGCCCCTCAAGCGCCGGGCGAGGGCCCCACACGTCAGGCGGGCGAGCAGGCCCCAGCGTGTGGGCGAGCCCCTCAAGCGCCGGGCGAGGGCCCCACACGTCAGGCGGGCGAGCAGGCCCCAGCGTGTGGGCGAGCCCCTCAAGCGCCGGGCGAGGGCCCCACACGTCAGGCGGGCGAGCAGGCCCCAGCGTGTGGGCGAGCCCCTCAAGCGCCGGGCGAGGGCCCCACACGTCAGGCGGGCGAGCAGGCCCCAGCGTGTGGGCGAGCCCCTCAAGCGCCGGGCGAGGGCCCCACACGTCAGGCGGGCGAGCAGGCCCCAGCGTGTGGGCGAGCCCCTCAAGCGCCGGGCGAGGGCCCCACACGTCAGGCGGGCGAGCAGGCCCCAGCGTGTGGGCGAGCCCCTCAAGCGCCGGGCGAGGGCCCCACACGTCAGGCGGGCGAGCAGGCCCCAGCGTGTGGGCGAGCCCCTCAAGCGCCGGGCGAGGGCCCCACACGTCAGGCGGGCGAGCAGGCCCCAGCGTGTGGGCGAGCCCCTCAAGCGCCGGGCGAGGGCCCCACACGTCAGGCGGGCGAGCAGGCCCCAGCGTGTGGGCGAGTCCCTCAAGCGCCGGGCGAGGGCCCCACACGTCAGGCGGGCGAGCAGGCCCCAGCGTGTGGGCGAGCCCCTCAAGCGCCGGGCGAGGGCCCCACACGTCAGGCGGGCGAGCAGGCCCCAGCGTGTGGGCGAGCCCCTCAAGCGCCGGGCGAGGGCCCCACACGTCAGGCGGGCGAGCAGGCCCCAGCGTGTGGGCGAGCCCCTCAAGCGCCGGGCGAGGGCCCCACACGTCAGGCGGGCGAGCAGGCCCCAGCGTGTGGGCGAGCCCCTCAAGCGCCGGGCGAGGGCCCCACACGTCAGGCGGGCGAGCAGGCCCCAGCGTGTGGGCGAGCCCCTCAAGCGCCGGGCGAGGGCCCCACACGTCAGGCGGGCGAGCAGGCCCCAGCGTGTGGGCGAGCCCCTCAAGCGCCGGGCGAGGGCCCCACACGTCAGGCGGGCGAGCAGGCCCCAGCGTGTGGGCGAGCCCCTCAAGCGCCGGGCGAGGGCCCCACACGTCAGGCGGGCGAGCAGGCCCCAGCGTGTGGGCGAGCCCCTCAAGCGCCGGGCGAGGGCCCCACACGTCAGGCGGGCGAGCAGGCCCCAGCGTGTGGGCGAGCCCCTCAAGCGCCGGGCGAGGGCCCCACACGTCAGGCGGGCGAGCAGGCCCCAGCGTGTGGGCGAGCCCCTCAAGCGCCGGGCGAGGGCCCCACACGTCAGGCGGGCGAGCAGGCCCCAGCGTGTGGGCGAGCCCCTCAAGCGCCGGGCGAGGGCCCCACACGTCAGGCGGGCGAGCAGGCCCCAGCGTGTGGGCGAGCCCCTCAAGCGCCGGGCGAGGGCCCCACACGTCAGGCGGGCGAGCAGGCCCCAGCGTGTGGGCGAGCCCCTCAAGCGCCGGGCGAGGGCCCCACACGTCAGGCGGGCGAGCAGGCCCCAGCGTGTGGGCGAGCCCCTCAAGCGCCGGGCGAGGGCCCCACACGTCAGGCGGGCGAGCAGGCCCCAGCGTGTGGGCGAGCCCCTCAAGCGCCGGGCGAGGGCCCCACACGTCAGGCGGGCGAGCAGGCCCCAGCGTGTGGGCGAGCCCCTCAAGCGCCGGGCGAGGGCCCCACACGTCAGGCGGGCGAGCAGGCCCCAGCGTGTGGGCGAGCCCCTCAAGCGCCGGGCGAGGGCCCCACACGTCAGGCGGGCGAGCAGGCCCCAGCGTGTGGGCGAGCCCCTCAAGCACCGGGCGAGGGCCCCACACGTCAGGCGGGCGATCAGGCCCCAGCGTGTGGGCGAGCTCCTCAGAGCACCGGGCGAGGGCCCCACACGTCAGGCGGGCGATCAGGCCCCAGCGTGTGGGCGAGCTCCTCAGAGACCGGGCGAGGGTCCCACATGTCAGGCGGGCGATCAGGCCCCAGCGTGTGGGCGAGACCCTCAAAGACAAGGCGAGGGCCCGACACGTCAGGCGGGCGACCAGGCCCCAGCGTGTTGGCGAGCCCCTCAAGCGTCGGGCGAGGGCCCCACACGTCAGGCGGGCGACCAGGCCCCAGCGTGTGGGCGAGCCCCTCGAGCGCGCCGGGCCCCCCTCTCTGTCAGGTGGGGCCGGTGCGGCAGGGAGCGTTCCGGAAGGAGTCTTATGAGCGAAGGCTCTCCTCTGCAGCGAAGGACAAGCGCATTCAATGCGACATTACGCGCGGATAGACAGATGAAGAGATGATTACCGCCATAGTGACCTCCGCGGGTCTGTCAAGCTGTCACTGTGGCGCAGCGGAATTGACCGGCAGAGAGAGAGTTTGCCATCATCAGGCTGGCCGCTCGCGTCAGGCGGCGCAAGCTGGGGCCCACCCGTCCTGTCACCGGCGTGTTCACACGGGTCAGAGGCCACTTGCGAAGCACGCGTGGGCGGCGCCGCTCAGCAGCAGCACGTTTTCGTCTCTCCTGTCCCGTCCCACACGTCTTATCAGTGTACTGAGAGTACTGTATTGCCTACTCCCCTCGGCTCTCTCTGCCAGTTCGAGGCTTGTATAAAAGGGGCAAAGAGAAAAGGGAGAGGGGGTTCGAAACATTCTGTAATCACATTCCACACAACCACAACAAGAAAAGAGCTAAGGCTCGGCAGGAGTAGGACTGTTACCCGCGAGGGGGTCCGAACCTGGGTAAACTCTGCGTGTCGCTCCTTGTCGCGCCCGACGCTCGAATCAAACTGAGCTCGAGCTGATCGGCTAGCAAGTTAAAAAATCTGATAGGGGTGTGATCCGCAGTGGTTGAGCGGAGAACACGCCGTCAACTACTGTCAAGCGGGGAACAGCGACGCTAGCGAGCACGATGCTGAGTTCTGTTTTCCAGTCGGTTGCCCTTGGGTCGTGAGGCACACCTTGCTGGACTTTTGTTGTTTATCTTATGAGGTTCCGCTGCCACTTTTGATCAAACAATCTTAGTACTTCCGCTGTGAGAAAAACAACTCTGATATGTATGTTAAACTTATTGTATAGACAGCAGTTCATACCCTTTTGTAATATTAAGCCGTGACCAGTTGCTTATGTGTAGTGTTATCGATCCAAATGAGGATATGTGTGTAACGGTAGCTGATCTTGGGAGCTGTTACTGAAGCACATATCCGGTACCCGAGTTCGCACTCGTTTTAATAGAGATTGCTTGGTGTTATGCAGTTGGATTGGGTGTTAACGTACTCGGCTCGCCTCAGGTCGGCCTATATGTTAGTATTCAATCGGCACATATCAAAGCAGAGCTATATCTCTAGTAAACCGAGTGAAAACTAGGGGGTACTGACACCTTCCATCTTTCACAAGAAATTGTCCCACAGTTCGCACTTGTTGGTCTCCCCTCTTGCTGAGAGCGAAGATAACCAAGTTAGAGAACTACTTCCCCAACTTGGGACTTGAAGGCTAGGGGCTGACCGGCATCGGCTTAGTGATAAACTACAGCTTCCGCCGTGTCCAACCCCTCAAAGAGAGAGTGCACCTCGGATTCAAATATTCAGGGTCCAAGGACACCACTCGGGAGAGTGAAGACTAAATCTCCCGAAAGTCCGTGACCAACCGGGTGGCCGATCTCTTCGCCCCGGGCACGCTCATAGATAACAAAAACTGCTCATGTCCATATCGCTTAGCGAACCCGCCTCCAGCGGTAAGCAAAGAACTTCCTTTCCTTCAATTTTAATCGATATCAAGAAATTCTGCACTGATTGACCTGGCTTAAACCATTTGCTGGACCGTGGCACATTCTTGTCCGTCCATCCAGTTCCCGAAGCCCCCTAGCCATAAGCAGGCACTGCTCAAGCGTCCTGCAGAGGACTCAGCTGATGCTTCTCCAGCTAAAAAGGGCATTGTAGTCGTTTTCGAAGACTCGAATGAAGATGTAGAAGAAGACGACATCCTACTCCTGCACCGGTGTCACCAGAACCCCAAGTTTGGAACTGCCCCTGCTGAGTATGCTTCAAGCCCCCATCTCCTCCGATTGCCAGCCCAGAGGCTGCATCAGGGCCAAGAGCACCCTCTGGCTCACCACGAGTGGTCAAACCACTCGGAAAGGCGTAGGAGTTAAATTCACAACGTCACAAAGGTTTCCCATCGCAACTTCTTCTTTCAATTTTCTTTAGAAAAGTAGCTTTCTTGACATCTTCTTTCACTCATAGGAAGCCCACCTCGGCTATCTCCAAAAGCAAATCCAGTGCCAAGGCATCGACTCCTGCTCCCTCTATTCCACTGCCACCAACTCCTCAGGCTGAGCCTGCTCCGATAGAGGAGTCGGCCTAGCACGCAGCCCCTCAACCTACTGCTCATCGCCCCAGGACGCCCATCAATCCTTGACGGCTAAAGGCACCATCCTAGCCCCAACTCCGGAATGCTCGGAGCCGAAAATCAAGGAAATTCCTCGCCCTGCTGCCACTGCCAATGCTCCTTCTCTCCGTGTAAAATGGAGGAAGGGGATGGAAGGCTACAAGGTAGCGACGACCTGGAGGCCGAAGAGTGGGAAACGCTGCAGAATGAAGCGAAGTTCAGCATCAAAATGCTTAAGGTAGACCATCTTCACACCTCGAACTCCATCTCAATCGAAACGTATTTGGTCATTCCTTTTGCCTCCGCACGGCGCATGGGCTTGCGGTGGCCATTGGCCAACTGAAGTCCATGGATGAATTCGACAACGCGCTTTATGCAGAAAAATCACAATTCCGTGGCGAGATCGAAGATCTTCATCAGGAAGTCACTGAACTACATCTCCGCCACGTGGAAGAAGCCAACACCGTCCGAAGTAAGAAACCATCCGAGTGATGTCAGACTCATTGCTTGTCTTGAATACTTCTTATGATCGATCTTTCTTGTTCAGGCCACGACGAAGCCCTGGCTTCCCTCCAAGAGAAGTATAAAGCTCTAGGGGAGAACCAAAAAGTGCTAGAAGTGACGCAGAAGGCCATGGAAGGGGAAGTTTTCCTGGCTAACACCCAAGATGAGAAATCCGCTCAGGAGCTGAATGGTAAACTCTCCAACTCAATCTCTCCCTAGCCTGGCCCCACTGACATCCTGATCGTATCACTTTGACCGACTGATTTGCAGCCTATCAAGTGAAAACCAAGGTCCAATTCAAAGTTTTCGACGAAAAGGTGAAGTCCGTTGTCTAGCTGCGCAACAGAACTCTACGGGCAGCAATTCCAGTACTACAATTCATCTATCCCGAAGTAGGGTTGCCAGCCGACGCAAATATTGTGATGGCGCGGCTTCAAGATGCTCTTGCACAGCTCAAGGCCTTTGCGAAGGAGGCGGTGACAACCTGTACTAGCCAAGCCCTGGCCGTCACGAAGTCACATTATCTTGATATAGACTTCGACACTGTACGGGAGGGCTTCGTCTACTCTGAACAAGAAGTCTCCCCTCTTATGGAAGAAGCCAAGGAAACCTCTGCCACTTTAGTAGAGAACTTTGATTTGTAGATATTTCATCTTTGTACGAACAATTCTGTAATATATCCACTTGTTGATCCTCGATACTACTAATGTCGTTTATCTTAGTATTTGATTTATCATACTTTTCGTGTAACGCCTTTTGCTGACTGGTCGAGCCCCCGAGTTCTAGTAATTAGCGCTTGGCTCTCTCCCCATACACATGCCGAGTGACTAAACAATGTCCATTGCAAATATTAGCGCCACTACTCAGAAATTTCATGATACACAAATTCAACAGTTGTATATAAAGAGAAAACAACTTTATTGATAAGATAGGGTGCGGTGAAGCCGCACACTATTTAGTGTAGCCCCCCGACTTACTACTTAGTCGTATACGGCTGAGTAGCAAGTCAAACGAGCAATTATTTTACACAAAGTTCAAATACAGGATTGAAGAATAAAAGCAACGTATACATCCGATCCGTCTTCGCGCTTGAGTCGATAAGCTCCTGGGCGATTCACCTCATCAATCACATAGGGGCCTTCCCAAAGTGGGGAGAGCTTATGATCGTGCTTCTGATTCCTTCCGAGGACCAGATCTCCCATGGAGAATGCATGGCCCCGAACGTTGCGTTGATGGTAGCGCCGCAGGCCCTGCTGGTACCTGGCCAACTGGATCATTGCTGCTTCCCTGGCCTCCTCGAGCCGATAAAGATCTTCTAATCTCCCTTCATCCGACTGGTTGTCCTCGTAGCTTTTAACTGAGCGTCGTTGTCAGTGATGATTCGATTCGGCACGCCAAAGCATACGATGATGTCGCGGAAGAACTCGTGTGCCTTAGCAACAATGATGTCCACAATCGATTTGGCTTCGACCCATTTTGTGAACTTGTCTATAGCAACAAAAGGATGGGTGAATCCGCCTTGGGCTCGCTTGAGAGGACCCACCATGTCATGATTCCAGACAGCAAAGGGCCAGGTGATTGATATGGTCTATAGATCCTAAGCTAGCATGTGAATCTTCCGTGCAAAGAATTGACAGCTTTCACACCTGAGCACTATATCTTCCGCATCTGTTATGGCAGTCGGCCAGAATAATCCTTGTCGATAGGCTTCTCCTATCAGGAAACTTGCTGTCGCATGATGTTCGCACTCCTCGAGTATCATTTAATAGATCCTTGCCCTCTTGCTCAGATATGCAACGTCTTAATACCCCATAACTACTTTTGCGGAAAAGCTCGTTCCCGACTACCTTATAGTTTTTGCTTCGACGTGTTATGCACTCGGCTAGGCTGCGATCATCTGGTAACTCATCTCTGAGGAGATAATGTAAATATGGCTGCGTCTACCCGGGGTTGATTGATAATACCATTTCTTCCGCATGACCTTCCTGCTATTCGTCTTGCGGCTGTGGTAGTTTAATTGATGGCTTATGCAATTCTTCGACGAAAACACTAGTCGACACTTGTGCCCAACTGGATCCCATCCGTGCTAGCTCATCTGCTACTTCATTGTCTCGACGGAGCACATGTGTGAGCTCTAAACTGTCGAATTTGTACTCCAATTTCCTGACTTCCTGACAATAAGCTGCCATGTTGTCGCCAATACAAGACCACTCCATTTGTACTTAATTGACCATGAGTTGAGAATCTCCACGAACCATTAACCGCCGTATGCCAAGTGATATGGAGATGCGAAGCCTGTGGATGAGTGCCTCATACTCAGCGGCGTTGTTACTGACTGGAAACAGGATCTGAAGGACGTACCGTAGCTTCTTGCCAGTTGTAGATATGAGCAAAATTCCAGCCCCCGTGCCGCTGAGCATGAGTGAACCATCAAAGTAAATTGTCCAGTACTCGAGATTCTCTTTTGCTGCCGGGGTCTGGGCCTCCGTCCATTCCACAACGAAATCGGCGAGTGGTTGAGATTTGATGGCCATCCAAGACTTGAACTTTATCTCAAAGGATCCAAGCTCAACTGCCCACTTCGCAATTCTCGCGGTGGCTTCCCGATTGTGGAGTATATCCCCAAACGGAATGGAAGTGACCACCAAAATCTCTTGATCGTGGATGTAACGCTTAAGTTTTCACGATGTGATAAGCACAGCGTACAAAAGCTTCTATAAATGTGGGTACCTTATTTTGTAGTCGCCCAATACTTCACTGACGACGTAGACTGGGCCCTGGGTCTTCCAAAGGGAACCTTCCTTGTCCCGTTCCACAATCAATGCGCTGTTGACTACGCGAGTCGTGGCGCCGATGTAAAGCAGGAGAGGCTCTTGGGGCATGGGTGGGACCAACACCGGAGATGTAGTGAGGAACCTTTTAAAGTCTTCGAAGGCTTCGCGTGCTTCTGTGGTACACTGAAAACCGTCTTGTCGGAGAAGAAGCTTAAAGAAAAGCATGCCGCCTTCCTCGAGTCGAGAAACAAATCGGCTGAGTGCCACGATGCATCTAGGGAGTTTCTGCACATCCTTTTGACTGGTTGGGGGCTTAATCTTCATGATTGCGCTGATCTTCTCTGGGTTGGCCTCAATCCCCCGATGAGATACGATGAATCCAAGCAATTTACCAGATGGAACCCCTACACCACAATTCTCGGGATTTAGCTTCATCCGATATGCCCTTAGGCTCTCGAATGTTTCTGCCAAGTCCATGATGAGATCGGATTTGGCACGAGTCTTCACGACGACGTCATTGACATAAGCCTCCATGTTGCGGCCGAGCTGAGTGTGAAAACACCGCTATATGGTGCGTTGATAAGTGGCACCTATGTTTTTCAGCCCGAACAACATTGTGATATAGCATAAAGCACCGAAAGGCGTGATGAATGATATATAGATGCAATCTTCCTCCTTTAGGCTGAATTGGTGATAACCTGAGTATGCGTCAAGCGAACACATGCTGGTTTGCCCGGAGGAAAGTGACAAGCGCGTCTTCCTATTTGGTGTCGAGCCTTGTCTCGATCACGGCCGTTTTGGCCGCGTCAGATGGGTCCGACAATATCTTATTGGTCTCCTTGGCCGACTAGATGGAGGTCATAGGTTGCTTCTTGGCCGGTATGTCTCCCTCCTCCTGAGGAAAGGCGACTGCCTGCTGGATTTTCTCCATTTATGCAGAGGTTTCCATGGCCAACGCCTTCTCACAGCTTTTGCTGTCGCAAACCAAGGACTACTTCACGCCTCCGGGAATGGCGATAACGCCGTTAGGGCTTGGCATCTTCGGCGACTACTCCATAAAGTTGGCGATGCCCGAGCTTCCCATGATGGCATGATATGCCGTCTCGAAATCGGCCACTTAAAAACTCAGACCCTCAGTCCTATAGTTTTCCTTGGTCCCAAACGTAACGGGCAACGAGATCTGTCTGAGTGGTACGGCGGACGTCCCGAGGATTACCCCGTGGAAAGGGGATGACCCCTGCCGTAGCTCGGAACGAGGAATCTTCATCTGATCCAGGGTCTTGACAAAAAGGACATTAATCCCACTCCCGCCATCGACTAGGACCCTTAAACTTGTTCCCTCGAACAATCGGATCTAGCACCAGTGGGTACCATCATGGGAAGGCTATCGGATCTGGGTGATCATCCGATCGAAGGTGATTGGAATCTCCGACCAGCGTAGGTACTTGGGGGTTGCAAGCAAGATCACGTTGATCTCCCGAGTGGTAAGCTTCTGCTTTCGCTTGGACTCGTACATATTAGAGCCCCCAAATATGTAGCTGATCTCACGCTCGGCATCTTGATAATCTCCGTCTGGCTTCTTGCGGTGGCCTCCTTTGCCACCAACAGGTTGGAGTTATCTACAAACTTCCGTGAGATAAGTCAATCCTTGGCAGCGTGCTTACTGCGAGGGTGGAAAGGGCACACCGCCTCCGTGACCTTATTGTAGTCGTTGTCGTTGGGGGGATTAGGTCGGTTGCGCTCTACGTTCGCGACCATCTCGTCCCCCTTGCGCTTCTTGTCCTCCAGCTTACCCTGCTCATCGTTCGGCTTCTTCTTGGAGCTGTCGTGGCCACCTCGATGATTCAAGATGGTCTCTTCAGCATTGGCTTCCTGGCCTGCCATCATGAACATGGCTTTAAGAGTTCGCGGGGGGTCCCGAGTCATCTGCTTGATCAATTCCTCGGACTTGCATCTAGCGAAGAAGGCATCGATGACCGTTTGCTCCGAAACGTCCCGGATCTCATTCCTCTTTTTGGTGAAGTGCTCAATGAACTCGTGGAGACTCTCGCTCTTCAGACGATGTAGTTGTCCGATCTCCTATCTCCCGATGGGCCTTTCATAGGTCCGCTGAAAGTTGGCGACGAACTGTTCTTAAAGGTCGTCCCATGACTCGATAGAGTTCTCTAGGAGTACCGTTAGCCATGTTTGGGCGGTTGGGTCAGATTGACTGGCAAATAATTCGCCATTACGTTTTGATCACATCCTGCTGCGCTGACTGACATGGCGTAAACCTACAGCCAGTTCTTTGGATCCCTCTCGCCATCAAACTTGTCGATACCTTTGAGGTTGAAGCCATTAGGCCATACCACTTGGCTAAGATCCAGGGTGAAGGCCCAAATTCCCTCCAAGGGTTGTGGTTGTCGGCGTCGCGGGGATCTGCGGTGGCTCTCTTTTCGTGGGCCATGGCGAAATCATCGCAGCAGCAGTCGCTTGCGATGACTGCGATGACTGCGGGACTGGCGGTACTTTTAGCCGGTCGCTGCTGCGCCGACTGCAGGTTTAAGTCATCGACGACTGCGATGATCATGCCGACTGGCGTTACATTTAGCGCGGTCGCCGCTGCGCCGACTACGATGACTGCGGGAGATCCGCTCGCTGTCGATGCGTTCCCTCCTCCTTGCTCGGGTTGCGCACGGAACGACTATTTGCCTTCACGGGCACGGTCAGAGCCGGGTGCGCCTCATTTTGCTGGATGGCCGCCATCTCAATCATGGCCATCGATTGGGCCAAGGTCTGGATGAGTGGGCTGTCTTCCGAAAGCTGCGGCACGATGGTCTCTAGAAGAGTCTTCGAAGCAACGATGTTCACTTGAGGAGTCGAGTAAACGTCGTGATCCCTCAGTTTTACTGCCCACAACTCGTTTTGGACGTTATGGCCGCGGATTCAAAGCTGGTGCATGCGGTCTTGATCTTCTGCACGGCATTGGTCCGTGTCGACCGCCTCCGTGGCAACTGCTTCGTTCCCGGCTGGCTGAGAAGTGGAGTGATTGTTGCCCGCGCCCAGGATAAAAACATCATTGTAATTGCAGATCTCGGTGCTCTCCTCTAACTCGGAGTCTAAGTGCGAGAGGCTGACCTACCCGCTTTGTCCGATAGGTTTGACAGCACTGATGACACCTACAAACGTGGTTGGATTCGGTCGGATTGCCCTGACGGGATTATGAGATTGATTCTCAGTGTGGTCACCTCATGTCCCGAGTCCAGGGAAGATCTGCGCGAAGGTCGCAGCAGAGTTCCTGAGCCCGAAGGGAGATCCAATCTGAGATGTCGAGACTCCCCTGGATTAGATTGTGTCCGAATCCAAGAAACCGTTGACGCCGAGCCCTTCTATGCGGTCTTCGGGGGAAGATGCGAGATGGAATTGTCGACACATCGACCTGCCGAAAGCATCTGCGGAATCCTCCAATTTGAACGGCGAAGGAGATGATGAAACGGAGGTACCTTCTCAGGGGATGATCTCTCCGGGAGGGGAGAGACGAAGGTTGCCGATGCCGTCCGTCACAAAGTGAAGGGGACCGAAGCGTAATGCTTGTCCCGACATGAAGATGACAGTCAGCAATCTTGATGATGCCATCTAGCTCGAACGATGATCTTGACGCAGACCCCTGCCTGGCACGCCAACTGTCGACTGGTAGCTAATTTGGGGTTACCATCGGCAATAGATTTGTTTTGGTGTTGTGGCTAGAACCAAGCTCAATGGTAACACAAGGCAAGGGTTTATACTGGTTCAGGCCCTCCACTCTGAGATAACACCCTAATCCTGTGCTCTGAAATTATGTATGAGTATGCGTATGTGCGTGTCAATATGAGTCTGCCTCTACGGGCCCTACCCCTCCCTTTATATAGTACAGGGGGATATGGTTACATGATCCTATCTGGTATATGATACCGAATTATGTTATATCAGCACATGTCACGCACCGATATTTACAGGTACAAATCTCCTAATCATATGGAGCTAAACTCTATCCTCGGGACCATCCTTGGTGATCAAGTTACATGTAGCCCGAGTGGTCTTCATCTCTATCCAGCCGACTGGGTCGTCCCCCAATTGTTGCCTCATGGGCCTTCTTCGATACACGGTGTCCATGTAGTCCACAATGTTTATAAAAGAAATATAGCTACCATATCCTACTAGTGAGTCCGTATCCACTATCCCTTTTGATTTAGTTCATTCATATGCTTGGGGTCCAACCCCTTTTGTTTCAAAAGGGGGTCATTGTAAGAGCAAGCTCTCTAGGGGCTTATTTGGTTTTGGTAATTAATGGCTGTAAGATCAAGCCTCCCATAGGCCGAATGATTTTGGTAATTGATGATAATTAGGCTGTAGTGCTAGATCACGCCAAGATTAATGACATTTGTTTCCTAGTTCTTTTGATTTCTAGTGTGTGTGTAGTCTAGGGCCAACATGCCTGTCGATCGTCGTATCTCTGGCTACAAGGGTCCAAAGAGCACATCTCCGGTCTCTTTTCCTCATTCGTCTTAAAGAGAGAGTTCGGGATAGGTCCAGGGGACTCCAGGGGGTAACTAACTGTTTGAAGTTTCGTAGCCGCTAAATCTCAAATCCAGATATTTTCTGTGGGCGCGAAACTTACCGCTTAAGTGTCCAAATGTTCCCGCCGAGTTCACAAGTCGACAAATATGGCACAAAACCCTAGGCGAGTCATCAAGAGAGAAAGGGATAGCCAAAACGAAGTGGGCTGCCAAAAACTAGAGCGTGCCAGCGGCTACGTCCCCAAATGCAACCTTACTGTCGGACCGGGTCTGACCAGGCCATCGACTCCTAGCGACTAAGCCCCTAAATTCAGCCCTTCAATCGGACTGGGTCCGACCAGGCCACTCCCAAAGTGAAAATCATCATCGGACTGGGTACGACGACCGTCAGACTGGGTCCGACGGATTAGGATGAATCACGGGAAATTCAATCTGGGCCATCCATTCTTAGGGTTTTCGCCTTGTATGTATAAATAGGAGCCACTAGCACGGGGGCAACGAAGTGAGCCTCATTTTTCAGCCACCTCTTCCCCTAGCCATCCCCTAGAGAGCTCCTCCCATGGCGTTCTTCACTCCCAAAATTCAAATCCACCATGAGGGCTTGAGAGATTGAGTGAGAGATATTGAGGGAGAAGGAGTGAGGAAGAAGAAGAGAGCATCCTCTAGTCTCCTCCTCGTCGCCCCATGGTCCGTGTCCTCTCCCATGGTTGTTTTGCCATCCTCCATGGTGGGATGTGTGTTGGGTGAGTTGCGGTGTCTCCGGTCTTGTGCTCTTGAGATTCTTTCCACCGGGATACGTCGTTGCCGCCAAGCTCCGTCAAGCATACCATAAGCAAACCCTTCTCTGTGAAGGTCACCATGTTTCCTACGGCGCTTCCTCTCCTTCTGTCGGAGTGTGCAAAGCCCGCCATCGCGTCGGCGGCCACCTTGCTTCCCAAGGTGCTCTTCTCCATTGCGTCGGAGATGTGCTAAATCCTCGGTGTGCTCGAGGTCGGCTTCGCGTGTGAAGTCGGTGTTTCGGCGTCCTTCGCATGTGATGGTTGCTGATTCGTGTGAAGGCTTGGAGCTCGCCTACTATGTGTTGGTGAAGAGCTACCACCGAGTGGCTTGAGGACTAGGGACGATACAGTCCCGACTTCCTTGACCGGAAGCTTCCGCAACGTGAGTAGGTGCTTGCACTAAACAGGGTAAAAAGATCGGTTTGCGCCTCTCTGTCTAATTTACTTTCCGCATCTTGATATCCAGTGCCTGCGAGTGCCTTCGTGCCTCCTACACTTGTGCTTTGATTGCTTCCGCCTACTAGACTTGTGTAGGAATCCACGCACTAGCTGTGTGCCTTAACTTGCCTAAGTGACAAAGTGCAACAAAAGTAAAAAATTGGAATAGTCCGATTCACCCCCCTCTCGGCCTTAGGTTCCTTCAGTCATTGTTATTATGTTCTTCTCATTGATGATTAATCTCGCTTCACCTGGATATATTCTCTCACTAATTGTCATCAAATGTTGTCTGCGTATCTGGCTTTTGCGGCTATCATTCGCACACAATTTAGCTCTCCCATCCGTGTTTTTCGTGCTGACTCTGCTGGCAAGTATATTTCCACGTCTCTTCAACAATTTCTTCTTGAACATGGAACTCTTTCTTAGTTTGCATGCACGGGTGCTCACGCTTAGAACGGTGTTGCTGAGCTCAAGCATACAAGCATCGTCGTATTCTAGAGATTGCTCGAGCAATCATGTTGGCTTCCTCGGTTCCACCTCACTTTTGGGCTGAGGCGGTCTCTACTGTTGTGTATCATGTAAATATTTAGCCTTGTACTGCTTTACAAGGTGCCACTTCTCTTGAGCGTCCGTACAACGTATCCCCTGACTACACACATTTTAGTGCCTTCAAATGTGTTGCTTTCGTTCTTCTCCAGCCTCGAGAGCAAACAAAACTCATTGCTCAATTTGTTCAATGTGCTTTCTTGGGATATGATTCTAAGCGTATGGGATATTGCTGTTGGGATGCTGTGGATCGTCGCATTAGGATCTCTCGTGATGTTGTCTTCAGCGAATCTCGCCCCTTGTTCACTTCTGATCAGACCCATCCTTCTTCTTCCGAGTACCTTTCTTTTCTCACCTTGCTCGATTACTCTCCTACACTAACTCCATATATACCTCCACCTGCTCCGCCAGTTCCACCTACTCCACCCCAGCTCCAAACTCTCCTACATCACCTCCATATATACCTCCACCTGCTTCATCTGTTCCACCTATTCCACCACCACCTCCACCTGCTCCATCTGCTTCGTCCACTCCACCACCAGCTCCACCTATTTCACTTTCTTCGCGTCCACAGGTACATGATTGTGCTACTCGGCACATGCCTCCTTCTAGTTCTCCTTCTATTCTTGGTCCTCCTGCTCAGGCTTCTTTTCCTTTCCCTAGCCAGAGCGTCCTTCTCCTTTTGACTCTCCTTCCACGTGTGACCCCTCCCCTCCACCGCAGTATGCTGTTCGTGATCGGAGCAAGATTTCTCATCCTTCTCGATATGATTCTGGGTCTCTGATGCTTTATCCTCTGAGCCTACTACTTATCGTGTGGCTGTTGCTAATCCTGAGTGGCAGTTCACCATGGCAGAGGAGCGCGTGGCTTTTGAACGTATTGTCACTTGGGATCTTGACCCACTTCTACCACCTGTTCATCCCATCACGTGCAAGTGGGACTCAAAATAAAGACTCATTCTTATGGATCACATGAGCGTTTCAAAGCTCGACTTGTTGCACGCGGATTCCAGTAGGTTCATGGCTATGATTGCGATGAGACGTATGCCCCCGTTGCCCATAAGACCACTGTTCTCACTCTTATGTTTGTTGTTGCTGCTCATAAGTGGACCATCTCTTAGCTTGATGTGAAGAATACTTCTCTTCATGGTGAGTTAAGTGAGGAGGTCTATACTTTTTCCTTAAAAATCTGTTTGGTTCAAAATTTACATATATAAATTATTATTGAATTTTAATAGAAAAGCAAGAATTATTCCATCGTGTAATTATATAATTTGTCATCTTTAAATTTGTTCAATTATAATGCATACAACATTTAATATATTAATTTAATAGATTGCTTATTTGTTTGCATGTCTAATTATAGAAAAAGTCAATTATACACCAGACTGATCTAAGCCTTAGATCGAAAGGATTGGACACCTCATATGACTGAGAAGGTACCGTAAAAGAGACATTTTTTTAAAAAAGGTCATCGCAATACTCATTCGATCTGCCTGAATTTTATTTACATTATAACAGTGCAAAGGATTAGACCAACTATCTAATCCATATACCGCTGCTCTTCTTAAGTAAAATTACAGCATAAAAGAACTGAAGCATTCATTAACCAAGACGGAAAAATGTAGTTATCATCGACATATGAGCAACCATTTCTTGACTGGTAGATTGGCTTCGGAATCACGGGAGTCGCAGTATATCGTTTTCTTCTCATCCTCAACCCAAAAAAAGGTCATCCCTCAATGGGATAAGACGTGCATGGGTCTGAGATTTCATCATCAAATGGGATTAGCCGATGAATGTGTCTGAATGTTACAGTGACCCTGCCAAACGATTGCTTTGTATCCTCTAGATCATCAGCAAAGTACGAACTGAGACAAAAATGTCTCCATTGTAGTCCACGGCGCAACGGAATCCTCCCCTGTCCCGGGTTATGGATTCAACCACTATTGTACAGCTAAAAACAAGGTTATGTTGGGCAAATCCTTCTATCTTTAAAAGAAGCACATTGTCGACCTACCCAAATGTAACTTTTAACAGCTCTGGTATCATCTTCCCAACCTTCCTGCTTACTACGTAAAGGATAGAAAAACATATATTACATATATATGGATGAAACTCAGCTCGTAAAAAATGAGCGCGCACAAAATAAGTTAGATTATCAAAATCACAACGAAAATTAAAAGGATGTACCGTTTTGAGGGTAAGGCGGAACTCTGGTAGGCACGCCATGGTACCCCATGGACATAGGAGGCGGAGGGATCCTGTTTGTCAATACGTTACACCCAGCTGGCAAATAATGCACATTGAGGCTCTTCCTTATTTCTTCAATTGATGGCTGAGACACAATGGGGAACACGGTGCATGGATCACGAAGTATGTCGCTAAACGGGATAATGCGGTGAACTGGTTTGAATACTACATCTACTGATCGATCCAAACCTCTCCCTTGTGTCCATGGGCTCAAAAGCAACATCAGGAGTAGCAGAGAATATGTATACGTCCCCATCATAGTGCACAACAAATTTAAAACCACCTTTTGATTGCGTCCTAGAATGTGCCACCCACATGCAGTTGAACACAGGACTGAAATGGGCAACACCCTCTGCCTTTGGGAGGAAAATATTTTTGACATCTTCGTAACTCACTCCTAGTTGCAACGCCGTCGTCGCACACATCGTCACCTCGGAAAACATGCATGCTGATGAAAATTGGTGTCCCCAAATTAATAAGTACAATCAAGCAAATTATTTATAAAGAAGGCGCAATGAACAATCTGATGCACTTACGAACTTTAGGGCCTTGTTCTTTTCAGCGTACCGTTGCGTTGGCGTATTACTGTAGCAAATTTAAGAGCCCTCAAAATAAGATCTAAAAATTATTAAAAAATAATTTAAAAATTTTAAGATCTTTGGATTGACTACGGAATTATACGTAAATTAGTTTTACGTAATTATACGCACACGCAGATTGCTAATCAAGACGGTAAACACAATCCACAATAATTCTACATAAGTCATTGACCTGACATTGTTCAAAAGAGCGAAAGCCTGAATAAACTAGCGCGGAACTCCAATAACCTGATTGTTCTTGCATTCAACTGGCAAGGGATTCCGCAGGACCCTCGGGGAGGTCAAGGTCGTCGCAGCCGCTGGAGTTCTCCACATACAGCCATTGGCGGTGCCAGTCCTTCCAGTTGGACTTGACCGTGACCGGGATGAAGGCGGCGGCGTCGCGGAGCGTAAAGTAGCAGCTTCCAATAGCCGCGCTCGGGCGTGACCTCGCGTGCAGCGTGAAGAGCCGGCGCCAGAGCGGAAGGCTTGGCATCGTCCCCACGAACATCTCGCATAGGTGGACGAAGATGGTCAGCGCCACCACAGAATTGGGGGGAAGGGCGTCGCCTGGATCTCGTAGAAGGCAAGCACCCCCAAGAAGAACTCAGAATATGGCGGGACGAGCCCCGCCAACATCGCCCAGGTGAAGGTCACGATCTCTCCGTCGCGGGGGCTTGGCGCTATGGTGCCGGCGCGGAACCGGACGGAGGTTGGCGGCACGAACCCTTGGAGCCGCGTCACCACATCCTCGTCAACAGCGGAGGTAGGCAAAGCTGGCCCAGGCGATGGCGCGTCCCCGCGGCGACCCTTGCTGTGTTTGGGCGCCATGAAAAACGGTGGAAGAGTTGACGAAAAAGAAAGCGACAGCGGCGAAGAAGGCTCTGTGGCAGCGGAGAAGAAGGTGAATGGCAGTTTGAGGACTTAGCGCGCGGAAGGATTAGCCGCGGCGCCAAGAGAAGTATTTATAGGCGTGGGGCGCGAGCGCGACGGTTTGGATTCCGCCCCCATGCGCGCGCGCGGCGCCATCATTGCCCCGCGCGTTTCGATTTCCCGCGAAAAGCGGTGCGGTTCCCCAAAAAAGATCGTGCGCAGGTGGAGAATCAGGCGTACGGCCGCCGCAGGAGGTGGGCCCCCCACGATTCGTCTCCCGCCACACAGAAACGGGAAAGTGTCTGTGCGACGGTTCGCGCATCATGGTGGACCCGGGGCTACTGTCGGTGTAATAAATACCAGGGTATGAAGAGTCCTGCAGAAGGCCAAGCGGGCCCCACGCGTCAGGCGGGCGAGCAGGCCCCAGCGCGTGGGCGAGCCCCTCAGAAGGCCAAGCAGGCCCCACGCGTCAGGCGGGCGAGCAGGCCCCAGCGCGTGGGCGAGCTCCTCAGGAGGCCAAGCGGGCCCCACGCGTCAGGCGGACGAGCAGGCCCCAGCGCGTGGGCGAGCCCCTCAGAAGGCCAAGTGGGCCCCACGCGTCAGGTGGGCGACCAGGCCCCAGCGCGTGGGCGAGCCCCCTCTGAAGACCTGGCGAGGGTCCCACGCGTCAGGCGGGGCCCGCGCGGCAGGGAGCGTTGCGGAAGGAGTCTTCTGGGCGAAGGCTCCCCCTGCTGCGAAGAGCGCATTTAATGCGACATCACGCGCGGATAGACAGCTGAAGAAATGATTACCGCTACAATGATCCCTGCAGGTCTGAGCGGCTGTCACTGTGGCGCAGCGGAATTGACCGGCAGAGAGAGAGTTTGCTTAAGATGGCCGCCCGCGTCAGGAGGAGCAGGCTGGGCCCCGCCCGCAGTCTCACTGGTGTGTCTGCGCGGGCCAGAGGCCACTTGCGAAGCACGCGAGGACGGCGTCGCTCGGCGTAAGCAGCAGCACGTTTTCGTCTCTCCTGTCGTGTCTCTCATATCTTGTCAGTGTACTGAGAGCACTGTACTGCCTACCTCCTTCGGTTCTCTCCGCCAGTTCGAGGCTTGTATAAAAGGAGCCGAGAGAGAGGAGAGGGGAAGGCTTTTCTCGAAGCGAAACACTCTGTAACCACATTCCTTTCAACCACAACAAAAAAAGAGTTAAGGCTCAGCAGGAGTAGGACTATTACCCGCAGGGGGTCCGAACCTGGGTAATCTCTGTGAGTCGCTCCTTACTGCGTCCCCACGCTCAAATCGAACTGAGCACGGCTGATTGGCTAGCAGGATAAGAAATCTGACTAGGGGTGTGATCCGCAGTGGTTGGGCGGTGAACACGCCGTCAGCATTGGTCCCTATAGTTCACCCCGGTAGACAGGGTCAGATCTCTACACAAGATACGACATAATTCACCTTCCCCTCAGGATTGGTCAAAAGGCTACACAAGCCTATTAGGTTACACAAACCTATATATGGTTACACAAACCATCAATCCTACGCGCGGTGGCCACGCGTTGCGATGTTAGCGACCATAATTTACACAAAGACTATGATCGGCGGTTTTCTGTTGTGCTTAGCATATGATGCACCCTTTCAGACGAGCCCAAACTCTATCTGGCTAATCCACCTTCTCATCTTTTACCTCTTATATAGGTATTTGTTGCATAGATGATCTTCTGGGTGCACCCTGCCCAACACCCTTATCTTCCATCAATTCTATTCCCGTTTCCCGTTACCACATATCCCCATACCATAATTCACACATCAACACTTTAACACATGCAACCCGTTCTCACATATCCCCATACCATAATTCACACATCAACACTTTAACACAAACAACACAAAGTTTATCATGATCAAGGTGTATAATGTTATCATGTCCACCGGTGAGTGGGGCACAGTAGCCATCTTTCCCGTCGTCGACCGTGCTCCGCGCACCTCCCATCCCTTGTCGCCGCCTTCCTCTGCCCTGGTCGATAGCGGTGAGCACTGCCAGCCGCTCCACCGCCCTAGCCTCCCGCCGTTGCCGCTCACCCTAACACAAGGAGGTGAGGTGCGGTCCCCCCTCCATCACCGGACGACCACCTTCGCCCCCTCCCCTAGCTCCAACGGCGCCACCACCACCGCCCTGACGAACCCCACCCACCGTTGTGCCGCAGCCCTTCCCCCGGTCCAAATCTATACTCGGCGGCGTCAGCAGCGCCCACACCGAGCCCTAACCCGAACGACCGACGGCGAGCTCCACGGCGACGACGGCGAGGACAACTCCTCCTCCTCCTCCTCTGTAGCGCGCGCACGGGAAGGGGAGCTAGGCGCGGGGATGGATACATGGCTCATGGGGAGCTATCCCGTCCGGATCACGCACGGGCGGGATACCATCACCAGGAATTTCTTTTTATTTTTATATTTTATTATAACATTTTTAGGTCCATTTTATACATGAAACATATTTTTTGAACATAATATTTGTTGAGAAACTCTCCTGGGCGAGCATTCGAAAACCGTCAGACGCTACGCATGGAGACGTCCTTGTGCCGACACGCGCTCGCGTCTTGCATT
Source organism: Raddia distichophylla (assembly GCA_005191435.1). Lineage (NCBI taxonomy): Eukaryota > Viridiplantae > Streptophyta > Magnoliopsida > Poales > Poaceae > Raddia > Raddia distichophylla. Next base: position 402,820 of record SPJY01014911.1, read on the forward strand.
TTCTGCAGACAGAGCACGCACGTGAAGGGGCCCATGAGAGGGGAGACAGGGTGGACGTGTGACCACAGGCACTCCATCTCTTTGTTACTGTGTTTTCGCAACATTTTATCTTCGGTAATCTAAATAAAAGAATCAAATACTTATAGGCGGACACCTAGGATCAGACGTCCGGCGCTACCGCTGCGATCGGACCCCCGCGTGTCGTCCAATGGCAGAATCTGCTGCGCTCATGTGCACCTTTGATGCATGCGTGTGGGCCCTACCTGCTTTTTTGCTTCTCGCGCCCCGCCCTAGCTTCAGCCTAGTCAAAATCACGCGCTCACGCACATCCGCCTGCATACATAGAGGGATTGGATCAATTAATGCCCCATTTTTTCCGCCCGTTCGGAACCCAGAGTGACGAGTACCAAGGAGGAAAAATGCTAATGTACTGTACTGCAGGGTCAAAAGTGTGTAAGTGAACTGCATGCATCCCTTTCAAGAAAAATGAAAAAAGAGACATGCGGGATCTACTATGGTGATTTTAATCCCATGTGCAGCAATAGTGTGGTCCCAGTTAATGAAAACTTAAGAGTATACTAATGAAACTTAAGAATCTATTGACGAAACTTGAGAATCTTAAAAGGATCTAGGACACGAGGGGGTTGAAGTGGACTAGTCTAGCCGAGAGGCGGCGGCGGTGGCTGCTCACCGGGACAAGGAGCACTGCGGTTTGCTCGCGTATGTCGTCATGGTTGTACGCCACGTTGCTGGTCGAGGCTCGCCTGGAAGATCTTTCAGCACCAAGCGTCCAGCACGCCCTGCGCGGCCTCGCCGGCGCCCTCCGGGAGGTGGAGGCGCTGGCCGCGTCGTGCAGTCGGAGGCGGAGCCGATGGAGCTCGGCGCTCCGGCTCCTGTTCCCCTGCACCGACGGCAGAGAGTTCGACCATGTGTACGACAGGATCAGCGACCAAACATCATACCTCGTCGACCAGCCGATCGCCGCCGAAAACCAGCGCATCGCCGACGTCAACCAGCACATCACCGCCCTGAGTGTCATCATCATGGTATTGGTCGGCGCCGAATGCCTCGACCAGGACGTGGTCGCGCGCCTGCGCCGCTTGAACGACATCACCGGTTACAACGACCATATGAGCTGCCGATACAAACTCGTCCATGCAATCGACCACATCTCCGGCCCCAACCGCGGCAGGCCCCACATCAGCCAAATCAGCCACCTGAAAATACCAAATACGTCGTCCTTCCCAAACGCCAGGAGCTGCCAAGGACGAATCGTTGAATTGATTAACCTTGTGGCCAATGAAGTCACCAAAATGCCACTAGGATTATCTGATTAACCTTGGGTACTAGATTAGTTTGTTAATTAGAGGATCATGTGATTAGGAGTTTGTTAGTTTATGGGTCATGCCGTCATTGCATGCAGTTTGTGTGGTGCACATTGTGTTGGCCGAGTCTTTAGCCTGGTCATGGCTCAAGACTAGGATCTATGGGCAAGAGGTCAAGGCCTAGTTTGTGTGTGCGATTACCGATGTGTAATCTACCGTTTTGTGATCAGTGAGTCAAACATAAGACTAATTTTCAGCTTTGTTATATGATAAAATAAATCAGCGTGTTTTCGCTGGCCAAAAGTTACTTTTTTTATGAGAAACGTTAGGGAACGGTCCTCCGTTCCCAAGCTTGGGACGGACGACCGTGACCGCCGCTGCTCGGCCCCATGTGCGACGGCGCGCACGAGCCCGCGACCTCGCCCAGTTGTGTACGTATGCGTGCATTGCGTATTTGCGTAAGGACTGAGGGAGCACTCCGGCCGTGTTGATTTCTTGTGCACAAGCTGAAACAACGAGCTCAGAATGAGACACATACGAATGGTGAGCATGGAATATGGAGTAAATGCTAGGGCATTCACGGGTGCAAAATAACATGAAAACGAAGACACTTTCCTAGCTGCCGGCTAGGCATAATTTAAAATTGTGCATGCATTCGCATTATTTAATTAATGGAATGAAAAGAAAAGAGATTGATGAGGCATTAATCAGTCAATTTTCTAAAAAAAAAAAGCTTAACGGGTACTCAATGAATATACATTTCAACTAATGAAGGATAAATTTGTAACTTAGCACTCTGCTAGTTTAATAAGAAATTCAAGTTGGTTCAACATGTTTCAGCTAGTTTCATAGGAAATTCTTATTGGTTTTGGATGCTTCAGGTTAGGAAGTAGCTAGGTTCAGGGAAAATTCAGGTTGGTTCACATAGTTTCATATAAAATTCATGTTGAGTTAGGATTTTTATCCCCCTCGTCCCAATTTTCTGGATACGCCACTGACCTCACCATCTGAACCAAGCTAACCCTAGCATGAACCTATGTGAACTTAAGCTGAACCTAACAGGCACGACTTGAACCAACATGAACCTATCTGACACAAGCTGAACCTATCCTGAACCAAGATGAACTTTTGACCAACCTAAAACTTCCCTGAAACTTAAGGGAAAGTTTGAACCAACCTAGACCTAGCTAAAACTAACAGGCGAAGCTACGTGGACCTAACCTAAACCAAGTCGAACCTAACATGCACGACCTGAACCAACATGAACCTGCTATTACCTATCTGGCACAAGTTGAACCTAACCTGAACCAACATGAATCTATCTGACACAAGTTGAACCTAACCTGAACCAACACGAACTTTTGACCAACCTGGAGCTTCCCTGAAACTTAAGGGAGTTTGGACCAACCTGAACCTCGCTAAAACTAACATGCACAACATGAAACCTAGGTGAACCAACATGAACCTAGCTGAAACTAACAGGCATAACCCGAACCAAGTTGAAATTCCTAGAGTAACAAGCTGAACCAAGCTGAACCTAACATGAACCTAGGTGAACACAAGATGAATCAAGACGAATATTTGGGTGAAACAAACTGAACCAAGATGAACCTAACATGAACCTAGGTGAACCTAAGCTGAACCTAACAGGCACGACTTGAACCAACATGAACCTATCTGACACAAGCTGAACCTATCCTGAACCAAGATGAACTTTTGACCAACCTAGAGCTTCCCTGAAACTTAAGGGAAAGTTTGAACCAACCTGGACCTAGCTGAAACTAACAGGCGAAGCTATGTGGACCTAACCTGAACCAAGTCGAACCTAACATGCACGACCTGAACCAACATGAACCTGCTATTACCTATCTGGCACAAGTTGAACCTAACCTGAACCAACATGAATCTATCTGACACAAGTTGAACCTAACCTGAACCAACACGAACTTTTGACCAACCTGGAGCTTCCCTGAAACTTAAGGGAGTCTGAACCAACCTGAAGCTGAAACTAACAGGCACAACATAAAACCTAGGTGAACTAACATGAACCAAGATGAAACTAACAGGCACGACTTGAACCAACATGAACCTAGCTGAAACTAACAGGCACAACCTGAACCAAGTTAAAATTCCTAGAGTAACAAGATGAACCAAGCTGAACCTAACATGAACCTAGGTGAACACAAGCTGAACCAAGACGAATACAGAGTATTTAGGTGAAATAATCTAAACCAAGATGAACCTAACATGAACCTAGGTGAAACTAAGCTGAACCTAATAGGCACAGCTTGAACCAACATGAACCTATCTGACCTAACCTGAACCAAGAAGAACTTTTGACCATCCTAGAGCTTCCCTGAAACTTAAGGAAAAGTTTGAACCAACCTGAACCTAGCTGAAACTAACAGGCACAACATGAAGCTATGTGGACCTAACCTGAACCAAGCTAAAACTAACAGGCACAATATGAAGCTATGTGGACCTAACCTGAACATAACAGGCACGATCTGAACCAACCTTAACATGAACTTATCTGACACAAGTTTACCTAACTTGAACCAACATGAACTTTTGACCAATCTGGAGCTTCCCTGAAACCTAAGGAAAGTCAGAACCAACCTGAACCTCGCTGAAGCTAATAGGCACAAGATGAACCATTGGTATTTAATTAGTTATAAAAACATGCTTTGTTCAAGATATTTTCAGCTAGTTTCATAGGAAATTCATGTTGGTTCATGTTGTTTGATGTATAAAAAGTGGCTAGGTTAAGGGAAAATTCTTGTTAAATCAGGTAGGTTCAAGGGAAAATTCAGGTCGGTTTGGTTCAAGTATGTTCATGGGAAAATCATGTTGGTTTAGAATGTTTTTAGCTACTTTAATAGAAAATTCAGGTCGGTTAAGGTTATTTTAGGTTAAAAAAGCAGTTAGGTTCTAGGGAAATTTTGCTTGGTCCATGTAGGTTCATGGAATTCAGGTTTGGGTCATGTTGGTTCAAGTTATTTTAGGTAAAAACGCGGCTAGGTTTATGGGATATTCAGGTTGATTCAGGTAGTTTCATGGGACAAGAAGCAGGTTCAGGTTGGCTCCGGTGGATTCAAGTTGGTTCAGGTTATTTCAGATAAAAAAGCAGCTAGGTTCAAATTGGTTCAAGTAGTTTCACAGGAAATTGTGGTTGGTTCAGGTTATTTCAGGTAAAAAGCAGTTAGGGATTTTTTCACTAGTTTCAAGAAAATTCGTGCAATTTCATAAAGTTCCATGTAGTTTTGGGGAAAAAAAATCATGTAGTTTCGGAAAAAAATATGTAGTTTCATAAAAATTCTAGAAAAAACATGTACTTTCATAAAAAATCATGTGGTTTCATAAAAAAATCATGTAGTTTTTAGGAGAATTCATGTAGTTTAAAAAACAAATAATGTAGTTTCAGGAAAATTCATCTACTTTTGGAAAAAAAAATCTTGTAGTTTCAAAAAAATCATGTATTTTCAAGAAAAATCACGTAGTTTCAAGGAAAAAATGTAGCTTTTTTTAGTTTTTTTCAAGAAAAATCACGTAGTTTCAAGGAAAAAATGTAGTTTTTTTTTTAGTTTTCACATAGCTTTTGAAAATTTTCACATAGTTTTTGAAAAAAAATCGCGTAGAAAAATTCATGTAGTTTTTCACGTAGAGTACGAGCAACTGGCAGCATGCGGTTGCACGAGCAGCTGGCCGAAACAAGTAAACATCGCACGAGTGAATTGATGCGCGAGAATTGGCGGGCAAGCCGCGCACCCCGGCCATGTCGGTGTTCTGGCTGACGCCGCAGTTCTTCCTGCTCGGCGTCATGGACGTCACCTCCTTCGTCGGCCTGCTCGAGTTCTTCTACAGCGAGGCCTCCGCCGGCATGAAGTCCATTGGCGGCGCCATCTTCTTCTGCATCCTCGGCGTCGCGTCCTGGCTCGGGAGCTTCCTCATCCAGGTGGTCAACCGCGCCACCGCGCGCCTTGGCGGCTCCGGCGCCGGCCACGGGTGGCTCGACGGCGCCAACCTCAATGCCAGCCACCTCGACTGGTTCTACTGGCTCCTCGCGCTCTTCGGGCTCGTCTCCTTCTTCCTCTACCTCTACTGCGCCTGGAGGTACACGTACAGGCACGATCCGAGGATGGAGGCAGCAATGGCGGACGACAAGCTGTCGCAGGCGTCGTCGAAGCATGTCGCGGTTTGACGATGGCAAGCAGCTACCTGCTAGCCGAGAGAGATCATCGGTGTGTATCATGCAGGCTTTAATAGCTTGGAGTTTTCAGCATTGTTGGAATTGGTGGATACACTTTTGGTCAAACGGAATTGGAACTTAAATTGCTGATTGCCTGATGTGCTGCTTCAAGCATGGTTTATTAGAACGAAAAAAGGTTGAGATTGCGGCTCTCATGCCCGATGAATTTATTTGCTTTGAACGACACCGGAGACATGATGTTCGGTAATATGGTTTGGCAAGTGTCTATATCGAAGCTAACAAGGCGGACACGTGTCAGGGCGGAGGCCCCTAGGTGTAACTTCCCCGTGAAGCCACGAGTCCGACAAGGCCCTTCTGACAATTGGAATGATCCGCCGTCATCGGGAGCTACAATACGTGCGCACAGTGATAGAATGGTGACAGAACAGTGGCCGACACAGCGTTGGGGCCACAGTAGTGGGCCTGGGTTGGTGGACAGGACGGATATCAACCCCTGCACAGTGATACATCTCGGTCAAGACCCCCGTGCAAACCGCTGACACATTAATTTGCGGGGCCCGCAGACGCCAGTGGCATGGTGACTCTAACGCATCCCCAAAAGGACTATAAAGGCCTCCCTTCGGCACCAGGGCCGAGACTCGACGCCAGGACAAACTAGAGACTCCACACGCTCGCAGCATGAGGTAGCGCACATAGGTAGTTCTGAAACACGATCCACTAGACATACCAATAACATAGACGCCAGAGTTCTTCCCAACGTTCTCTCTTGTTCATCTTTGTCTCTTGGGTTATTACCTCTTCGGAGAGGCTCGCACCAGTCTAAACCCTTTCGTGTATCTAGCCTCATCCCCCTTGCAATCCTCACCATCTCCATCCTTTGCATCCCGTCAATGCACAGGGTCGGAATCCCATAGGGTTCGGGCACTCTGCTCACCCTCTTTACAAATTTCTGCAGTACGACTCTCGTGGCAGCCAGATTCCAGGAGACGATAGATAGATCTTCACTTCGTTCGAGAACGTGTCGCTTTTGGAGATGTTTGTGTCCTTCATTCATGCCTTGATATCCTAAAAGTTTGCTGATGTCTTCATGGAAGGATTGTCGACCGCCACCTTCAAGCAATTTTGTTCATATTTGAATGTTGAACCTACTCTAGTTCCAACCGCCATGGGAGTAGAGATGGAAATTGGTCGTGCTTTTTTTTGGACAGCCCAAGCACAGCACAATTTTGATGACCTGAAGCATGACCTGATACGAAAAAAATGGGCCAGATTGGCACTGGTTGAATGGTGTGCCGAGCCTGGCCTTAAAACGTGGCACAACGGGCCACCAGGCCTAGCTCGACCATACAGGCAAATGCTTGGGCCGACATGGTTCGAATTAAAAGCCCAAGTTTGTAATTTTCATTTTTCAATGTCTTAATATATTTTAATGAATTTCCACATTATACATGAAAGTTATAGATATTTTGGAGGCCCATCTTTGTGGTGTAGACAACTTTTTATGTGAACGACATTCAAATTTATAAAAATTATTTAGTGCATTGCCTGCTTTAGAACCAACGTCACCATCCACAACATTTAGCATTTCTGTTGTCTTTCATTGCGCATATGAATTTTTGTTATACAAATAATTTATAGGGAATTTTGATATTTATCTTTTTCATATAGATAAACTTTTCATTTGAATAACTTATAAATTTATAGAAAAAATATTTAGCTTGCTACATTATCCCTCATGCCGTGCTCTGTCCGACCTGGCCTAGTATTGGTCCAACATGCCTTCGGGATGTATCAATCCTTAGATTTTGTTTGTCCATGCCAACTAGGCATGTTTCGAAGAGATGATCGGGCCGGGCCCAATCCTCAGCTCTCGTGGGGTTAGGCAAGCTGGGCATGCATATGCACGTAACTCTTGCCTGCAAAACCAAAAAACAAAAAAAATAAGGCAGCCAGGAGATTAGCACGGATCAAATCGTAAAGATTAGTTTCCTTGTTTTACGGACCAAATCAGGCCGCTAGGAGATTAGTATGGATCAAACCACCCCTCCACGCCGTAATCCTCTAGGACTCTTGGGCATAATTACCGAATAGACACTCGTGTTCAGCCGAGTCAGATGAGATCTGATATAAATAAATATATACGCGGACTAATTGGTGTCTTTTGCGCTAGCTGATCGTTGTGAACTTGTGATGGCTCCAAGAACGCCAAAGGCGGCGCCGTTGCCGAAGCTTTCCATCCCGGACGATGTCATCTGCTACGCCATCCTGCCGCGGCTGACATTCAAGCAGGTCGCCCGCCTCAGGGCGCTGTCCAAACTCCACCGCTCCGTCCTCACCGACGACGACCCCAAGTTCGCCGCCGAGCAGGCCAGGCTCTGCCCGCCGTGCCCCGCGCTCATCCACATGTTCTCAAAAAAGCTCGACGTGCTGTCGTGGACGCCGGCCACCGTCGGGATCCCTTCCACGAGACTCGACTTCCTGGGTGATTCTACGAGGTGGACGTACCTCAACCTCCTCGCCTCCACGCATGGCCTACTCTGCATCAGGGGGGACAGGGAGCCACCGGAGGCGTCCACCGCCTTCTTCATCGTAAACCCGTCGACGCAGCAGGCCCGGCCGATCCCCGGCGCAGTGGAGCACGTCGGCGATTTGAGCATGGCCCTCGGCCTTGCGTTCGATCCGTCTGTGGACGCGCACAGGCTCAAGATCGTCCAGGCGTTCCGGTTCGAGCGCCTCTCCGCCGGCGGCGAGTTCCGCTTCTCCGTCTTCTCCTCGGACACCGGCCGATGGGTCTCGCCTGACACCAGGGTGACCTACGAAGACTACGTCCTGTCCTGGGCCGAGGACAGCGTAGTTTCCTGGGACAAGGACCACAAGGTGGTCTACGCCGACGGCGTCCTCTACTGGGACTACCGGCTGTTTGTGCTCTGGTTCGATGTCGCCACAGACGCGGCTGGAGCTATCAAGATGCCATGGCCGGCGCCTAGTCCTGATCTGTTTGGTCCAGCCCACACCATCGACGCCTCCGCCGACGGCCGGCAACTGGTGTGCACGGCCATCGACGACAAGGACGGCCTGGCGGTGTACCACCTCCACCTGGTGAAGAAGAAGATTGGCACCGGCACCCACCTGCTCTACCACTGGGAGGTGAAGCATCGGAAAGCAGGGGAGGAGATCATGGCGGCCAGCGGCGGCTCGCCGGAGAGGTTGAGGGCGCTGCCGCTCGGGGTGGAGGGCGGCAGGTGGGTGTACTGCCTGGAGCATAGATCGCACAGATTGCTGCGCTACGACATGGAGATCGGCACGGTGGACGACACCGGCAAGCGTTTTGGACACGATTACGTTGTGTTGATCCCCGCCTTTGAATACCGCAACAGCATGGCTGCAATTCCGCCGATCGCCGCGCCGGCGAGCCAGGCCGGGATCTGTGATGGTAAGGATGGTGGCTGTATATGTGGCTCTGATCAAATCATGCAATAATGTTTGATGTTTGGGAATTGTGATATGCAAACCAAGCATATGACTCTTTCTTCCCCGGCCCGCACCTGCTGACCTGCACATGCATCGCAATGATTCAGCATTGGCTCAGCATTCAGATCGTATTAAGAGAAAACATAGAATATATTTATGTACGAAATCAGAATGTATTTGTAGAAAATAACTGTACTCCAATAAAAGGATATGTGCATTCGTTGACATTTGTCTGAATGCATGCTTAATGAAATTGCAACAGGCTACAAATCCCACCGCCACCACCACGGCAAATCGCCCATGGCTGTCTCCCCTGCTGCCTCTTCGCTGGGCGGCGGCCGGGTATGCTCTCGCTCCCCGCCTCGCCATCGCCGCCACGCCTCCTTCAGCTCACGGTTGCGCCCGCGCCCGCGCTCTCGCTCGTGGTCGCGGTCGCGTACCTGCTCTCCTCGCCAGCGCTCGTTGCTGCTCGCCGCCAACGACGGCAACTATGGCGCACTATCCGTCGCTGCCTTCAGCAAGCCCTCAGGCGCCTTCTACAGCGTCCCCTCACCGGCCTCGTTTGCTCCCGCCGGCACTCGCTCAGGCGGCGACTGCGGCGGTGGCTCCGCCGCCCTCTCAGACGGCCCCCTCGGCGAGGCTGACGTGGCAGGGTTGACTAGCCCAACGGTCAAATCACATGCCTCTTCGGCTAGCGCCAGCCTGGCCGCCCCTGTCAGATGCTGAGGGGGGCATTCAAATCCCCCCACCCCGGTCGTTCACGCGCCCGCGCTCGGCAGCTTGCCCGCGCCTTCGGACAACCCACTGCCAGTTGGCCCAACTCCTGTTGCGGCCTGCTTTGGCCCACCACCCACGCGCCTCCCTTCGGCTAGCCCAAAGCAAGCCGGCCCAGACCCAGCTGCGGCCTGCTTTGGCCTTGGCCCCGCAATTCCCTCGCACGGACTGTTGGCCCGTCCTCCTTCCGGCCTAGGCCGGGCTGTAGCTCCCTCCCCTGTTGCTGGTGCGGGTTCCCCGTGGCGTTCCCCCTCCCCTCCCCCTGGAGACTTGCTCTTCCTCGTGCCGCTCTTCCCTAATCTTCCCAGGGGAGCTCAGTTCGACCCCCATGACCCTTGAGGCTGAGTTGCCTTCACCCACTCCGGCTCAGTCTCTCCTAGCTAGAGCCACCGTCATCTCCCCTCCTCCACTGATCGTCTCCCCCCCATACGCAGGCGCCCGCGCCTTAAGCTCTCCACTACCGTTCGTCGTAGCTCCAGACTGGCCTCCGCCTGGCCGACCTTCACGTCGGGCAGCTCCTCCATCCCGGCCATTCACAAGGCTCAGGGACTTCTGGGCCGCAAAATGGGCCTTTCCCCTTCCCCCACCACTGACACTCTCACCGACCAGCTCCAGCAGCTACTCACCTCGTGCCAGATGGACGGCAGCTCCCTCGCCTCGGTGGCTGACCTCTGTGGCCTCTCCCTGCCTTCCATTGACCTCTCTTCCATCGAGCCTGCTGTGGCCGAGGAGTGCGTCGGGACTGCCTAGCCTCCGCGCCCTTTGCTCCGTTTTCCGTTTGTGTCTACCTAGTTTCTATGTTAGCCTTGTCATGTACCAGCGCCCACCTGCGTGTGGACCCTATAGTTTCCCCGCTGCCTGCGTGCAGCCATCGAGTCTGTATACCTGCCGCCTGCGTGTGGCAAGTCTGTATGCCTGCGGCCTGCGTGTGGCCCCCTTGTCTCTTTCCGCCTGCGTGTGGCCAGTCTGTATACCTGCGGCCTGCGTGTGGCCAGTCTGTATGCCTGCGGCCTGCGTGCGGCGTGTCCCGAGCAAAGTCCCCCTCTTAGTGGGTTTCCGTTCCCGCCTGCGTGCGGTGTGTCCCGAGCAAGACCCCCATTTGTGGGATTCCGGTCTCCTCGCCCAGTCGATCCGCCCCTCTGTTACCCTGCCTGGTTTCTGTCAGGCGTTAGTAGCCCCAAGTTCAAGACTTGCCCTGGTTGGGGATACAAGTCCAGTGCTTCCAAGATGTTTACCCAATGAAGATCCTCTCCTGGAATATCCGGGGGCTCAATTCCCCTGCCAAACATGATGTGGTGGCTGCGCTTATTCGAGATCACAACCCCACCATCCTTGCACTCCAAGAGTCCAAACTTGCTTCCCCGTCTCATCAGGTCCTCATGGAGGTCTGCGGCCACAGGTTGAGGGGTTGCCTACAGCTGCCGGCCTCTGGCTCTCGGGGTGGCCTCCTCCTATTTTGGGACGACTCTGTTGTGCAACTCTCCAACCCCCTCATTCTACGACACTCAATCTCCGCTAAGGTTACTGCCCTTGGTGATTCCCGAAGCTGGACGATCACTAATGTCTACGGGCCCACCTTGGACAACGACAAGGAAACCTTCCTCCAAGAGCTCCTTACCATCCACAATCACTTTGCCTCTCCTTGGGTGGTGCTCGGAGATTTCAACCTCATCTACAAGGCCTCTGACAAGAATAATCTCAACCTGAACCGGCGTCAAATGACCCTCTTCAGATCAACCCTGGACTCCTGCCTCCTCCGAGAAATTCACCTCTCCGGGCGTCGGTTCACGTGAAGCAATGAGCAAAGCAACCCCACCCTGGTTAAACTAGACCGCGTTTTCTCTAACGCTCCCTGGGAGCTCCTCTTTCCCTCTTGCTCCTTGATCCCTCTGTCTTCTGCTGTTTCGGACCACTGCCCCTTGCTCCTAACAGCGGCGAACCTCCCTCGCCCGCCTAGGCGTTTCAGATTTGAGAGCTTCTGGACCAAGATGCCAGGATTCCTCGAGGTCGCCAAGCAAGCCTGGTGCGAGTCCCCCCCAGGCTTGCCCTCCCATCCCCTCCTTCGCTTTAAAGCGAAGCTTTCCCGCACCGCTTCGACTCTCAAGACCTGGAACCGCACCTTGGTTGGAGACACCAAGCTTCAGCTTGCTTTGGCCTCGGAGGTTCTTCACCTCCTTGACGTGGCCATGGAATCCTGTATTCTCTTTCAACCGGAGATCCAACTTCGAAAAGACCTCAAATGGAAAATCCTGGGCCTTAGCGTGATCGAAAAAATGAAGTGGAAACAGAGGTCGCGCCTCAACTGGCTCAAACTTGGGGATGCCAACACAAAGTATTTCCACCTCCGGGCAAACGGTCGCCGTACAAAAAATTTCATCCACTCCCTCCAATCCTCTGCTGTCATACACACTGAGCATTTCGAACTAGCGTCCGCCCTTCACCATCACTTTGACTCCATATTCGATGAAGGGAGCCATTCCCTCGGCCCGCCAAGCCGCTCCTTCAACTGGGATTTCCTCAGCCTACCTTCGCTCGACCTTTCCTCCCTAGAGAATCCCCTAACAATGGAAGAGCTCAATAGGATTGTCGATAACCTCCCTTCTTAAAAGGCACCTGGCCCTGATGGCTTCTCTTGGGACTTCTTCAAGGTCTGCTGGGACTTCGTCTCCCATGACCTCTTCGATGTGCTTCAATGCCTTTTCAACCTTAATGCCATTGGCTTCGATGCACTCAATTGTGCTCTTATTGTTCTTATTCCCAAGAAGGATTGCCCATCTACTGCTTCGGACTACAGACCTATCAGCCTTATCCATAGCCTGGGGAAGTTTTCACCAAAATCCTTTCCTCACGTCTAGCTCCTTTAAGGATGATCTCATCTCACCATGTCAAAGTGCCTTCATTAAAAACCGACACATCCAAGATAACTTCCTCTTCGTTCAAGGAAAAGCAAAAGCCCTTCACAAATCCTGCACCCCATCTCTCCTCCTCAAGCTCGATCTTGCGAAGGCTTTCGACACAGTTTCCTGGACTTATCTTCTTGACAATCTCAGGGCTAGGGGCTTTGGCACTCGATGGCGTAACTAGATTGCCATGTCGCTAGCCTCCTCTTCCTCAAAGGTCCTGCTCAACGAGCAGACAACAGACCTTATCCAGCATCGCAGAGGCCTTCGGCAGAGAGACTCCCTCTCCCCTCTCCTCTTTAACATCACCATTGAACCCCTAACTGCTCTCGTTCAGCGCCGCCACAGAAGCTGGAGTCCTCTCCCCAGTCTGTGGGCTGCAAAACCAGCTCCGCATCTCGCTGTTCGCTGATGATGCAGCCATTTTTGTCAAGCCCACGCAGGAGGATGTCTCGGCTTTGGCTGTCATTCTTCGCGAGTTTGGCTGCATCACTGGGCTCCAAACCAATTTCTCTAAGATCTAGGTCGTCCCCATCCGCTGCGACAACCTGGACCTGGACCTCATCCTTCAAGACCTTCCAGCGGAAAGGACCTCCTTCCCCCTCAAATACTTGGGCCTGCCGCTCTCAATCAAACGCCTCAAGCTGGTCCAGTTCCAACCTCTTCTAGACAAAATCCACAACAGACTTGCTGGATGGCGAGGTCCCCTTATGTCTAAGGGTGGACGCCTAACTCTACTAAAAGCTGTCCTTTCGGCCTTGCCATCCTACATTTTCTCCGTCATCAAGCCACCGGCCTCCATTTTCAAGAAAATCGACAAAATCAGGTAGACCTGGCTCTAGGGTGGCTCGGCCAACCCCCAACGGGGGCAGTGTAGAATCAATTGGGGCACGGTCTGCGCCCCTATTGCCCTCGGGGGGCTAGGGGTCCTGACCTCCATTGTTTCGCCCGCGCTCTGAGACTCCGTTGGTGGTGGCGCGACAGGATCCATCCCCTCCCAGCTTGGACAGGCTCCCTTGACCCACCCCCAGATCCCGACTCCGACCTCCTCCATGCTGGATCCGTTCCATCCCTCCGCGATGGAAGAACTCTTTCCTTTTGGTTTGACACCTGGTTGTTAGCCTCGTCTCCGAGATCACTCACCCCTTTGCTTTTCTCGGCAGCGACTAAGAAGAACAGAACAGTAAGAGACGCGCTTCTCAACAACAACTGGCTGCGCGACCTCGGACAGAATTTCAACCCTCAAATGATCCCACAACTTTTGCTTCTCTTCCGTCGACTCACCCAGGTAGTCCTGACCATGGGAGAGGAAGATCAACTAACTTGGCATTTCTCCAAGGACGGATCCTTCTCAGTCAGATCGCTTATAAGATCCAATTCGTCGGGCGCTGTTCCGCCCCTCATTCCGATGCGCCTGGAAGCATTGGGCCCCTTCGAAGTGCAAATTCTTCCTATGGTTGCTACTGCATAAGCGAGTCTACACCGTTGACGCCCTAATGCGCAGGCACATCCCCAATGCCTACTTTTGCCCTTTGTGCTTGCGCAACCTCGAGACTCCCGAGCATTTATTCCTTCAATGTGATTTCAGCAGCCACGTCTGGTCGCAGCTGTCCAGTAGACTGAGCAATGACCTTTTCAACCCATCAGGATGGCTTCACTCTTACTCTATTACTGCCTGGTGGGAAGAGGACATCTTACGAATTGGGCCTACACATGACGCGCTGCCCATCATCTCGGCAACCATTTGGGTGCTATGGCTCGAACAAAACAATCGCGTCTTCTGCACGTCAGAAAAATCGAGGGCTGTGTTCGTGCAACTTCTTCTTGATGACCTGCGCCTGTGGATGGCTGCAGGAGCCCCTTTTGTAATAGCTTAATTTCCTATTTTGCCCCATTGGGGGGGAGGGGCGCGTATTCCCCCCTTCTTGTAATCTTCTACTCTTTTGATCAATATACGGCAGCTCTCCTGCCCTTTTGCTAAAAAAAAAAGAAATACCAGATATGTCCTTCCCAAATGCCAGGAGCTGCCAAGGGCGAATCGTTGAATTGATTAATCTTGTGGCCAATTAAGTCACCAAAATTCCACTAGCGTGATGGCCTGGTTTAGGCCGTGTTTGCAAGTCATGGGTACTAGATTAGTGGGTTAATTAGAGGATCATGTGATTAGGAGTTTGTTAGTTTGTGGGTCAAGCCATGCAGTTTGTGTGGTGCACATTGTGTTGGCCGAGTCTTTAGCTTGGCCATCAATTTTTTTAAGGAAGCTTTTATTGAAAACAAGATAGTTATATTAAGGCTCAAGCCTATAATCGGCCGGCAGGAGATCAAGGTCTAGTGTTGTGAGTGTTCTATCATGTGTGACCAATGAGTCCAAAATAAGACTAGAATAAATAAAAAAAACAAGTGGTGTTTTCGTTGGCCAAAAGTGTTCTTCTGCTGTTTCTCGAGTTCATGTGTTTTGGTGCGAGAGAGAAATATAAGAGCATCCCCAATGGGCACAGCTCAGCCGGCTCTAAGGTATCCACGTCAGAATTTGAGCTGAGCTGGAGCAGAGAGGAGGCAAGGAGAGCTAGCGCTGGTGCTTCATCAAGCGTCGGCCGCTAGCGAGAAACCCAAAGATGCAATACGTCATCCTTTCTCTCTCTCTCTCTCTCTCTCTCTCTCTCTTCACCTACCATTGGAGATGTTGCGCCCATTACAGGGCTCGCCTGTAACAACCCAAAAATGGACCATCTGTATAATTAGCTTAAGGACATATGTTTGGTTCTAGGACAATTCTCCATGGCTTGTTTTCCAAAATCTTGACATAGCTAATGTTTAAATAATTCTCACCCTAGAAAATATTATTAGCAAGAATTATAGAATTTTGTTCATAGTTCTGTGAGCTATAAAACTTATATAAAATAAATTATCCCTTTTTGGAAATCATTAGGCAAAAATCTATAGTTAATAATGATTTCTACTCCTAGAAAATAGATAAATAATTTATAATTATTGTAAATGACATGGTGTGGGAAATTTTAAAAGGGAAATATCCAAAAAATTGGTAAAATGCAAATTAAGCTCAAATTTGCTTAAGCTTGAATCTTAGACCACTTTTTACCACCATAGCTTCCATATGGGGCCCACAAGCCAGCCTTTAGCATTTTATTTCTCTTTTAGGCATTAAATCAAGGAAAAATTGTGATTTTACCTTGCTTTTCAAAGCTAATTGTGATTTTACCCTCATTTTTCCCGGATTATGATTTTGCCCCTGTTTTTTCTAATTGAATAAGCCGTTTACCCTTATTCTTAACTCCGTTAAGCTAGGGCCACCTAAGCGACGCAACGGGAAACAAAACGCTGCGAGCCTTGAATTTGATGTTCGGAATGAGCATGTAATAGTTGCATAGTGTTACTTGCTTTTGTTAATTCTATGTGGTGTTTTCGTTATACATATATGTTTAAGGGGTGCATGGTCTATACATGTAAAAACTAGCTATGTTCTACATTGGTGAAACACTAGTACATGTGAGCTATCATATCACTGTTGAAATATTTCGAATAATATATACTCAAAATAAGGAAAAATCATAACGTACTAATATGAAAATACATGCGTCATTGACGCCGTTAAGTACACTTAACGGAATAGGGGTAAAGGTGGACTTCACTTTGAAAAAGTAAGGGCAAAATCACAATCTGAAAAAAATGAGGGCAAAATCACAATTAGCTCTGAAAACAAGGGTAAGAACACAATTGCCCCTTAAATCAAACACATAGAGCTCACTCTCTCTCTCTCCCCCCTCTCCCAGCCATTCTCTCTCTCTCTCTCGATGCCATTGGGCAATGGGGGCGGTGGAGTGCACGTATGTGCCTTTGGTCGGCCTCCCCGCCGGATGACAGCCCATGGGGCCCGCGCCGCCTGCGCCATTGCGGCCGTGGCGGCCAAGCCCTGGCGCGCCGCCCCGCGCTTCCTCCGCGCCCAACTTGGCGTCTTCTGCTTGGTGCCGCGAAACGCTCGAGCGCCTTGAGCACGCGAGCTCACCGGAATCCCAGACCGAGCCGTTTTGACCCGAGAGACGCCCGTGAGCGCCATTGCTCATCCGCGCATGCTCTCGATCCACCGAGCCCGCTTCTAGCTTGCTCTTCACAATCACACCGTGTACGGTGTACCCCTCCTAGACCGTTGGCGCATGGACTTGGCCTAGCCAGCCCTATCGCTCGCAGAGCGCGCTCTGGCCGTGGCCACCCTAAGAGACCCTCACGTCGCCAGAGCCATTCACTCCCTCTCTCACTCCACTCTTGTGCGCAGCACCCCTCTGGTGCCCTCGCACAGCTCTCATACCGAGCGCTCGCCCTGAGCTCAACCGAGCTCGCTAGAACGCTCTCGCCGCTCCGACATTGGGGAATGGCATTCGAGCACGTCCATTCCCTCTCTGGTGAGATTCTAGCCTAAATCTCGCGCCATGGTACTCCCCTTTCTATCGCCTTACAATCCCCCTTCAATCGCAGCTTGATTCGAAGGGAGTCGCTCGGACCGCTGTCGCGCCACCGCCGCCGGGCCGGACCCGCTCGAGGACACTTCGCCCTAGACTTGCTCTCGAGCAACTAAGCATACGGTAAGCACCCACTAACCGTCGCATAGCTCATGCGCGCGCTAGAACCGAAGGAGCTAGCCCGTAGCGCCACATGGACATGCTTCCCATAGCCATCTCAACACTCTCTCGTCGCACCGCCGTGTTTGTCAAACGATGTGCCATGGGTGTGCGTTGACCTACTGGAGCCGTAGAAACTTGAATCGCGCCAAACGATGCACCACATCACCCACAATCCACGAAAAACAATCGCGGGAGCCCCGTCTCCTCTCTCTCTGGCGAGAGGTGGACGATGAACGGGTGCCGTTGGATCTGGATCCAGAGGCCCGCGTTCAAACACGCGTCAGGTCGCCGACAGGCGGGACCCACGCCCCGCGCTCTATTGGGCTCTATTGGGCCGCCGATGACGCATCCATTATTGGGCCGCCGATGACGCATCCATGGGCCGGCTCAGTACTGTGCCGGCGCGATTTTCTTCCTTTTTTCATTTTTAAATACTCCCAAAAATACTTTTCGTATTTCTAAAAATACTAGATAAGCTAGATTAATTCTAAAAAAATCACAGTAAATGCTAGAAGATATTTGTGACCCTAGAAAAATATCATATGACATGTTGTCCATAGAAAATGTCAATAGAAAATATTTTATAGAGTTTTGGTTACTTTTTCTATTGTCCAGAAATTACTAAGAAGGAAATTAATGGTTTAAAAATATTATATGACTTTCAAAATATGCTAAAAAATTCTAGGAAATACTAGATCACTTCTAGAACATGAGAAAAATATTAGGTTAAATAGTTCTTTAGGAAACATCTCTTGTAGTGATTTATTCTCCCTATATCGGGAATTTCCTAATTTTCAGATAGTGCCAAAATGATTATAAATGGGTTAAAATTAGTTGGAAAGCTATTCTTGAAAATGGTAGAAGTCAAATAATAATCTCTGGACTCTAGTAAAAATGTAAAGGTAACAAATCTTCAATAAAAACTACATTTGACCCTAGTCTATTTAGACTTTTCCTAATGATCATAACCTAGAAAATGACTAAATATGGTTTATAAGTTATAAATCACTCCTGGAGCATAATAGGAGTATTAAAATATCTTTGGAAGATTTAGATAATTATTAATACAAATAATACACGTTGATATTACATTCTTTAACTTTAGGTGATAATTTAGATCACACATACACATATGTACATACATGCATGATGATTATATCCTTAGTAACAAAATGGATAGTAGGAAACAATAAGTGCTACTTGATGATCAGAAAAGTAGAACTGGAAACAGGGCACCTTTAGTAAGCAATTCGATCATGCAACTTAAGTAAATAACTTATATAGTGTCTACTCATGAAAATAGGTTAATTTATTGTTTAGCCATACTTTGCCTATTCATCCTGGGGTAGTAGTGGTACTATGTGATATATATATATATATATATATTCGTATAACTTCGTATAATGTATGCTATACGAAGTTATTACGGTACATATCAAAATTGAGGAGAAAATCTCAATAAAGAATTTCTTAATTCAATAAAGGAGTGTATGTCTCCTTATATCAAAGGATTAGATATATTCTGTTTCTGGGACAATCTAGTGGACAACTTTACTATAAGGTTGATAAGGCTCCCAAGCTGTGTCAGCATTTCAGCAACATGCAATCAATCTCAGAGAAGCAACAACAATGATGGATGGAACGTTAAAGCTAAACAGCAGTAACAAATTGTGAGTTGTGACACAATATACTATGAATGATCACAAGAATCAAGTTCAAGGAAAACAAACATTCACAGCAACTAGCTAGCGACCGTAACAACGCAGATCAGTATGAAAATATTGGTCCAAAAAGTTGTGATATAATTTTTCAATTAATAAACAGTTAATTGGCCAAGAACTTGTTAAATCTTGAGTTCAAATTCGATAATTGAAACCTCCCAGTGGAAAACTGTTATGGCCATGGCCCACAGCCCATAAACAGTACCACGGTACTGTTCACGCGGTACTGTAGCACGTCATGTGGCGCTGGTTGGTTAATTTCCTCCTAGTAGTTAGGGATTAGATTAGATCTCCTAGTAGTTGGTATTAGATTAGATAAGTTTGTTAGGGATCGTTTTTGAAATCCGAGATGCCTAACAACTGATCCGAACCGTTGATCTTGTTCGTCTCACTGAAATGTAGCCAGTGACCAAGTTTCGTATTTTTTTGAATTTATTTACTATTTGTTTCCTATTTTCAAAAATCAGCTTTTTTGGACGCACCAGGACTAATTGGAAGGCTGATTTTTGAAAATAGGAAACAAATAGTAAATAAATTCAAAAAAATACGAAACTTGGTCACTGGCTACATTTCAGTGAGACAAACAAGATCAACGGTTCGGATCAATTGTTAGGCATCTCGGATTTCAAAAACGAGTTGGGAGCACGAATCTCTCCGTGGTCTGGGGTGCACGCTAGCATTCCTCTATATATATATATATGTGTGTGTGTGTGTGTGTGTGTGTGACGCCGGAATGGGACTCTATGGAGTCAGTGCTCCATTCTTTGTTGCCGTCGGATTTCATCAAGATTCGTGCACACAAAGTAAATACATGCACAACAACATTATCATTTGCCATACAAAGGTGTGAATGCAATAACTGCGCAATTAATTGTTTCCAAATAAGACACGGAGCACAGGCTCCATGGAGTCCCAGATACTTTTACTATATATATATATACACAACTCTATATATATATGCACTCATTTCATTCAAGCATTTATCAGCTTGATCACATACCATAGCTATTACCCGTAGCCTCATGGAATTTTCTTGATAAGTAGTTACCATACTTTAAGTACGTATTGGTTCCCCAAGCCTTTCCCACCTAGAACCTTAGGTTAAACCCTTTCTACTTCACAACCATTCATTCATCATACATGCATCATGCTGAATCTTCGTATGCATTTTATTTATGGAATCTTTTGATTGATCGCAAATAGACATAGACGACATCGGAGGGGCATACGAGGAACCAGCTGATAACCAAGAGCTTCCACCCGACAACTCAGGCGGGTTAACTTCTGTCTTAAGTATGTTTGCCCATATTAGGGAAGATTCGGACCTTCCCTAGTGCGGAATAACATCGAAGGGTTGCTTTTACTAGGGAGAGTACCCTACTTTCCCTAGTGCAAGTTAAAACTTAATTGTGCATATTGATTACCTAGTTTTACAAGTATTTCTTTTACCATATCAAATTGCATGCTGCTTTAAAGTATCAAATACCTTGTTGCTAATCATGATATATCATGCCATGTTCATAGATGAATTTATTATTGCCTTCATGATGCTAATTATCCTTTGAATTCCTTAGTGATTACCTTGATTATCACACTCCATTGACAACCTGGTTTAGAAAACAAATAAAATTGTTTAGGCTCCTTAAGTATGGTAAATACCTGCTTAGTTATGCTTAGGTCCCCACTTTTTATGACATGGGTCTTGTATTGTACCCTGGATAATTATCTTGACATCATGTAAAACAGGGGATAATTAATTATATTATTGTATTGGATGGCTCTGCTTCGGTTTACAAAACCGTAGGGTAACTTTGAATGAGGATTGTCGTCATGGTACTACTTTATATCGTTTCAGCTATATGTTTGCTCACAATTCTTTGGCCATCCTAAGCATTCACTAGCTATAAGATAGCATGGCTTTGATCACATATATGTCCTACCAGGAAAATGGCATATATTGGCAAACTTTCTGCTAAAAATGATTTTTGTCGACACACATTGTGCCACGACTGTCAATCGAAGACCCATCCATTCACAATTCTCACTATACCGATAGATATATTTTTGCTAGCTGATAGATTGCTCTCATAGGTTGCATTTTCAACTGCAGACATCTGCTTTAGCGGCGTCTCATGACATGCAACCATAGCTATAAACTACGGTGAGTCAATGTGAATTTTTTTTATAATGGGCATTCCGAAGAATTAATCCAGGTTAGTGATCCCTATAAGCTAAATGAATAAATTATCATTCCATAGTGCTGAAAACTGAAATAAATATATCACAACTGAAATGGGCATTAACTAGTTGTTTGTTTACAATCATTGAATCATATATAATTGATTTCCTCATCAAATGTGACCCTAGTTTGATTAAGTATTGCATAGCATATAAACATAAATATTGGAAGTACCACTTGTAGTTTTCAACATAGCTACATGAACAAATGCATGCTTGTTGTTGACATGATTTTCTTAGAACATTGACAACATCTACATAGTTAATTCTATTGAACATTTAATTTTGCATGGGTCAGATTTGAAAAAGTACCTTTCATACACATCATAGTGAACTATAGCTACGTGTATTTAACAAAAAGTAGATCTTCTATTATAGATCACACCAAATAAATTTGTCTTGCACATAGTTTTCTAAGATCAAATAAAAGACAACCATATAAAATAATTTTCCACCCCATCAAAGGGAGAGTATGTAAGTGAGACCAAACAAAATATAAGAAACAAATTTTCTTATCTATCACTTCTTTGAACTGTGAACCCAAGAAGCTATAAATATTCAGATTGACACAAGTACAAATAAAACCATATCAGCACACAAAATGCTTAGGATGAATGGTCGACTTCTAGATAAATTTTCTTTGTTGATGTTTTACCGTGTAGGAAAAATGTTTAGTTCTTGGAAGATGAGGAAAAATGATGTATCCAGTAGTGTGGTTGTCCCAGCCCAAAAAACTTCAATGAAACAGCACCCCAACTTTTGATCGCTGCTTCGAGGAAGATACATGTTGATTATCATGCCACTTTAGGACAACAAGAGGAAGGGATGAGAGAGGAATACCATGGGGGGAGGGGTGCAATGAGCGAGTGGGCGATGTGGTCTGGATGGTGGGAGGGAGGGAGAGAGAGAGAGAGAATATGTTTTGGGGGAGATGGGAATTAGAGAGAGAGAGAGAGAGCGAGCGAGCGAGAGAGAGAGAGAGAGTATGTCTTAGCCGGACCGTCCGGCTCTCAAAGCCAGATCCATCGGCTAGGCTTGTTTCTGCTTTGGTTCTTCTCCCTCTTTGCACACCACTTCTCCAAAAGACAAAACATGAACTCCAAACTTGTTCTCCTAGACCCAAAACTCGCACCAGTTAAGTCCCTTTGTCAATATACTACATCACATATATAGATTCCATCCATAAGGTTTTTTCAGATATATCAATATTTAAAGCGAGCAATGCGGAATAGAGATGGTACAGTTAGCTATGGGAGCTGTCCCTGGAGCCATTGTTAATCCAAAAGGAGGTATCAACCACTGAATCTAGACCGATGGTAGTGGCTACACGAAAGAGTGCTCTGTTAGTTTCATCAAAGGTGTTCCCTAGTTTTGCCTAAGGCTTACAAGGCGAGGTACGTTCAAGCATAATCACATCAATCTAAGAGCACGGACAAATTTTCGAAGGTCCAACACCCGTAGCCCGGCCCTTTGGTCTGTGGGCCGACAAACAACTTTCCAATTGATTCAACATTGCCCACTAGTGACACTATGTTTGTCATTCTAGTGCCAGTTCCACCCTATCCAACCCATGTCCTAGGTCCCCCACCACTGCCGCTCGGCCATCCTAATCCATCGGCACCACAACCACCTTGCCGCCCCTCTAGGATCCCATCTCCACTGGCAGACCACTGCTACCCGGCCACCCTCTAAGCCTACAGGGAACAAGGAACCCACCCACCCACCTCACCCCAAACCCTAATTGAAACCAAGGGCACGGTGGCGATGACCAGATATGGGAAGGGTGATGACACCGACAACAAATCCATGTGAGTGTAAAATCATCTGTAATTTTGCTAAAACACAGTTGCCTGGGTTTGAATAAAACTGTATGAAAATTTACCAAATTAAATAGCCTAGATGATGGAGCTAACATGTCGAAAACAACTTAATTAGGGTATTTGGAGGCTAAGTAGAAGGATCATAATCTACTGGTTCAGTTTTCCTAGATAAATGATATAAACATATAGTTGTTTCCCCCAAATTGATCCTATTAACCAATGCTATGAACCTATTGATTAAGAAGACTAATGCAGAGTCAAGAGTGTGTACCTCATTACCTTTACTTTATAGTTTAGATTAAATGCAAGCTGCACAAGAATAATATAAAAATTGATAATGCTAAAGGGGGGATTTTTTTAAGAGATGTTAGAAAATAGCTACTCGCTGTTTATCAATCAAGTTTCTCACCTCCCTTTATGCAGGCAGCTGAGATCTAAGCAATAGGATATTTTGAAAGAAAATAACACTACTAGTTGAATAAATGAATATGTACTGTTTGAATTCTTGGACTCTCGCATATCTCTTGTATACCTAAATGGATATACTAACTTGCAATCAAAGCTCAAGCCCAAGCAATGTAGAGAGCAAGGGGGCATGGTTAATCAGTCCAAGGGGCAGGGTAGTGGATTGGGCTGATTTGTCTTTGCATACAAGTGGCTGTCAAAAAAATTTCTTATTGCTGGTGGCCATGGCCCACTCCGTTCTAGCTAAAGCTCTGCCCCTAGAGCCTCAATTGAAACTGATGGACATTGAAGCTAGATGGTCGATGCAATCCTCTTCTGTAAGAAATAAGAGGACAACACTACTACAAAATATCACATCAGAGTCAGTTCCGAACCATTGTAAGCGCATTGTACAGGCCACACAATTGCTTCCAAAAGAATTTTTCTCAAACTACATGTTGATATATAGATAGGAATAGTTTGCTACTTTCCATTTATATGCAAACTTTCATCACATAAAACAATGACAAAAAATATGAACTTTCATCACATAAAATGATGGCGGCGAGGTGGCCCGACCCTAGTCATATCAATGACAAGTGTAATACTTGGTTCAGTTCCAAGACGAGCCTAGTCCGCTTGGGTTAATTCTTAAATGAGAGATGAATGTCAGGGATAACGGTCCTCCCTGTTGCCATCGTTGTTCGTTGCCCCTGCCCTCGGCTACTAGGCATTACCTACGCTGGCCTTATCTGGTCATTATCACCTTTGCACTAGTGGATCACCACCGTCTAAGCCAAAGATCACCACTAACCTTATATGTTGTTGGCCCTCAGGAAATAGGGGGGAGGGGATTGGGCAGGAGGGCGAACGACAGTGTGAAGAAGGTTAAGGGAGGAGCTAGAAGGAGAAGAAAGAAAAAGATGGGTAGGGGATTAGCAAATTTCGGTTTGTAGTCTCATTTAGTTTCTCCCTCAATTTTGCTTTGGGATAATAGTATTTGTCAACGATTGGTAGACCGGTTCCTATGTCGAGCTTATTTCTTGATTGGAGGACCAAGAAATCCCTTTTTTCTGCCCGCACCTGTGCTTCCAAGACGCCGACTTGGCGTGCTGTGACATGTATATATGGAAAAGAGGCCATGTCCTAGTTCGGGCCTCCTAAGAAAATGATAATAGCCCTACTCCAGTGTATTAGCTGCTCAGTTTATGAAAACAAGATACAGAAGTTGCCCAGCAGAACTTCGAAGCTCCTCCTACAAAATTACACGGAATGTCTATGCCTCTCTATGTGAATTGGGGTTGGAATGAACTGGACGTGCAGCGTGGCCAACATCTACCGTATAGGGCTAGATTTATAGGGGCTTAGTTACAACGGTTGCTTAAAGATACTGATTAATGGTAATTACTACCTTTAAATGGCCGTTAAACCGAGTAGTACCTAAAAACGAACAATTAAATGCTATTAAGATTCATCACGCAGGGGTCTTCATGTGCGCTAGAGGGATCCGATGATGTCTCGATATCCTATGCTTCCTGGTACCTCGTCCTACACATGTGGGGTTGTCCGAGACGCTACGCCGGGGTTCTGTTGTATTTGCCAGGCGATGCATACATGCCTTCCAGATGTCATGACGTGGCACTAACAACTTCCTTTTCCTGACATTATTTTGTGACTTTTCGTGGACGTCACCAGTCACCACAATTAGGAGATAAATTTTAGTGGATAAATAAGGATTAGTTATAAAAAAGAAATTTTAGTAAATTTCTTTTATTTGCAGTAGGTTCGATGGAGTTATGACCTAGCTATGTTAGGATCCATGACTTGTCCATAATAAAAGAAAATATACATCTATCTCTTGCCTTCATTTCGAATACAAGAAAGCAAAAATCAGACAAGAAGATTGGAAGGTGTGACGATTTTAGTGCTTACCGTCCAAAAATTTAGGAACCTAAACCATTGTGCACAAAGAAAGTCCACAGTATAATTGGAGATAAAAACTCTTTCACCCTCTTTATTTCTCTTCTATTTTATCTTTTCTAGACAATTTTACAATTTTAAAAAGGGCTTGCAAAGACCAAAACCATTAATGGACAAAAGCAGCCTACAAAAAAAGCAATAAACAATAGGAACAATGAATTTAAACAAGTTTTTTCTCTCCTTTTATTTCATTATTTTCTTTTACTCAGGTTGTTCAAAAAAATCTAAAAAATAAAACCACTAGATATGGATCCATTGGACTCCACCAAAAGTTGGACGCCTTTCCCAACCGCATTGTCCCCCGCGGGAGATTTGATTATTTGCCACTCTCAACATTGACGCTCGCTAAAATGCCACTCTGGCCCACATGTAATATACACAGACGGTCCCACATGTAATACACACAAGGGTGGCATTTTAGCGAGCGCCAATGTTGAGAGTGGCAAATCATCAATTTTTTCGTCCCGCGCCTCGACCGGATCCGTAGTGTTGTGGTTCCACGTGACACAGGCCTACGTGATGTGGCCCTTGCCGCCTGAAAGCTTCATAAATTACTTGGTAGGGATTAACTCATTAACATTTCAAAATCAGGTCTCGATGATCTTGACATCTAAGAAGATGATCGCATTTGCGCGGCTAGATTTATTTATTTATTATGTTCTACACAATGTACTATTGGATTTAAATTGGCTAGTTACTCGTTGTTTCTTATACCACGTGTGTACCAGCAGAACCATGTCTCAACCTTGGTTGTCCACTGTAAGATATTTTTTTTAAGATAATAGAAGCAAATTTGGGACATTCCCAATAATACGGCCTCTTTCCTTTTCATATTTTACCCTCAAATATTGCAGCAGTAGGCAGGTAATAAAATATAAGAGAGGAAAATATAGGTAGGTAATAAAGTGGATGAATAGTGATAAGTTAGGAAAAAAATAGAGGTAGCATTAGGCATGCCCTTATAGCCTCCGCACCAGTTGGGGATGCGAACGACCAACACAATCACTTATAAGAGATTAAGTGGCATCATATTTTTCATTGATCATTAACCACGGTGAACATCGATCACACACGACTAGAGGAAGAAGAAGATACTAACAAACAGTTGCACCTAGATTTCTCTACAACCACTGTAATGTCCTAAATTTTAATCAATAAAATTTTCCTCATTTAAATTTTAAAGGGCGCGACTTGAGGACGGACGTCCGTCCATCGGACGCCCGCCGCAGCCCAGTCCAGCTCAATTTTACGCGCGCGCACGACCGCATGCATGCGAAGCTGGGCAGCACAATGCTACCCCTTGCATGCAAAAAGCTGCAGCATGCATCCTCCTGTTGTGCATGTACAAAGCAGCATATTTAATTTCTTGTTTGTGATGACGTCAGCGCTGACGTCAATGAAGATTCATTTTTTCGTTTTTCTTTAAACGATCATAACTTTTGACTAGGAGGTCCAATCGACAGATCGTTTGCGCCAACGCGCTCCTCGCATTTTTTCGAACAAAACAAGACCCATGTTGCTATATAAATTTTATTGGAATAATTTGTCTATATTAATGGAACAATTAATTTTGACTATTACGTCTAATACGATGGAACAACTTGGTATTTGGCCTGCTGGAACAATAGGCTAAGCCTAATTGGAACAATGCATTTGGTCTGATAGAACAACTTACATACCTATTGAAACAATGTATTTGGTCAGCTGTAATAGTAAAAAGAAATGTCTACTAGAACAAAAAGGTTTGCCTACTGAAACAATAATTTTTGCCTGCTAGAACAACAAGGTTTGTCTACTGAAACAAATAAAAGTTGACTACTGGAACTATAAGGTTTATGCTACAAGAACAGTTGAGCTTTGCCTACTGGAACAATAACTTTTGTCTTCTGGAACAATAATTTTTGCCTACTAGAATAATAAAGTTTACCTACTGGAACAATAAAGTTTGTCTACTGGAACAATAAATTTTGTCCTACTGTAATAGTTGAGCTTTGCCTATTGAAACAATAACTTTTGTCCACTGGAACACTAAAGTTTACCTACTGGAACAATAAAGTTTGCTTACTGGAACAATAAAGTTTGTTCTACTGTAATAGTTGAGCTTTGCCTACTGGAACAATAACTTTTGCCTTCTGGACCAATAACTTTTGCCTACTGGAACAATAAAGTTTGACCACTGGAACAATAAAGTTTGTCCTACTGGAATAGTTGAGCTTTGTCTACTGGAACAATAACTTTTGCCTTCTAGAACAATAAAGTTTACCTACTGGAACATAAAGTTTGTCTATTGGAACAATGAGTCTAGCCTCCCGAAAAAATTTATCTTGCCTGCTGGAACAATGAGTCTAGCCTCTCCGAAAAATCAATCTTGCCTGCTGGAACAACTTTTTTACCTGTTGAAACAATATATTTGGTTTGCTGGAACAATAGGCTAACCCATTAGAAACAATATGTCTAGTTTGATGAACCACAACTTATATACATACTGGAACAATCTATCTTGCTTGCTAGAATAATAAGTTTAATCTTCCGGAACAATCTATCTTGCCTGATGAAACAATTGTACCAATAAAAATAGAAAATTCAAAAAAATAGAAAAGTATTTAAAGTGAGTTCATTAGGAATTTAGATGAATTATAAAATTTGTACCACACGATTTGAACTCCAAATGAAAAGGATACAAAAAAGAGAAATAAAAAAGAACAAAAAATGAAACGCACATAGCTAGCTAGCTAGTTGGCTGCAAGCTAGCTAGCTAGCGTAGCCGTACGGGAGCGCGGGCTGGGCCGCGCACGTGGTGTTCGACGCGTCGGACGTCCGCGTATAAGCATTTTCCAATTTTTTAAATGCATGATCATAAAAATCATATTATGTACATTCATATGGAAACCCATAATTGTGCATTTCACTAATAAGTAGTTATTTCAATTAAAATTGATATTTCAAAAGCGAAGAAAAAGGTTGTAATTGAAATATATTTTTCTAAATTATTTGGGTTAGTAAATAATAAGCACATTACTTATTGTCCAATTGGACTACTGCTAAATCGCAGAGCTTCTATGGACCTAGCCCTCTCCCTATCAAGCCCACTTCCTCATCTCACATGGCTACCCCTCCCTCTCAAATGGCCACTTAACCCATTTCCTTGGCTTGGCAGAGCCAAGGCCCAGCTGAGTCAACTTCCCTTAGACTCGCTCTCGCTCTTGTTTTGTAAAAACTCTCTCTCTCTCTCTCCCCTTCGTAGAGCTCTCACTTGCTATCTCTCTCTCTCTCATTATATTTCGTGTGCACACCTTTTTCTCCTATCACAGACGCTTCCAAGTCACTGCTAGTCTTCATATGTGTGTGCCCTTGTTGCGTGTGAAACCGCACGCTCTCGATCAAACACATTCACCATTATTTCTAATAATACCCTGCTATCAATGACATGCCTCCCTCTACAGTTCTCTCTCCCCTTCTCCCTTTCTCTCTCTTTGTGGTCATGCCACTTGGCTACCACAACATCAACGCCTACCTCGTGTAATGGGACTAGTCGTGGTTGCGCGCCTGTGGCGCGCCGAGAAGAAACACCTAAGGGCATCTCCAATGGTAGAGACCATCTATTGTCTGTAAGATCTATGTGGCACATCCACATCATCTTTATAGACCATACATCCATCCAACAGGTTGGCTATAAGCACTATCTCTAAATCCTGTGGGACCTACACATTATTAATGGCACCTCCTTCCTCCCGTGGGCGTCTCCGCCACCACGCGACGCGCCACTCCCTGCCTCCTCCGCCCTCGTGCCGCGGCGCGGGCACCGCCGCCTCCGCCGTCGACATCGCCCCGCTGCCGCCACCGTCGTCTCGCCGTCCACGCACGCGCGTGCCGCCGTCGTCCTCTTCGTCAAGCTCGCGGTGTGCTGCCGCTCTTCGTCGAGCTCGCCGGTGAGGTCGGAGCCGAGGACGTCGACGCCGACGACGTCGAGCGGATGGCGGCGCCCAGGCCTTACTCGACGGCGGCGCAGTCGGAGGGGGACGGCGGCGCGCCGGCCGGCGCCAGCCTGAGCAGAGGTGGAGGACGCGTCGACGGAAGGGGAGCGCCGCCGCGGTCGTCATCGCGCGCGCCTTCGCCGTCGAGCATGCTGCCGCGGCCGTCGTCACGCGCCGCCGCTGCCCTGTTGCGCCCGCCGCCATCGACCTTGCCTCCGCCTTCGTCGCGCGCCGCCGCTGTTCTCTTGTGCGAGCCGCCGTCGACCTCGCCTCCGCCGTCGTCACGCGTCGCCGCCGTCCCCGCTGGATATGTGCGGTGGAGAGAGAGGGAAGTGAGAGAACGAGAAGGCAGGAGAAAGAACGAGGGAGGGGGCGGGGAGCCACGTGCTGGTTGCTTCTCGGTTTGCCCGCCTGTAGACGGGCGCTTGATCAAGCGCCCATGCCTCTCCAGATTGCTCCCTCTCTCCTCCAGCTCATCCAAAAAAATGATGTGGCAGGGCTTATAGCCCATGACATGGCCCCATTGGAGATGCTCTAAGTGATTGCGTGGATTAAATGATATGCGGCAGAAAACTCGAACCATGTGTGCTAAGTGTCACCCTTAATTCGATCAGTGAATGGGCCTATTTCTTCTGTCGTCGTGTGAAATGATGAGAACGGCTAATTATTATTACCGAAACCTAAAAACTGCTGTTTGGACGTCTCCTGACGTGATATCCTTCAGGATGAAGCCTTCATGATTGGGTAAGTCAAAAACTTAGCAACGCAGTTAAAGAAAGGCGCGGACTTCGATTGGCTCATCCTGATTGGTTCGTCCCTGCTTTTTACATGCGGATGATAGATAAGTCTGCCTTACAAAAGAAGCGTGCAGAGCAACGCAAAGTTTTCGTCATAGCAAAAGTTAACCTACGGGTAGATGGTGCCACCACGAAGACAGTGGAGAAAGAAGCTCTTCGGGCTAGCAAGAGCGGCGCGTGCGACAGCAGAGCAGTGATGCTTGCTACTTGCTAATATAGCTTTCTCTTGACTGGCAGCGACGTCCCACCGGTCGCACTGCTTTTTTCCCTGCGCGATCAAAGAAATCGGATCAGTTAGAACTGAAATAAAGAGTGGTAATCGCGCTTCAAAATATTGTGCCATGCAACTCACATGGACGAAGTAACATCTTGTTTGGAAAGGCTTGCCTGATTAGTAAGGTCGACGTTACCACTGTTGTGCTGCACATGGTTGTTTACAGCAATATAGTAAGCAATACGGTAAGCAAGATAACGCAATGTTAGCAGAGAGCAAAAATCCTGCCTCATCAGGTGGTGTAGTAGCAATTGCTAATCCAGAGTCCTGGGCAACGTGAGGAAGCAAAGATTCCTTGGATAGCGAAGCGTTTGGAGCAGCTTTGGGTTGCTGAGACGTGCTGCTGTTTATGGCCACGCCTTTGTTCTGGTGGACAGCATTAGTATTACTATCAATGCTTTGTAAGGCTGTTTTTCGCTGGAGCAGCCATGTATATGATACAGAAACAAAAAAGGCTAGCACAGCAAATACAAAGCAGGGTGTAAAGCGTAGACGGCGCATAATACCTTGGCAACGGGCGTACATGGAGAGAGCTTTGGGCCTGTTGGGACAGCAGCAGGTGAAAGAGAGATCTCTTCTGGTTCATGTGGAGGGGTCGATGTGGGTGCATGCAGCATTGGAGTAGATGCAGGGATTGTGGAAGTATCAAAGTGTGGTTGTTCTTTAGGAGCTACTGCAGCATATGGCTGTTCTTCAGGGGCTATGCTTGTCACCGTCTCTGCATGAATAACCTGAAACGCCATGATAGGACGACTGAAAGCATAAGATGTGACCATAACTTTAAGCCTCAGCTATTTGCCATATAGAGCTATGATCTGAGGTGGTGCCTGATACTGGTCATGCTGACCGGATGCTAGTACAGCATCGACGGAACAACCTATCAGGTTCTCAGCTGTTTGAGCAAAGAAAGTGAACTCTGCCAAAGGTGGGTCACTATGTGGGGGATCTGATCCGCCCGTACCGATAAGAGCAACCCTGTACCTGGATCACAAAACAGGAGCTGACATAATCGATGCAGCCAGATAGCATATGCTAAACAAAAGATATGAAGCTATGCTTTCTTGAACGTTACCTTGGCATAGGAACAATCTGCGTGCATTCAAAGCATCGATATGAAGATCCTTGCATTTTTACTGCTTTGTGGCACCTGTTGCATGACATATACCACCATGATTGTCCAGGAACGACCTCTTGTATCGTAGTGATCGCTTCGTATCTATTCCCCTGCATATACAAACATATGGTACAACATCATGTCACAATCGTGTTGGGGGCCTGGGGCAGCATAACCATGACGTGAAGAACGATACTTTCCATGTTGTCATGTGGATCGAGCGCAGATAATTCAGCCATAGAGCGCAAAACAAACTCTTGGTGGGTTGTGACTGCTCCACAGGCATTAACTGCTGCGGGAGAGAGGTACATCTGTAGCACGAACAAAAAAAGTAAAGAGTCAGAAACATGGTTGGGCAGTAGACCGTACAGAAGGCATGTACAGATATACCTCTGTATAAGGTTTGCTCTGTCAGCAATAGGAGGGTCTACATATAGCCTTGTGAAACTCGAGCTTTGCAAGTAAATATCCTGTCGAACTTGGGTACAGGAAGCTGAAAAAAGCGAGGATAACACATATGTTGCACGTTTTAAACAGACTGCGAAACCATGAACCGTGCAGAATGTAGCTACATATGTTGGTAATACTGAGAAGAAAGTGAACTAACGACGATAGCTCCTAGCATTATGCTCTTTGACAACCAGACCAACAGCAACAACAGGTGTATGGCCGTTCTGTTGAAGAATGGGGAGGACAGTCTCATTGAATTCAACAGCAGCAGCTCCCCATAAGGTGAACTGAAAGGTCTCTCTGCCATTGTTTGTGCAAAACACAGACAGATAATGCATATAAACAAAACGTGAAGCGAAGAATACCTACGATAAGAGCGCTCTGAATAACAAACCTGCCATCTGTTACTTCTGTGTCACGAACATCAGTAGGAGCACCTCTGACATCCACGACCCTTGCTGGTCGAACAAAGGAAAGTATGCCTGCCACATCTGTAGTTTTGTAAAGCAAATCATTTTTTGTTTGTTCATGCATCAGCAACCCTAACATTCATAATGACCGATGGGGAAAAACTAATTAAGAAATAGATTTGGTGTTAGCTAACCTGTTAAGAAAGTGAAATTGTCTTTTTTTGTAGAAAGTTGATCAAAAGGACATAATGTCCATGCGTTGTGCGGGAAGCCCTGAGGCTCTGGAGCAACAGGACTCACTTGCGTAAACCTGGTAAATTTCGCCATGACGGGTGCAGCCACTGGCCTATACACGGGCCTTGGATCGGCAACCTGGAACCGGTGAACGTATGAAACGTGACACTCCACCAGGGCAGCGCCTAAAGACCGACGACACTCATAGGGAATGAGAGCATGCATAGCTGTGCCCTACAGACATAACAGCATCGTTAAAAAGAAAGCATGCACCTACAGTATGGATACGTTGCAAGGCAACGACCATGGGCACCTGCTCGTCAAGCATGATGACATCCAATGGCTGTTCCGTTGGAGGAACACCAACGACGGGGAAAGTAGTGAAGCATATGAGCCTGACGCGGACACGCCATGTGTGAAGCTGGGTTGTGACGTCCTTCAGGAAACTGTAGTTCATCTGCAAAAGAGAGGAAAACAGGAATTATATAGGGCTAAAGTAAGCAAAAGATGCCAAAAACAAATGTCCTATCCCTGCAAGCTTACTAACCTGCCACCCGTGCTCCCTAGCCACGACCATGGCCTACAAACTCAAAGCTAGCCATTGCTCTGTCCTTTCCCATGTTCCGCTGGCATGCTCAAACCTTGCCTCCTGTCATCGACGGTGACTATCAACTATCAGGTTAGTTTGCAAGCAAATACCATAGCAATCCTCTGTCTTGCTCTCGCTCTAACTTGCCCTGGAAACTCTCAGAGAACCACCAACCATAATGTGCAAGCTCGAGGATTGTGGCCTATTTGGTGAGTGTCATTCTAATCCTGTGACATCCTAATAAAATTATTAGGTGTCCCAAGTGTTTTTAAAGGAGATAAAACAAAAGGTAAAATTTGGTTTTATTATTTGTGTAGATAAAACCTATTATAGCTATTATTTTATGATCCGATAGACTATTTTATGCACAAGCCTTACTTAAAATTGTGATTGGGCAGTATCATCACGTCCCTAAGGTTCCCAAATATATGTCTTACCTTTTCCTAATTTTTGGGTTTACCGAAAAGTCGGATTAAGCCCGAAAAGGCCCAATTTAGAAGGTATTTCTCATGAAATCATGAGGAATACTAATCCCAAAATTCTCCAAAAATATAGGAGTGTTTTAGAAGCCCTACAAAATCTGTTCACCAAGTTTCGGCCACAAACTCCCTTGGAAAGTCGGGATACTAATTCGGCAAGTCCTGAATTCTAATCTGAGTCGGTTTAGACTTTCTAATTCTTCTTCAACCCAACCTGGCGGAATCCACCCCTTCCCCAGCACTATATAAACCCCCAAGACCCCTCTTGTGGTTCACAACTCGTGGAGCCTCAAGTTGGAGCCCTAGCCACAAAACCCTAGCCACCACAAATCTTCCCGAAGCTCCGCCAAGTTCCAACAACACCCAAGCATCAGTGAGCATCTAGGACAACCTAGATCTCGTCGAGACGAATCCAACGGTACCAAGAGCACCCAAAACCGAGGTCCCTAGCCCGAGTTATTGCCCGCCGAAGCTTGATGCCTCCACGGCCGCCGCCGCCGCCGACATCACCGCCGGCGATCTCGAGGACCACGCCGCCGGCGCGAACAGCGGGGCCAGTCCGCTGCCGCCACGCCACCCCGTGCGGGCGCGCGCGCTCGCACGGCACACGCCGCCGCCGCGTCGCGGTCCGACGCGCGTCCCACGGGCCCCACCAGCGCCGCCGTCGCCGCACCCGCGCCAATCCACCCCGCGTCGCTGACGAGCGGGCCCGGCGAAGCCGTGGGACCCACTCTCAGTCGCAGCCGCCGTCGCCCAGGCGCCGCCTGCCACGTGTCCCGGCGCGGGTCCGCACCGCCGCCCGTCTGGACGGTGGGGTCCGCCTGTCAGCGATGTGCGCCGCTGACAGGTGGGGCCCACCTGTCGGCACCAGCCACCCCGCACGGCCTCTGGGCCGGCTGGGCCGAGCGCGCAGAGAGAGAGAGGAGTGGGCCGGGGGAGAGAGCTCAGCCCATTTAGGGTTTTAACCCTTTTTAATTTCAGGGAATTTCCCATTTTTGCTGGATCTTCTCCGAATTGTTTAGGGGGCTCCGTAACTCCAAATTGGATGATTCCAGAGCCTAAATATCCTATTTAATCCCTATAATTTTTCTATATTTTTATTAACTATTTTCTCTGTACTGAATTTGGTGTTCTTTATTGTTTCCTTGTACGCGTAGATTCCTGTTGCGACTGTTGCGAGGACTGCTGCCCGGAAGTTGCCGTAGAACCGCAAGGCGCCGAATTCTTCGAAGGCAAGCACTAGTTTGCATATTCCTATCCCATTTTTTACAATTTCACTTTATGTCTTTATGTTATAACTGCGTAATAACTTCGTATAGCATACATTATACGAAGTTATACGAGTTGATTAGAAACTATTATACTTTTAAATTTGTTTTTTAAAGTTATCTCATCAGTTTGCTAGAAAAAAGTTATCTCATCAGCACTAACATCCTCAATAAAATCTTAATATTTATGCTGTTTATTTCTAATATTTGCAGAACTACGCTCCTACTTGTTCCACATGGTACTGGGTCTTGAACTTTCTGCAGGTACTTAAATTGCGGCACCATTGCCACTCCAAAATACCAAAAATCCATGTTGACATGTTTTTCTTTACCATCGGAAAACTACTGACAATTACAGATTTATCATCAGATTATGAATTACCTAGTACAATTGTACTTTTTCTCTAAAAATCTGAAAGTTAAAAATTTATATGTCATCAGATTTCTGAATTACCTCACATGTTTTTCACTTTTCGATGCACCTCGAGAAAATCAGAACTACACGCTAACACAAGAGATTCGAAATATTTCCTTATCTTTAGGTGTATGAATTACTTCAACATATTACCTTGAGCACAGAGCGACGCGGGCACGGCGACGGTGACGGCGGCTGCACAGCACGGCGAGGCACGGCTGGACGGCGGCGGCGACCACCGGGGCGGCGCGGCCACGAGACAGCCACCGGCGCAGCAACTGGATGGCGGGGCGGCGGCGTCGGCGCGGCCACGAGGCGGCAGAGCGACGGCGGCGAGTCGGCGGCACAGGGGCAGCACAGGGACGGCGGCCGAGAACGGCGCCGGCGAGGCACGACAACGGCAGGATCTTCCCCAGGCTGCAACTGCAGGAGGAGGTAGCGGCGGCTAGGTCTAAGGCTATCTCCAACAGGAACCCCCTAAATTTGATCCCTATAGCCTCATATACAGGTTCCCTTAAAAACAATCTCTCCCTATATTTCTCCTATCTCCAACAGCGTTCCCTATATGGAGAATTGTATAGGAGGAGGAGAGAGAACCCCTATATATAAGGGAATGGAGAGAAAAACTCTATTTTAGGGAACGGAATAGGGAATTTTGTTGAAGCACATAGAGAAAGAATTCGTCCCCTATTTTAGGGTAGAGGGTGCTTTAGGAGAGCCTGTTGGAGACAGCCTAATGCCTGGAGAAACCGATGGCTTCACCCCCATCTGGTATATTGCCCAAAGATGGGCTGGGCCGGGCCACCGGCCCAAAAACGGGCCGTCACACACGTTCCTTTCAAACAGCTAGCGATTTGTGTTGGACAATAATTGACGCACCACCACTCAATAAGCTAGCCACGAGACTGATTAGATTCAGAAATGCACAAGTTCAGGATAAAGAGGAGAAGCTAGCTATTGGAAGGCCGGTGAGCACACTCGCATCTTTAACGATGCCGTCATATTTATATTTATCAACTCTTTTTCCCCGGCCTATTTCCTCTCTGATTGTTGAAGAAAATTTTGGGACTTCTTCGAGCACCAAGAGCACAATTAAAGATCTTACAGTAGCACCTCCGCCCACACCATCCATGCCACCGGAGCCAGGGCCACCTCCGCCGCCAACGACCTGGCACGCACCACCGCCACCCCCGCGCCCTTCCCCTCCCGCGTCCGGTGCGGCCAGCCAACAGAGTAGAACGCCGCGGCGGTGAGTGCAACAGAGAGGGACACCGCGCTGGCGAGCAACCGGAAGCCGAGCCTCGACCGCCCACGCCGTCCCGTGAGGACAGATGCGCTAGAATAGCAGGCCCTTGGGTTCACCAAATTGATCTTCAAGCGTTGGGGAATTTTTACTTCATACACATTTAATTACATATTAGTATGATAATCACTTATTTGCACCATCCTATTTAATTATAGAAAAGTCAACTATAACCATCTTACAACCTACTAACCTTTGTAGTATAAAAAAAACTAAAACTAATATTAGCCATCCGATCAAGAGGATTGAACAATCCTCATTACTCAGAAGGTACCATAAAAAACCTCCACCACGAAGCATTGTTTCCCACCATACAAGCATTTTACAAATGGGGTCCATGAAAATGAGAAAGTAATTAGACACATTCCTTTCATATAGCGATTTGTGCTTACAATAATTGAGATTCACGACTTCACGTAGACGCACCATGGCTAAAAGCAGTTCCCGATGGTCTAACTCGCATCATTATCGATACCATCACCCCATGAGCTATTTCTTCTCTGGTTGTTGAAGAAAACTTTGGGAGTTCATTCAGCAAATGGAAAGGAAGTCCCTCCATTTGAGATGAGATGGCTGTAGTTTTGTCATGGTCCGGCTAAGTACTGGTATGTATGTTCAGACTTGAGATAGGAGAAGATCCCCCGCCTTCGCTTTTGCCATGTTGATCCCCTCGTTCGTTCTTGTATCGGTTAATGATATTGAGCAGATCAGCTCGCTTCCTGTCAATATT
Organism: Raddia distichophylla; assembly: GCA_005191435.1. NCBI lineage: Eukaryota > Viridiplantae > Streptophyta > Magnoliopsida > Poales > Poaceae > Raddia > Raddia distichophylla. The sequence continues at coordinate 440,377 of SPJY01014911.1, forward strand.
GTAAAACCTTACCTAAAGTAAAACTTACTTGCAAGCTTCTTTATTCATCTCAGGCATCCACAATAGTTATAAGACAATATTATCTCTAAAGTAAAACTTACAGCTAGCAATTACTCCAGGTATTGTTTCTTCTAATTAAGACTTCAACATGTTCCACTCGTTAAAGGTGCTTCCACTTGGATCTTTCGTTTTCTGTTTAGAAGTGTCTTTCCATCATGTTCCATGCATGTAATACCTAGAGACAACTAAACATCAACAATTTGGGGAAATGACTTGAACAAAATCATTTGATTAGACTTATTTTCAAGGGTTTTATAAGTGGCTTCGAGTTGATAAGTTAAATTGTTTAGCTTTTCAAAATAGAGATATGATGTCAATAACTAAGATCGAGAGGTTTTGTAGAAGGAAAAAAGAGGATAGACATTTTAATAATACAAAAATATGTACGGACACGCTAGTGTTACCCACTAATGTATCGACCCCCTTGCATCATTTTCAGTGTGGTAAAGTGGTCATGTCGTGATCGGTAGATAAAGAGGAAAACCTGGTTTGGCCAAGAATTTTAAAATTAACTTTGTGAAATTAAATATTACAATGTGATAGGGAGTTGCCATGAAGTAACTAACCTCATACTAGTGGTGAAAGCAACACAGCCAAGCAACTCCCAAGGACCTGCTTCATCTTTATGAAACACATGAAGACTGCTAGAGTTAAGAGCATCATCTGATCGCCAAACAGGTATATCTTTTGACACTTCTCTCCTTGAAATTATATTTGATTGATCCCTACAAGCATACAATGAGTAATACAGTATTGTGTAGCACTTCTTGCCAGTTCGCCTCTAGTACCGACATTCAACAGCCATCAGCAATACCGTTTCAATCATCTTCCCATGAAATGGCTGATTGCTCGATACATATTTACTCTGAGGTATGAACAGAACACCAATAGTCTGACTTACGATACAAGTATCTGTTTCTTATTTTCAAGCATTGGACACATATTTTGCTTTGTGTACAGTTGATGAGTTGATAAAGTCCATTACGTTAAGAATTGGTTGGTTAGTATGTGCAATCCCCTATTTTGATCTCAACTAATGTTAACTTCAAATGTATCATCAAAGAAATCATAGATTACATGATTTAAGGAGAAATTTGTGTTTAAGTAAAGTAAACACATAAATTTCTAATTAGTTCTCTTTTTTTGTTTTCATTAGGTGAGATATTTATTATCTAATGGCTTAGTTACACCATGACCGTAGCTATTTGTTTTGTTCACAAATGTAGACATGGTATTGTAACACATCAATGCATCCCTAACTACTACATTTCTCATAGATGAACTGGTCAATGCAGTGATAACGATAGATCTACTGAGGTTGGAGGCTAATATGGAAAGAGGCCTACTGCTGCCACGTTAAGATGACTCTCGCAAGGTAATGAAAAATATTTTTAGAGTGATTACTTTAAGAGGTTAGAAGACAAAGTGTTTTTTTTTTGCGATTAACACAACTCATCAACGCATAACTTGCTTCATTTTTTAGATGACCAATATGTCGTAGGAACCAAACATTGACATAATAGAGAATCTAGAGACTTCTCAAGTCGGCACATAATGGCAGAGACTGTGATTCTTCTAGCAGTTAGGAAGATCGGCTTCGCACTTGGAAATGAGGTAGCAAGGCAAGCCGGTGCTCAGTTTGCAAAGAGGGTGGCTCAACTCACGGAGCTACAGGGTAGCATGAGCCGTGTTATGTCGGAGCTTAGTGTGATGCATGATTCTATATGTGAGATGGACATTAGAAACCGCAACAACCGAGGATACGAGGGCTGGTTATTGCAGGTGCGCAGATATGTATTTGACATTGAAGACATGGTGGATGACTACTTGTATCTTGTTGGTAAAGATGTACCAGATGATGTTGGATGCTGCTTCTACCTGAACAAAGGAATAAAGAAACCAAGATCCTTGCTATCACTGGACAAGATAGCTTCCACGGTGAAGGAAGCAGAGAGAAACCTTGAGCACCTATCACAAACGAGAGAACGGTGGGTTCAAACAATTAGTAATGGGGGCACTACCAATCATAGTTATACTGTGCATAAGTCTCTAGAATTGGCAAGTGATTCACGTTCCCTTGGTGAAGAAGATCTTGTTGGCATTGAAGATAATAAACAAACACTCATACAATGGCTAGGAGATGAAGACTTGGAGCGCCCTGTTATAGTTCTTCATGGCATGGGAGGACTCGGTAAAACCACACTAGCAGCAACTGTCTATAGAAAAGAACAAGAGAATTTTGAATGCCATGCATGGGTCTCCATCTCGCAGACTTACACCCGGGATGATGTTCTTAGAAGATTGATCGTGGTTCTCTTTAGAGATAAACATAGTGTTCCAAGTGACATTGCCACCATGGACTTCACAACCATGCAAGATATATTAAAGAATTTCTTGGAAAATAAGAAGTATCTGATAATACTAGATGATGTTTGGAGCCATAATGTGTGTAACGATATTTTTGGAACACTCGGTACACATGTCAAGGGCAGTAGGATTATAATCACAACTCGTATTTCTGAGGTAGCTCACCTTGCTTCTCAAGATCAGATACTAACACTACAACCCTTATCGGAGCATGAATCATGGGAGCTCTTTTGCAATAAGGCTTTTCCAGATCATCATTGTCCTCAAGAACTAAATGATATGTCAGCACAAATATTGGGTAAGTGTGAAGGATTACCTCTTGCAATTGTATCCATCGGTAGCCTCTTGCGTGTCCGTGACAAGACCATTGAAGAATGGAAGCAAATATATGATCAACTGAGTTGGGAGCTAAATAATAATTTATATCTAGATCATGTGAGAAATGTTTTGCATCTAAGCTTCATCTATCTTCCCACACACTTGAAAAGTTGCTTCCTATACTGTAGCTTATTTCCAGAGGACTATCTTTTCAAACGGAAACATCTTGTACGTTTTTGGGTAGCAGAGGGGTTTGTCGAGAAGAGGGGACAAAGCACGTTAGAGGAAGTGGCAGAAGGCTATCTGAAGGAGCTGGTTCATAGGAATATGCTACAATTAGTCCAAAGGAACTCATTTGGTAGGGTAAAGTTTCTTCGAATGCATGACATCGTACGTGAGTTGGCACTAGATTTGTGTCGGAGAGAATGTCTTGGTGTTCCATACCAGGAGGAAAAATGTGGGGGTGAATCTCTCGAGGAGAAGGGTGTGCGTCGTTTGGTAGTACACAAGCTGAAGAATGATTTTGAAGGGCCAATTTCGAGAGCACACCATCTTCGATCTATTATAGCATTGGGCAATAACATTCCACTCAGCACTCTATTGCCTCTCTTAGCAGAAAAGTGCAGATATATGTCAGTTATACAGTTATGTGGGCTATGCATTGAGATGGTTCCTGATGCTATTGGCGAACTTTTCAATCTCCGCCATTTGGGTTTGCGGGATTCAAAGGTGAAGCTGCTACCTAAGTCTATCGAGAAGCTCTCCAACCTGATGACTTTGGACCTTTGTAGATCTAACATACAAGAGCTACCACGAGGAATCGTCAAACTGAAGAAGCTTAGGCACCTATTTGCCGAGGAAGTGAGTGATCCGTATGGCCGAGATTTCAAGTGTCGCAATGGTGTACGTATCCCAAAAGATTTGGGCAATCTGGCTGATCTACAGACACTACAAGCATTGGAAGCAGACGATGAGTCTATTGGACATCTAAGGAAGCTGACACAGATGAGAAGTTTGAGGATACGTAATGTGAGGGGAATCTACTATAAACGCCTCTGCAAATCCCTACTTGAGATGGGGTTCTTGTCATATCTTTGTCTAACAGCAAGCGATGAGAATGAGGTTCTAGAGCTGAATAGCTTGAATCCACCACCACCAAACCTCCGGAAGCTAGCTTTGAATGGGCGGTTAGCGGAAGGGGCGTTGGAGGAGTCTCCTCTCTTCCAAATGTCTGGGCATCATCTATGTTGTTTATGGCTAGCTTGGTCTCAACTGAGAGATGATCCCTTGCCATGCCTTTCTCGACTATGCAATCTGATGGAGCTATGGTTGACCAATGTATACACCGGGGAGCAGCTGGTGTTTCAGACCGGGTGGTTTTCCAAGCTAAAGAAACTCTTCTTAAGGGACCTTCCTAATCTGCAGAGGCTAGAGATACAGCCAGGTGCCATGGCGAGCCTGCAAGAAATACAATTGCTCAACCTCAGGGGCATGACGGAGGTCCCACCCACCATCGAGGTCCTCAATCCCCACACACTTGTAAGCTTCATCGAAATCACCTCCGACTTCTTAAGTTTGCTGCGTGGCTCTACAATTCTCCGAGGTAGGCGGTGGAGGTATAATAAACTCCGGGATTGACCTGACCGCTCCTTTGGACACAGGCGTACGTAAGTCACTCAACTGCTATTTGATTTAACTAACTTGTTTGCTACCTCATGTATATATGGAATCATCTTCATGTCTTTTTGGCAGGCATCATTCTCTTCAATTCATCGCTCAAAGCATTCAGAGAAGGACAATTCTATTAATTGTCATGCACGCGGCAGTTGTGTCAAAAGTTTGTGTTTATTGCTATTGGGTTTTTATATTCTTCAAGCCTTCAGCTTCAGCCCTTCATGTATGCTGTAGCCTATCTGCCTAACCTAGCTTGATAAATGTATGAACATGTATGTTATTTTACCATGCCATTCTGCACATGCTTGATAAATATTCTGGCTGTTTCTGACGATTACTTTTGTTCCTAGTTAAACGAATTGAATGTCAGCTGTACAAAAATAATTATTTAATATTTTTAATTAAATAGTGCGTGCAACTCTTTTTTAAGGCTATTTTAAGGTACACTAAACAAGGTATAGTTTAACTTACACTAAAAAAGTAAAATACAAGTTTAGAAAGCTACGTAAGATTAGCTGCAAGTTTAGAGGGCTACAATATAATTTTCTCTTACCAATATATACTAGTAGTAGTATATACTGGTAGTATATTTAGATCCTACCATCCTTCGTGGAAAGATACTACCATTTGTAGTATATTTAGATCTAAGTCATTGGATATCTATCTATCTATTATATATACGAGAATGCTTGAGTTAGGACATCCGACGCACGTCGGACGCGCGCTGGCTCGCCAACCACGCCATGCTATCTTTTTTGCGCTGCGCACGAGCGATGCAATACTATCCCTGCTAAATAGAAAAAGTGCAGTTCATTTTTTTCCTTTTCTTTTTATTCTTTTTGTATCTACTTCTTCTAGAGTCTAAAATGCATGGATCAAATTTTATAATTCATCTAAATTCCTAACGAACCCATTTTAAATACATTTCCTTTTTTCTATTTTTGATTTTTTATTTATTTTTATTGATAAAATTGTTCCAACAGAGAAGATAGATTGTTCTGGGACGCTAGATTCATTGTTCCAGCAGACCAAATAATAGTACACAAGTTGTGGTCCACCAGCCTGAACATATTGTTCCAATTGATTTAGCCTATTGTTCCAGCAGACCAAATACATTGTTCCAATAGGTATACAAGTTGTTCCATCTGACCAAATAAATTGTTCCAACTGGCTTTTAGCCTATTGTTCCAACAGATCAAATACATTGTTCTAATAGGTATACAAGTTGTTCCATCAGACTAGACATATTGTTCCAATTTGTTTTAGCCTATTGTTCCAGCAGACCAAATACCAAGTTGTTCCATCAGACTAGACGTATTGTTCCAATAGGTCAAATTAATTGTTCCATTAGTATTGACAAATTGTTCCAGTAAATTTTATACAAGTTGTGCTGCATCAGACAGGACATACTGTTCTAATTGGTTTAGCCTATTGTTCCGGCAGACCAAATACATTGTCCCAATAGGTATACAAGTTGTTCTATCAGACTAGACATTTTTTGTTTTCAATTGGTTTAGCCTATTGTTCCAGCAGACCAAATACATTGTTCCAATAGGTATAGAAGTTGTTCCATCAGACTAAAACCAAAATGGAACAATAGGTATACAACTTGTAGGTGTCGGGGATAAAATTACGGCCCATTGCCATGGCCCATTCCCTGGCGGCCCAATCGAACAGTTTCCTAGGGCCTGGTTTCCTAGAGGGCTCTATACGGCCTATGAGCATCTTGCCGAACAGCCTCTGGGTTGGCACGGTGCGTAACGGCCAAGGGTTCCTGTTTGAGTCCGTCTCGAACAAGAGTTCTGCACGGCTACGTGAAGACCCGGACGTGGTTTCCACGATTGGAGCAGACGTCGTGATCCCCAAGAATTGGAGTATACCTTATCTACCTCGGGATGTATTTGGCATGTCTATGAGTTAGTTACGATCTCGAGGTTAGCCCGGCCAGATTATCCTTCGGTAGGTCAGTTGTTCATCACTATATAAACCGAGCCCCTACGACGTGTAGAAGGGCCAAGCACCATTGTATTGACGCATATTACTCGCTGAGACCTGCTCGTCTAGTCGAGTTTCCACCTTGTAATCCTCTTTGATATAAAGAAAGGCTGGACGTAGGGCTATTATCTCTTCGAGAGGCCTGAACCAGGATAAAAACTCGTGTCTCCCTGTTGCTCGTTGATCGTTGTTCGGCGTGTCTCCTATCTCCCTTTCTCAAAACCTTAGTTGACTTGAGATCGATATCTCAATCGTCGACAATAGGGGTTATTGATTTTGCAATATGTATACTAGAGGGTATGTACACAACATCTATAACTCTTCTTAGATACAAGTGCTGCCTTCTTTTTTTTTGTTGGTTTGCTGGTTTTTTGGTTTTGTTTGTAAAAGACAATTGATTGATATTTTAGATTTGATTTTTTATTTTCTTAAATTGTGGGTCTAGTAACGTCGAAAAACAAAAAAAAAGGATAAAAAACCAAAAGGTGTACCTTTTATAAGCAAACCAACAAACTAATGAACCAACAAAAAAAGAATAGGTACGTACTTTTTTTTGTGTACGGTTGATAATTTGATCTCAGCTCATGTTAACTTCAACTGTGTACGTATGTCAAGAGATAATAACATGGCCTAAGGGTGAAATTTTGTTTGAGAATCACAACAGCAGATCTTAAACAAATGTGTTGAAATATGTGGCATATAGTAACATGTATCATTTGTAATTTGTTGGTTTCTTTTTCCCTCAGTGAGATCCACCTTTCTTAATTATCACACGACTTACTTGGCAACTATAGTTATTTGTTTTATTCAAAATGTCAACATGCTAGCATAGTAAAACCTAATGAACCATTTAATAATTTTTTGTAGATGATGAATCTGTGGTAGCCACCTAACCTTGACATGGTAGCAAACTCTCAAGTCAAGAAGTAATGGCAGAGACCGTGATTCTTCTAGCAATTACAAAGATTGGTAGCGCCCTAGGAAACCATGCTGTAAGACAGGCAACTTCTAAATTTGCGAAGTATGTGACACAACTAACAAAGCTTGAAGACAGCATGGGCCACATTATGAGAGAGCTTCGTGTAATGCATGCTTCTCTTTGTCAAATGGACATTCGGAATCGCAACAATCAAGTGCATCAAGTGTGGCTGGAGGAGGTGTAGAATATAGTTTATGTTATTGAAGCCATGGTGGATGAGTACTTGTATCTTGTTGAAGAACAAGATAAGGTCAGACAAAATTTCTACATGAATAAAATTAACATTCAAAAAATGAAAAACTCTACAATCATTGAACAAGATAGCTTGCATGTCGAAGGACATAGAGAAAAAACTTACCCACTTATCTCAGACAAAAGAAAGGTGGGTTCCGATGATAAGCAACTCAAGTTATATTGTGAAGAGATCTATAGATCTAGCAAGCATTTCACGTTCCCTTGGTGAAGAAGATCTTGTTGGGATTGAAGATAATAAGCAAACACTTGTATAGAGTGGCTACAAGATAATGTGTTGTCACGCTATGTAATAGTTCTTCATGGCATGGGTGGTCTTGGGAAAACTGCACTAGCAGCGACCGTCTACAAAAAAGAACGCGAGAAATTTGATTGCCATGCATGGGTCTCCATTTCACAGACTTGCACAAAAGAAGATGTTGTTAGGAGGTTGATCACTGATCTTTATAAAGACCAAGAGAGTTTTCCACGTAACATTGCCACTATGGACATGTCGGCCATTCAAGACATGTTAAAGATGTTTTTGGATCAGAAAAAATATTTGATTGGATGGTGTTTGGACTCTAGAAGTATAAATGAATTATTTGGATCACTTTCTTCAAATATCAAAGGGAGCAGAATTATAATCACGACCCGAAGTGCTGACATAGCCCTCCTTGCTTCCCAAGACAGGATATTAACACTAAAGTCGTAATCACATAATGAATCATGGGAACTCTTCTGTAAGAAGGCTTTTCCAGACCACAAGTGTCCGAAAGAACTAGAGTCTTTGTCAAAGAAAATAGTAGAAAAGTGCAAAGGCTTACCTCTTGCTATTATTTCTAATCAGTAGTCTCTTGCATATGCGTGAGAAGACTATGGAAGAGTCGAAGCGGATACATGATCAACTAAGCTGGAAGTTAATTAATAATTCAAGCCTTGATCATGTAAGGAATTTTTTGCATTTGAGCTTCATCTACCTTCCCACATACTTGAAAAGTTGTTTCCTATATTGCAGCTTGTTTCTAGTAGACTACCTTTTCGAAACGAAAAAAATGGTGAGGTTATTGATAGCATAGGGGTTTGTTGAAAAGAGGGGTCAAAGTACGATCGAAGAAGTGGGGGAAGCTTATTATTTACAGGAATTGGTTCGAAGAAACTTGTTGCAGCTTACTGGAAAGAACTCATTTGGTAGAATGAAATCATTCCGAATGCATGATGTTGTGAGAGAGTTGGGTGTTAATTTGTGTCAAACAGAATGTTTTTGTGTTGCATATGAAGAGGACAAATGTGAATGGCCACTTGAGGCGAAGGATGAACGCCGTTTGGTTATACATAAGTCAATGAATGGAACTGAACATTCAATTTTGAGGGAATGTTGCCTTCGATCAATCATTCACTACAGGAGGCGGCAACAGTATCGACGGCCCAAGCCATCGATAAAAATACAACAACCGTCGAGTTTACAAAGTGTCGACGGCCAGCCGTCGAGAAATAGCCATCGAGTGAAGGTCGTCGAGAGAGGAGACTAGTCTCGACGGCTCGGCCGTCGACACAAGTAGTATCGACGGCAAACGGAAAGCCCGTCGAGACAGTCAACAGGGACGACGTCAGCGACACAGTTGGCACTGTCTCGACCGCCATTAAGAGGCCGTCGATACTGTTTAAAGTGGGACCCATAGCTGGGTGATGTGGACTGAAATGGTAGTCTCGACGGCAATGGATAGGCGGTCGTTACAGGGCCGACTGCTTTGCAGTATCGACGGCCACTGTGAAGCAGTCGAGACATATAAAAACAGGAAAAAAAATCTTGTATTTTGTAAGAAAAAACACAGATTCCTGCGGCTGCCTCCGCTGCCCCCAGCAGCAGCGACAGCAGCACCTGCATACCCAAAATACCCCACAATGCATATATATACCCCTCATCGCATATTTGCGACCACAATTCATCCAAACCACATATCGAAACCACAAAAAACATAAAATAAACATTACCACACATCCACAAGCACATATATAGCATATCAAAGTCCACAAGCTATCGTCACAATTTTTTAAATTTAAACTTTTAGCAACTTTAAGCCGAATAGAACAAGACTTTAAAAACATCTGCGTTTTTAATCTTGCATCCCTATTTATCAGAATATCTGCATGAGAGGCAGTAAAATAAAGTGTGTAGGGTAGAGTGTTCGATAAAAGGAAGAAATCTTTTAATGTGTAGTATAAAGTGTGAATAGATTTTTTAAAAATGGATAGAGTGTGCAGTGAATAGTGTTTTAGAGTGTGTGCCTTTGAAGTCCGGAGTGGAGATGATCTTGGCCCTCACATCTCCTCACTCTCTCTCTCCACCACGCTATAGATCTGGAGCTCATCGGCCCCATCACCCTCCATTGAGTGCCGCCGACATCCTCATCGCCGGCAGCGGCACCGCGCTGCCCCTTCCTCTAGCCCTTGTCGTCGCCGTTGGTGTCGCCCGCGCGTCCCAGCCCCATCGATACCACCCATTTGCCAATCCGAGTTTTCATTTAAAAATTACGATGAAACAAAAGAAAAAAGTTTGCATGGCTAGTCAATGCAAATAGAAAGATTCTCCACAAATCAGTTCCGATCCACGCGTAGCTATGCTCACACATAGTGTAGAACCACCGTATATATAGATAAGTACGTACGTATGTAAAAATCTCTGCGAAATGGCATCACATCTGATCACAGGCACAGGTAGTTAAGGTGTTTAATTATGACGAATTGAAAGCGTTATTAGGAGCCGGGCGGTCTCGGATGGGAGAAGCCAAGAGGTCGGGTGACTCTTGTACGTGCGTCCGTCCATGCACGTTCCAGCCAACCCGTGACAAGTTGGCATGCAGATGCAGGAACAGGACCAAGACCAACAACCTATAACATGCATGGCTACCCTCCATCTACATACGTACAGGGCACAACAAATATATCTAATCATAGGCGACACCAACCATGCATCAACCAACACCCTATTCCTATATGTACCCAAGTAGCGGGCATATCTACCAGTATTCATGCCGTTAAACAATTAATATCGGATGCAGTCCAAAATTGTTGGTGTCCCCAACAATTCCTCTATAATATTAATTGTAGTAGATATATATAGAGACTATTGGGGAGAAAAATTAGAGTATAGTGTAAATTGTGAAGAAATTTTAGAAACTTTCAATAATATGCCATAATATTTCACTAGCACCACTAAAAATACATAGTTTTCTTGTACCAAAACGAAAAATTTAAAACAAATTATAGAAAATTTCCTATTTTTTTAGTATTGAATTAGAAATTTTCAATGATGCCATAATATTCACTAGCACCAATAAAAATACATAGTTTTTTTTGGTATTGGTATAAAAAATCTTCCCTCGTATAATTGTTACTTTCTCAAATTGCATTATGACCTAGTTTATATATTTTATTGACTAAATATAGTAGTTTTTCTTATGTTAAATACGACATACACATATATATCTAATGCATAGCAACAAGTTTATTAAGTGATACTAGGTTGTGTAACAAAAAAAGATTTTCTAAAGTAAATTCAATAATTCAATACATGTGTGTCAGCAACACATACTATGCAAAACTGTTTCTTAGCATCATAACTTATATGTGATGCTAGTGTGTGTTGAAGTAGGCACGTACTCTGAGTTTTCGGCATCACAAGTCATATATGATGCTAACTATGTGTTTAAATAGGCTAGTTACGTTTTAATGTATACAGACTGTTGGGGAAAAAAATTAGAGTGTGGTGTAAATTGTGAAGAAATTTTAGAAAGATAGATAGAGCGAATGTCAACAGTGTTTTAGAGAGGACATATAAAGAGGCTAATGGGAATGCTGTTAATTCATACACATCCTAAATTGTAGATGAAGAACGAAAATAGTACTCGAAGTAGTTGAACATCAATGTAGAGGAGAAATTTCTTTATCGCTATGTATTCTTGTTGTGTGCGTACATCTCCTAACAAACACCTTCGCTCTCCGTATGGCCCTGTGGCTAACGGGCATAGATCTCCGTCACCTGTGTGCAGAAATTCCCACCCTTCCCACCATCCTCAGTCTCTCTTGCCATCCCATCGACTTCGACCAGCTAATTTCAACCTGCATATTTCACAAGGAAAACATGCCTCTCACTGGTTGCACACTATCGCATTCATTTGACAACACACAAGCAGGCATGACAGCAGGCCTTCAAACGTAATTGATTAAAACCTGATTTCCTCGATGTTTAAGATCAGAGAGCCTTCAAGCCTGATTTTGACCATCTCTACTGCCTTGAACTCACAGAAGCCAACCTCGTAAGTAGTCATACTAGCACAACGTAGATTCAGTGTAAGACGACGAAGACAAAACTATGGAGCACAAATCCAGATAACCCGATACCTCCTTGCCAGATTTTGTGGAAGAGAAGGGGTGGCACAGTGAGAGCATCAAGATGGGGGAGGCGATAAGGTGGTTTATGTTAGGATTTAGAGCCCGCTGCAAACAACCTATGTATGGGCCAAAACGCAGAGAAAGGGCTCCCCAGGTTTTAACGGACCTAAAGGTCCAACTGGATCACCGACTAAGGCCATGGGCCCACTCAACCCAAAAGACTAGCCTGTTAGGTGAGGGACGGCTCCACCTTTTAAGTCGTGCTCCCCCATCATCTATTACCGATGTGGGACTAAACCCAACAATCTCCCCCATCACACATCGGACCACTTCGTCACAACGGACAACTTCGTCCAGCGAATGTGTGGAATTAACGGAGATGTGGGTCAATGCCTGGCTCTGATACCACTTGTTAAGATTTAGAGCCCGCTGCAAACAGCCCACGTATGGGTCAAAACGCAGAGAAAGGGCTCCCCAGGTCTTAACGGACCTAAAGGCCCAACTGGAGCAACGACTAAGGCCATGGTATCAGAGCCAGGCATTGACCCACATCTCCGTTAATTCCACACATTCGCTGGATGAAGTTGTCCGTTGTGACGAAGTGGCCCGATGTGTGATGGGGGAGATTGTTAGGTTTAGTCCCACATCGGCAATCGATGATGGGGGAGCACGACTTAAAAGGTGGAGCCGTCCCTCACCTAAAAGGCTAGTCTTTTGGGTTGAGTGGGCCCATGGCCTTAGTCGTTGCTCCAGTTGGTCTTTTAGGTCCGTTAAGACCTGGGGAGTCCTTTCTCTGCACATGGGTCCTTGTGTGGCTGTTTGCAGCGGGCTCTAAATCCGAACAGTTTAGATGGTGGCCAGAGGGTTGAGAAGGAGAAGGCATCTCAGCCCTCATAATTATATTTACTTGAGAGCCGTTGACCATATGCACTAGTCTATGGATCCATACACTAGTGCTTACTAGGATATTGCCCGTGCTTTGCCATGGATTTCTAAAATGAATTAAGAATATGTATATATATGTCTAGAAGTGCATTAGTTCGTCATGAATCACATGAAAGCATCCGTGGGACAAAAAAGGGTATATTAATTGTCAAACTTCATTGTCGAAATAAAGGACACATTGACGAAATTCGTAGTCGTACTCGATGACAGCATATAAGGGGTACATTTTCATACTCCAAAAGGCAAAGTGTTTATAGAATATATATAGATAAGAAAATCTATTCTATAAACCCCACATAATGTCTATCCAAAATCTCCCTAATTTTGTTGTCTAGATCTGTTGTGTTGCTTGAATTCTTATTATAGCCTGATTTGAACATTCACCTTACTTGAATAACTTAAATGGGACAACAGAAGATGATGTTCTAGCTAGCTGTACTGAGCCATTCGCTGAGTTGTTGCAATATCTCTTTGATGCATTTTGTTCAACCATCACTGATACCAATTAAAGATGAGTATGTGTTAAAAAGATTTAATGCGTCTAAATTGTCTACAATTTGAACAAAACATATCAACCTTCTTTTCCTTTCATGGATTGATGGCAACGACGCAACAAACATATTCTTGAATATTAATAATAACCTTCAAGATACAACAAATCAAGCCTGATTTCCTAAAAATCATGCAACATTATATATATGACAATGGGAACCAATCCAATGTGTTGCCAAATGTGTTATAAAAATACTTTATTTCAATTATTTTCTACAGCGCCATTGTACCATAAGAAGACAATCAAAACCCAACAGGCATACGATCCGCCCGCGCACGCTTGCACACATACATATATTTTATAGCAGGTCTGCGTAGAGTGGTTTGTGATTAAGAAATATATATGCAGCAGCAACAAATGTTGATTTAGGCCTAGTTCTTTTCATCTTAACTGCTTATCGGCTTAACAGCTTAACAACTTATCTACGTTTTGAAAAAACAAATGTTTTGAGTTTTTTGAGTTTGTTTTTTCATTGTTTTGAAGGTCGGTCCTAACGCTTTAAAAAACAAGTAAAATAAAATGGATGTATGCTATACGAAGTTATTACGGAGCCTTCAAGCCTGATTTTGACCATCTCTACTGCCTTGAACTCACAGAAGCCAACCTCGTAAGTAGTCATACTAGCTCTACGTTTTGAAAAAACAAATGTTTTAAGTTTTTGAGTTTGTTTTTTTGTTGTTTTGAAGGTCGGTCCTAACGCTTTAAAAAAAGGTAAAACAAAATGGATACGAATCTCAAAACTGCCTCAAGAAGCTTTCAAAATTCAGTCATTTCAGCCGTTTAGCTGTTCAGTCGTTCAGATCATCTCAAAAGAACCGAACCTTAGAGATGAAACTCCAGATAAAAGAATTATATATTTGGGTGCCCGTGCGCTGCAAAGGTATTATAAAAGAATAATAAAGACACAAAGGTGTGCAGTAGGCTGTTAAGCTCTAAAAACTCTACTACCGGCAAAAACACGAACCCTAATTAAAATTTACACGAACAGCATGCATCCCACAGGGACAAGCAACATGCGACCGTTAGTGCTTTCATGCAACAACCAGGAAGCAGGATGAAAAAAACTTTATCTCAAGGTGAAAATAAAGCCTCAATGGTATTGTTACAAATGGAATTTCAAAAGACGCATTTGATACAAGTGAAAATTCTTACCCTCATAAATTGACTGTGTTTACATAACAGCACAATCATAATTTGGCGCAATCATAACAAATATTTCCTGGTACTATACGTTCCAAAATGGTATCCACATTCGATACTTGTCTATAGAAATGTATTTGGCACAAATTTTGGAAAATTTGAAATGTATTTGGCGTTTTCTTTTGTTCAAATTGTGCCATACAGTAATTTGGCATGATTGATTGACACTCGTTTAGCATCCACATTAAGCACCCCTGACACGGTAATAAATTAAGCATCCTATCAGAAGTTCAGAACTAAAAAAAATGAAATACATCACAAAAATATAAAAATACTTTTCAAGAATCTACTACTTGTAACGTACTACATGAAGTAAATCCAGTGTGGGAAGGCAAGAAGACCATCACAATGGTTCTCACCGAGAGGAAAAAATGGCTTTCAACTTATTTGGAAAGGCTACATAATGCAAGAGTGTAGGTAATAATACTACCACTGAATTCTCCATGGTCGATATTCTCAGATCGATGAGCCTAACAACCAAATCCGCTTCTAACAATTATTTGAAAGAAGAATTAATTGTACCTACACAATCTCTGTGAGTTCCCATACGACTATGAAATTCATAAACTGAATCTCATTTGGATGACCAAAATGTGATTCTGAATTTGAAGTTCAGTCATGTACATTCGAGGCCACGATTTAAGTTTGGACTTTGTTACAGATGTATTGGGCTGTATATTAGGTTATGTATTGAGCTGTGTATATGGGCCTGGCCCGTCCCTTTACTTGTATTAGGGTTTTCTAGCCTTTTCCCTTTTTGCCCTTGTACTCTGTATATATACTGGCCCTTTGGGCCCCATATGAATACAAGTGCTATTCCTAACATGGTATCAAAGCGAAGGTTAGGGTTTTGTTTTCCTCTCTAGCCGATCCAATCCGTGCGTTGCACTTGCGCACTCTCTCTTCCTACTGCTGATCTTCTCCCCGCTGAATCTTCTCCCTGGTGCAAGACTGGATCTGATAGCAGTGGTTCTTCCTTTGCCACCGCCGGATCTTCTACGCCGCGCCGACATCAGATCCTCTACGCCGCCTCGCTGTTGCCGGATCTGCTTCGAGGGCATCGCTCCTGCTCGTCGTCGGGAGGGCGCCGCCGCCGCCGCTGTTCCTCGTCGGGGAGCGCCGCCGCCACCCTGCTCGTCGTCGGGAGGTCGTCGGGGGGCGCCGCCGCCGCCTCTCTGCTTCGGAGGCGCCGCCGCCGCTCCTCGTCGGGGGAGGGGGGCGCCTCCGCCGCCTCTCTGCTTCGGGGGCCGCCGGAGACCGCCATTGTCGTCGGGTTCTCATCCCGCCTGTCGACGGTTGTGATATCGGACCCAAGTCAACTAAGGTTCTTGAGAAGGGAGATAGAAGACTTACCGAGCTATGCGAACAGCAATCAACAATGAACAGGGAGACACGGGGGTTTTTATCCTGGTTCAGGCCTCTCAGGGAGATAATAGCCCTACGTCCAGCCTTTCTTTATATCAAAGATGATTACAAAGAGGACGATCTGCATTCCCTTACATATTATGAACTCATGCTGCATCATGTAGCTTAGTTGTCCTAGTAATCCAACAGAAATCGTACAAGACAATGAATATTGGTTAAATCCAAGCCTGTAGTGCAGAAGCAGCAGCAGTTTGTATATGAAATTGGTGGTCTCAGATGGCAATTCCAGAGTGTTATTCCTGGATTTTCATGTTGGTACCAATTGGATTTTCATGTTGTGAGGAAGACGGGCGGTAAAAGAGGGGTGGGGCGGTGGCGTCAGAGCGGAGGCGACGAAGGCGTTGGCGGTTGAATACCTCGCAGGGAGGGGAGAGTTGCAGAGTGGAGGGTAAAAGGTAAAAAAAAATGATTTTGAGTGTGCACCTTGCAGAGCTTCTGAGCAAGGCGGGTGTTAGAAGACGAAGTTGACCTCCGTGGCTGCGATGGTCGGCGGTCAAAGCGGGGGTGGCGACGACACGTGGGCTAACCGGAGCCGGGGCGGCGCGGGCGCGCGGGGCCGGGGCGGCAAGGTTCGGGGGCAGCGCGGGGCCGGGGCGGATACGAGGCCCAGACGGTGTGGCGCGAAGCCGGGGCTGTTTGGTTTGAGTACTAACATTGCCACAACTAGCCACAACTAACTTGCCTAACTTGTCTAAGGTTAGTTCATGAAAATCTTGGCCACACTTTAGCAAGGCTAATAGAATCTTGCCACACTTTTTTGTCTCACTTACACGTAGGACCCACATAAAAAAGAAGGAATCTTGCCACAAGTGTGGCTATGAACCAAACACATGCCTACCTTGGTCAAACCTGACTAACCTTAGGTGTGGTAAGTTTTGGCAACCTTAGGCATCAACCAAACAGCCCTGCAGTGCTCAAAATCTGAAATCCCTGCAGCTGATCCATGGGCGGATGATGGACCATATCCTCAGGCTTCACCTCAGCCATTTGTTAACCAGTCTTCTTTTCTTAGGTTGATGTAGATCAAAACTAAGGGCAAGATGCCAGCTTCCGTCACTTGGTTGATTAAGGCTGTCTCCAACAGACTTTCCTAAAGCGTTCTCTACCCCAAAATAGGGAACGGGTTCTTCCCCTATGTACTCCAATAACGTTCCCTATTCTGTTCCCTGAAATAAAAAATTTCTTTCCATTCCTTTATATGTAGAGATTCTCTCTTCTTCCCCTATACAATTCTCGATATAGGGAACATTGTTGAATATGGGAAAAATATAGCGAGAGATTTTTTTAAATAAAGTCTATATATGAGCCCATAGGAGATCAAATTTAGAGATTCCTATTAGAGAGGGCCTAATACAGGGAAAAGCAGCGAAGGTGCTAGCTTTATTGGCTTTATTGGTCTAGAGCATCAGGCAGCCCCCAACAAGAGCTAAAGCACGAGCAAAATGGAAACTTTATGAGTAAGAACAGTAAAGGAGTTGAAGAAATGCTCCTATGTTCAAGCCCTCTAGCAACCTGGAACAATAAAATTACTCGAATTCTCAAAAGCTTCTCACAATTCACAAAAAACACTGAACAAATAGATAAACAAGTACTTCCTCCATTTTTTTGTTTGACGCTTTTGAATCTTTGAAACGTCATTGACCATTCGTCTTATTAAAAAATTTAACACAAAATGCAAATATACAAGTCATGCTTAAAGTACCTTTAATGATAAAACAAATCACAACAAAATAAATGATATTTACATTTTTTTTAATAAGACGAATGGTTAAAAATGTGTCCAAAAGTCAAAAGCATCAAACAAAAAACGAAGGAAGTACATACGAGGCTAAGATTCCATCTCTAGACTCTAGAAACAATTCTGACAGGTTATGCCATTTCGACATTTGTTGTTCAACATCGATCGGGATAAGGTCACGTCGTGGTGCCTCCCCACTTGGCTGGAGTGTCGTCGTAGCTCCACTCTTGCCCCGACTGCTGCGGCGGGGTGCGAGGAGTCATGCACCTTGCTGGATGTACCACCGCTTGCCACAAGCCACCGTGGCCGCCATCGGAGTTACCACCGACCAAGCTCGTCGTCACCTCCCGGACGCCCCCTCTCCCACCAGCCGCCTACCCTTTCTCTCCCCGATCCGGTCTCTCTCTCTCCTCATCTGTCTCTCAGTACCCGACGGCAGAGGAGGCTGCCGGCCAAGCTTGTCTTCACCTCCCGTTCGGCCCCTCCCTCTCCCATCAGCTGCCTCCCCTTTCCTTGCCATGTTCCTCTCTCTCTCTCTCTATATATATATATCTATATATTACGTGACATCCAACGATGGGAAGGGAAGGAGAATGTGGCGGTGGTGGGGAGTCGCTGGGGCTTGGGTTTCAGTTGGAGAATGTGGGACGCCTCATGAACGTTGGATTTAGATCAACCATATAGATCATAAGTTGGTGAAATCACCACCACCACCACAAGGGGATTTATATTAGCAGAGATAATACATAACTGAATCTTTTTACACATACAAGATAGTCATTCTGAATATTATATATATCATAGTTCTAACTCGTAGGCTGAGGAATATTAAGGCTGAGGATAGTCTAATATTACATATAAGATAATCTGATGTGAAAATGGGATAACACTCAAAGCATTGGCTAATTTGCTAACTCTGGAGGAGAATGTTCAAATCAAAATATGTCAAGAGGAATTTTGGAAATATCGTATAGTCCGATAAAATTATCGGATTGTCTGATATTTTTTTTTACGAACTCGAGATAGAGATGGTCATATCGGACCAAGGATCGGAATGTCCGGTTTGTATCGATAGTCCGATGTCAACATCGAATAGTCCGATATGAATTTAACCAAAGACCCTCAAATTTGTTTGGTGGATAGACTTTACCAAGATTCGTCAACATTGAGCACCTAGACCATCTAAAAATGGTTTTTCGTCATATCCCTCTTAATAATACGGCGTGTCCTTAGACTCAAATTAAATTTAAAAGATCTAGGTCTAAACACTATGCACAATCTTCTTCTTTTACCTTCGATGACTTCATGAGCATCTCATATTCTTTTACATAGGATTAAAATATGTCCATAAACTCGTTAAACACATTAGTTCCTTAATTGCCCGTCATTGATCACCAAAACCCACATAGGGCCTAGATGCACTTTCATGATGACTTGCTAAAGATAAAACGTTACCCACTTAAGAGCATTATGGCCCATTTTATGGATTTCATCTTTGGTGGTGGCATCGAGCTTAGTTTTTCAAGACTAAGGATCTTTTGCTACTTTTTGTCTAGGCTGCTACCTTCAATATCATTGAAAGTGTCGAGTACCAGCACCGATCCTTTGAGAGGCCCTTCTACGAGGCATCTGAAGAGAGTTTTGAAAGGTTCAGGTTGATATCTAATATGCATGATATGCGGGTGCAGAATAACCGAATAAAAGAACTCAATAATTTTAGGAACACCAATATAAGGGGTATGACACCATTATGATATCCCACTAGGTACAACATATTATTTTACAACGTCTAGGTCATAACTAGGGGTTGATAGGAAATGAGTTCGCTCATGTCCTAAAAGTTAAGCTATAGAGTTATGGGTAGAGGTTTAACCTAAATACAAGCTAATGGCTTGACGTCGGGGATAACTCTACTGGGTGGAGTTGTTTCGAGCAACTGGGTCGGTAGTTCGAGTATCCAAGCTTACATCCTTTTCAGTCTATTTGAGGTTGATGCGAGGGAAACTAGTTGATTCATTAGTTCTTCCAATGCTGAAGATGTTGGGGCAGATTATCCAAAGCTGCTTGTGTCATTTCGACTTCTTCCTCGACCCTTTTGCACAGGGCGTAGTTGTCACCATTTTGAACTTTCGTATTGTGGATCTTCAACACTACAGAAATCAAACTCAGTGTCGGCGGCCAAAACCGACGTCATTGGTCCAAAAAACCAACGTCACAGGTCTATGTCGGCGGCTGGCCGACGACACAGGTCCGCCGACACTGCTTGGACGATACTGCTTACTTTTGTCGGCGGCCAAGCAAACTCCCGACGTCATTGCTCCTCTCCCCCCTCCCTGCCCCCTGCCCCCAGCCCCTCCTATTTGACGTCGGCCAGCCATAGGCCGCCGACAACGCCTCCCCCTCAGTGACGTCGGCCAGAGATGTGGCC
>SPJY01014911.1:461111-539431 GCA_005191435.1 Raddia distichophylla
TCGTCTTATTCAAATAATTAGTGAAAATATGAAAAAACTCAAGTCATAATTAAAGTACCTTTCATAATAGACTAAATCATAACAAAAATAAATTAAAATTATAAATTTTTTGAATAAGACGAGTGGTCAAAGTACGTGTCAAAAAAGTCAAACGACCTATAATTTGGAACGGAGGGAGTACGTACTAAGTCTACTCCGTAGTTGTTATAATTGTCCCGTACTCTCGTTACTTCGAGCACGTTAAGTCAAGAGGAGTCCTTGTATTCCAGTGTATATACTTAGGTTGAATAAAATTAATTAAGTCATTAACGAAGTCTCCCGTGCGGACCATGTGCCCTATGCATCTATATATCAGCGTATGTGAGGGCTTAGTTTCTTACTACGCATTAGTAAGTGAGCCCGTATTGATAAAGTTTATTATCGATTTGTGTTACGAATCCGTATTGACAAAGTTTATCACTATTAGCCCATCGCTATTTATTTGTGAACCCGTATTGATAAAGTTTATTATCGATCTGCGCCACGAACCGAAAATGATAAGGGTTTGTAAACCGGTTTAACATCACACACCACGATTTGTGCACAATTCTTGGTGACATTTAGGACGCGCGCCCGAGGAAAATGAACAGTGAATGCATTGAGGACTTCGCTACTCCGCTGCAAGCTAGCTAGCTCTGGTCAATGACTTTTCTGGAGCTGCTACCACGGGAAGAGTATATATGCACATGCACTGATCGGCCCCGGGTCGTACATGCAATTTAGTTAGGAGTTAGGACTGCAGGACGGGTACGCAACGGCACAAACAATGTGCCTGACTTTTTTGGGTTGCCGCAACAAATTGAATCTACATCTATAAATACTAGCAAATGTGACGGTGCGTTGCAATGGGAGAAATAAAAAATGTCGCAAGCCATCTTTTAATCGGAACCGACAACTAAATATCTCTTTAGTAATATGTGGCGGAGGAAGTCGTCGTCGTGGCTGCCAACGCATTTGGGGGTTTGGGACTAGGGAGGTGGCGGTCTAGCGGGTCGTAGGGCAGCGAGGCATCGAGGGGCGTTGGGGCGGTGGCGCCCCGGCGGGGCACTGGGGCAGCGGTGATCCGGTGGGGAGGCGGTTCGTCGAGGGGCGTTGGGGCGATGGCGCTCCGGCGGGGCACTGGGGCGGCGGTGATCTGGTGGGGAGGCGGTTCGTCGAGGGGCGATGGAGCGGCGACGCGTCGAGGTCGGGAAGTTGACGGGACGGTAGGGCGTCGAGGTTGTTGACCATCTTGGTCGAAAGTGGTTCGCCGACTGTCGCCGCAGATCGCCAAGATCCAGAGTGGCCTGACGGAGATCGGGGGCAAAGTAAGGAGCGGCATCAACGACGACGACGTCGACGTCGAGGCGATGGGAATCAGGATTCAAGATGATAGGGTTAGATGTTGCCCATGAGAAGAGATCGAGAAAAGGGGGATCAGATTAGATCAGGGCTTGGGGGAATGACTGGATTGGATCGGGGGCCAACGGACCGACGGACAAAGGCGGTGGACGCTGAGGGGTAAGGAGGGGCACTATCAACGCGATTTGTAAGCGTTGATGGAGAGATTGACCAGAAAGATCAGAGTAGTGGCATTGGTGGGTAATTTTGGTGAAGTACGTCTAAGTGGTGGTATTGGTGGGTAATTTTGGCGAAGTAGGTCAGAGCGATGGCATTGGTTGCTAATTTTGATGAAGTGAGGGAGGACGAAGAAATTGGAAGAAATATCCACATATAGCTAGCTGCTCGACACCACAATTTCGAGCACATACACATTCACACCATTCCAAAACAAACAATTCACCGATAAGACTTCAAAATGTCCAAATACATCACATATGGTCCAAGGAGTCCAAAATACATCACATATAGGCAGAATCACCGACCATATGGTCCAAAGAGTTCAAAATAGTGCAAAGTACACATAGGAATGACAGATTTGATATATATGAGTGCAAACAAAAGCTAATGGTTCTGCGAACCATCGTAGCTGGGAGGATCAGTCAAGAACAAACTTTGAGCGAATCTCTTGGCAATCTGATAAGTGCCCAACCATGTGGCACTGGAATCGCCCCATGCGGAGATTTCATTGCCGACGCGACGGATCCGGAGAACTACAAGATTAGAGGACGCCACAAATTTCAAGAAACATGTGCATTTGAATCGTAAATTGTGAAATTCTAGAAAACGAGTATTACCGAGGAGAAGGCGCATGTGGGGCGGGGAAGTGTACCCAGGGGATCTCTGTCGGCAGCTGTGGGCGGGGACTGTCGAGCTATGTCGGTGGGTACCCCGAAGTCTGCGAGAAGACGTATGGGGGTCGAGGTGGCAATTGCGACTGGCTGCCGGAGGCCTCCACGCCCTGTGACCTCTGTGGACACATGATAAGTTAGCATGTGAAATGAATGTGTAAATACAACCTATGCACATAAGCCATCTTAATTACCTGCTGCTGAAGAATTTGCTGATACATCCAGGCATTTTGAGCTTGGATGGCCCCCATATTTCTCATATACTCCTCTCGCTCCGCCCGCCTTTCCTCATTTAACCGCTGCTCGTACGCCCGCCTCTGCTGCTCCTCTGTCTGCCTCCGCTGCTAATCTGCCTGCCTCTGTAGCTCGTTCTGTTGTTGCAGCTGCTAGATCAACTGTCGTTGAGCTTCTAGCTGGGCACGGGTCGTAGAGGAGCCCATCTGTCGACGTTCCCACAAATGCTCCTTGAAGTCGTCGCGAGGCAGCACCGAGTCCAAGAAGCCCGGCCGACCGTGACTCAGCCCATCGAACCCGTCGTAGATGATATCTTTGTCTACTCCCAAGGTCCAGGGATCACACTCGGGACCGTGCTTCTCCCTCACGAGCGCATCATATGCATCCTACGAAACAAAAATGTTATAAAGCGGATTAGCTCGAAAAAAGTCGTGGTAACTAAGAACAAATGAAAAAACGTGAACTTATGATCTTCGCCTGGGCAGCGGGATCCATCGGTTGCGATGTGCCATCGGGCATAGGGCGGGGCGTGTGCACGTGCTGCCACACGGTGAACTCATCGGGCGGAAGTCCCGTCTCCGATTCCTGTAGTTAAATTTGAAATGTGAAAAATATTGATTACTCAGTAGTTAACATGTAATAACTTGCTACTAGAAATAGAAAATCTGATTAATGCTAAAAGACTATAGTTACTAGGTCACGCGCGAGATGCCCCATGCCTCATCCTCCAAGGTGGGTCATGTAGATCTCGGGGTTGGCATCTCTATTGGCCCCGTTCCTCTTGGACTTCGCAATCCACTCCTCGGAGGCCCATATCCTGCAGAGATCCCTCCAGGCACGTGGACACTTGTCCATCCAATCAGGATGCCAACGCATGTAATGCCCTGCCTTGAGGTACACCGAAGCTGCCTGTGGCCTCGTGATCTTGTCCTTGCCCTTCTTCTTCTTGTGCTTCATGACCACATCCACTCGGGCTAACCGGATCATGTCTTTGACAATCTTTGTCGCCATTGCATCGAGCGCAGGGCGACAAAACGCGTAATCCTCTCCTGAAACAAAAACAACACATGAAAGAACACATGAGCTATGGTTACGAAGACAGAAATATCAATTAGAAATAAAAATTGACATGGAGCTACGGCATGAAGACAAAAGCACCAATTAGAAATAAAAATTGACATCTAACCCAGAACTCGTCGATGCACCGATCGGCGACAGTTACTCCATCATCAGCAACGTGCGAGTAGTCCAACCACTTCATCAGTGGTAATCGATTCTTGCCCTTGCCCACTCGCCCGGGGTATAATTGCTTCAAAAGTGTGCCTAGCATAGGGCCCGGCTCCTGTGGACCCCTGATGGTGCAAATAAAGCCCCTGCACGTATAGGTTCATAAAAAGTGGTTAGCATGTTTCTAGTTAGCAATAAAAGACATCGAAAGTTGTACCACATACCTCCTGTTGGCGGTAAGCTGTACCAAGTGCCTTTGACTCTGATCTCTGGGGCTTGTTGCAATTTGTTTCTCCCCCGCCTATTAACGCTCGAGGAGGAATCAGAGGACTCCGGCATCTCCCAGTGCGCGTCCTCCTCGTCGTTGTCCTCAACGGGCTTCCTCCATTGCCTGAAACCACCAATCCCAAGTAAATGATAGAAATTAATAGAAAGTAAATGACATTACATCTCCAAATTTTGAATGGCTTAAATGACATTACCTCCTGCCACCAACCCTGTACGAAGTGCTCATCGCTTGCTTGCTCTAAGTCTGCCTCCCAGCCGGTCGTTGACCCCTCCTCAAATTCAGGCTCTTGCTCATGCTCCCTTGGCCACTCCCAGTGTAGCCTGCTGTGCACCATTCTGTACAATCTGTCCACCGCCTCCGGATTCAGCTCACCCCCCTCAGTTTCGACGGGCACCTCCTCATCCTCCTTGAGCTAGGAGTCAGGGGCATCCACCAGCTCCTCCCATTCCGGGAGGCCACCTCTCAGAGGACTCCCGGCACTCCTCCTAGTCCTCCGACCCCCCTCGCCACCACCTCTTCACCCTCGAGGGAGTCAGCGGCCACCACCCCCTCACCCTCCTAGGAGTCGGCGGCCCTCCTCGTGCGATGCGCTATCATCTTTTGCTCTCCTCCTGGTGTGAGTCGTCACAAGCTTCTTAGCCTTCCTAGCTATACACTCAGCTGCTTGCATCATCCTGCACAAATCAGAGGGATATCGATTAATAGAATGGAAATGACATAAATTAAATGTACTGTAATTAATAGAAAATAAATAATGGTAATCATATGGATATCAATTAAATAGAAGGGAAATGACATAAATTAGATGGATTATTCATAACACCGATTAAATGGACTGTAATTAACATAAATTAAATAACACAATCAGAGGTATATCGATTAATAGAATGGAAATGACATAATTAAATGGCATTACACATACGAAATTTACATGGCTTAAAAATCTTCAGCTTCCTCCTCAGTTTCCTCTTCCTCTTCTGTTTCTTCTTCCTCTTGCTCTTCCTCATCATCCTCTTCCGCCAGACCTTACTCTTGGCCTTCTATATCAGATGGGTATGCCGATCCCAATATATTATCTAGCTCGTCACCAATATCGACATGGAGCTCTCCTGTCACCTCTTGTTCTTGGAATGGACCCACATCTGGGGGATCCTTGTAGTTGTCTTCAAAGAGCTTGGGCAATCCACCGTGTGGGAGACATTTATGAACAATCCACCAACTATTGTAATCTAGGTGGGGGTATGGCAGGTAGAAGACCAACTCGACTTGCTCGGGCAAGATGAACACATCTGGCCTTTGATACAGTTTGTTGTGATTGATTTCAACCAGCCCTAGTTCTGGGGTATGTCACACCCCATCAGTTGGGTCGAATCATCTGCACCGAAATAGCACGAGCGAGAGATCGTTCTTACCTTCAAATGATATTTCCACAATCTCCTCAATGATCCCGTAATACTATATGTCTTCACCCCCAGAGTCGTCAGTGACATAACTCACGACCGCGCTGTTCATCGTAGTTGCATTGGGGCGAGCCAACTCAGCAGCTTCTGATCGAAATCTATAACCATGACAATCGTAGCATCGATGGACCTTAATTCGACGGTTGCATCTATGCGACATTTGTTTGAGATCGTTGTGCACGCTGAAATATATTTGACACTACACAAGCGACGACACAAGATACATTAAGAAATGAATGTGACACGTTTATAACGTAAGTGAACGGGTATAAGTTGCAGAAATTTACATGGTAATGAAACCAGGTCGGAAAGTTTGGACGGTCCTGTCCACGACCTCGTCGTTTCATCCTATCAATTTCATCGACCGAAGGCTCACCTGGTTGTCCCCACTCTTTTTGAATGAATTGACTACAAGAGATTATATCTAGTTCAGTTATGAAGTATAGAAAGTATGTATTTAAGATTTATTTTCAAAAATTATTAACTCACTTGATGTACACCATCATTTCATCCATGTTGTCGTACACGTACAGCTGAATCAAAATTTTTTCCTCTGGATCCAATTCACGTGTGGTGCTTTTGCCAATGCTGCGTCCGGCTTGGTCATGGAACACCTCAAAGTTTGAACTACTTGTACGACGTGCCTTCTTATATTTTTGTTGTGGCGCATGAACCTTTTTTTATGCCAAAGTATTTATCCGTGAAGTACGCGATCTCCTGAGTCAGCCAAGCTTCGGCAAAACTTCTGTCAACTCGTGCTTTGTTCTTCACCTTCGTTCTAAGATTTTTCATCATGCGTTCCACAGGATACATCCACCTATATTGTACCGGGCCCCCGACTTTTGCTTCGAATGGCAGATGTACTGTCAGATGTTGCATGCAATTGAAAAACCCGAGAACATATATCTTCTCGAGCTTCGTCAGAAGCATAACAATCTCCTTCTCCAATTCCTCCATCCTAGATGTCGATATTTCCTTTGCACAGAGCTCTCGATAGAAGAAACTAAGCTCTCCTAATGTGATCCAGATATCTTCTAGAACATATCCACGCCACACGGCTGGGCGCTCTATGAAGACTTTGTAGTCGTGGGACTTCATTCCATTTAATTTGCACTGCTCTATGTTTACAGCATGTTGAAGGCTCGACGCATACCCATATGAGAATTTAACCTTATCCTTAATCCAATGTAGTATCTTCCTTATTTGTCCGCGTGTGAGACAGTATGTTGCTCTAGATTTCATCCCTTTCTTGTCAAGGCTCATGGCTGGCCGATCACAAATTAGAGCGCAGTCCAGACGCACATTTTTGTTATCTCTTTTCTTGTGTTGGATATCCCAGTTTGTGTTCACGACTGCCTCGCACATATTTTTCTCTTAGTGCATCAAGTCGAGGTTGTGGGGCTACTTCAAGTCATTCACATATGGAAGGTTGAGGATGCTGCACTTATGAGTCCAATTGTGGTCCTCCCATACTTTCCTTCATACTCCAGATCTTTTAGATCATCGTGCCACATGATGATATCCTCCACCCGGTGCCTTTCTGGTGGCCTCTCCTTCACAACCTTGCCTTTCCTTAATGCCTTTCTCTGCTTTCTGAAAGGATGGTTCAACGGCAGGAAACAACGGTGACAATCGAACCAACAAGATTTGCGCCTCTCCTTCAGTTGGAATGCATCGGTGTTACCTAGGCATATAGGGAACGACAGCCTCCCATGCGTGCTCTAGCCCGAGAACATGCCATACGCCGGAAAATCATGTATGCACCACAGGTACGCCGCGGACCCAAAAGTACTTGCGCTGGTCCGAGGTACCCATCACCTTCGACCGATCAGACCACCCGGATCGGATCGCCTTCCCTAGGAGGTATCTATGGACGGTTGGGATATCGGTCCCAAGTCAACTAAGGTTCTTGAGAAAGGGAGATAGAAGACCTGCCGAGCAAGGCAAACAGCAATCAACGAGCAACAGGGAGACACAGGATTTTTATCCTGGTTGGGGCCTCTCCGAGGAGATAACAACCCTACGTCCAACGCTTCTTTATATGAGAAAGAAGATTACAAGGAAGAACTCGGCGAGATGAACAGGTCTCGACGAGATTCTGGGTGTACAGGAAGTAATGTGCAATGATTTGCCGTCAGGTCGTCTAATCTTGGTGTATCTGGCCCCTCTGCACGCCGTAGGGCCTTGTTTATATAGTGTTGAACAACCGACCTACCGTTGGATAATCGGGCCGGGCTAACCACGAGATCGTAACGAACTTGTATACATGCCAAATACATCCTGAGGTAGATAAGGTATACTCCAATTCTTGGGGATCACGACTTCTGCTCCAATCCGGGAAACCACGTCCGGGTCTTCACGTAGCCGTGCAGAACTCCTGTTCGAGTCAGACTCAAACAGGAATCCTAGGCCGTTACGCACCGTGCCAGCCAGGAAGCTGTTCGACAGGATGCACATGGGCCTGATAGAACCTTCTAGGGAGCCAGGCCCTAGGAGGCTGTTCGATTGGGTCGTCAAGGAGTGGGCCATAGCAATGGGCCGTGATCCAAACCCCGACAGTATCCTCTGGTGTTAGATCCGGTCGTGCGGGGAAGCAAATTGAAGAGGGTTCTGGTCGATGGCGGGAGCGGGATTAATGTCCTTTTCGTCAAGAACCTGGACCAGATGAATATTCCTCGTTTCGAGCTACGGCAGGGATCGTCTCCTTTCCACGGGGTAATCCCCGGGACGTCCGCGATACCACTCGGACAGATCTCTTTGTCCGTCACGTTTGGGACCAAGAACAATTATTGGACCGAGAGTCTGAGCTTTGAAGTGGCCGATTTCGAGGTGGCATACCATGCCATCTAGGGAAGGCCGGGGATTGCCAAATTCATGGCCGTTCCCAACTACACCAACCTCGTCTTAAAGATGCCAGGTCCCAACGGTGTAATCACCCTCCCTGGTTACGTTAAACAGTCCCTGCTCTGTGACAGCGAAAGCTGTGAGATGGCGCAGGCGTTGGACTCTTCTGCTGAGATGGAAAAGATCCGATTGGAGGTTACATCCCTTCAGGAGAAAGGAGATATCCCCGTCAAAAAGCAGGCTAAAACATCCATCCAAGTATCCGAAGAAACTAAGAAGATTTCGTTGGACCCGTATGATCCGGCCAAGACAGCCGTGATTGGTTTAGGGCTCGACAGCAAATAGGAAGACGCGCTCGTCACTTTCCTCCGGGCCAACCAGGATGTGTTCGCTTAGAAGCCTTCGGACATGCTTGGTGTTTCGAGGGAGGTGCTCGAGCACTCTCTCCATGTCAACGAAAAGACGAAGCCAATTAAGCAGCGCCTACGAAGATTTGCTCTGGATTGAAAGGACGCCATACGAGAAGACATCACCAAACTGCTGGCAGCTCGGTTCATCAAAGAGGTGTATCACCCCGAGTGGCATGCCAACCCAGTCCTGGTGCAGAAAAAGAACAAGACATGGCGGATGTGTGTCGACTACACCGACCTCAACAAAGCGTGTCCCAAGGATCCTTTTGGGCTCCCCCGCATCGACCAAGTGGTGGATTCCACCGCCGGATGCGAGCTCTTGAGTTTTCTGGACGCCTACTCTGGCTACCATCAGATTAGTCCGAAGGAGGAAGACTGCATCAAGACGTCATTTATTACGCCTTTTGGTGCTTTCTGCTATATCACAATGTCATTCGGGCTGAAAAACGCTGGCGCGACTTATCAGCGCACCATACCGCGGTGTTTTCACACTCAGCTTGGACGCAACGTGGAGGCCCATGTCGATGATGTCATCATAAAAACAAAATCCAGATGCGATCTCATAACCGATCTGATCGAGACACTGGAGAGCCTAAGGGCATACCGGATGAAGCTAAACCCCGAGAAGTGCGTTTTTGGGGTCCCGTTTGGTAAATTACTCGGATTCATCATCTCTCATCAAGGGATCGAAGCCAATCCAGAGAAAGTCAACGCCATCATCAAGATGTAGCCCCCGACCAGTCAGAAGGATGTGCAGAAGCTCACTGGATGCATCGTGGCACTTAGCCGATAATTTAGGCTCTTACGCCGACAAGACGATTTTCAGTGGACAGCGGAAGCACAAGAAGCCTTCGAAGATCTAAAGAGGTTCCTCACCACGCCTCCGGTGTTGGTCCCTCCCATGCCCTAGGAGCCCCTCTTACTCTACATCGGCGCCACGACTCACGTCATCAGTAGCGCTCTGGTGGTTGAACGTGATGAACAGGGCTCCTTCCAGAAGGTATAGCGCCCGGTCTACTTCATAAGCGAGGTATTGGGCGAATCCAAAATAAGGTACCCACAAGTTTAAAAGCTTCTGTATGCTCTGTTACTCACATCGCAGAAGCTCAATCACTATTTTCAAGAGCATGAAATTTCGGTGATCACTTCTTTCGTGCTTGGAGACATACTTCATAATCGGGAAGCCACCGGGAGAATTGCAAAGTGGGCAGTCAAGCTTGGAGCCTTTGAGATAAAGTTCAGGCCTCGATATGCCATCAAATCTCAAGCACTAGCCGATTTCGTCGCGGAGTGGACAGAGGCTCAGACCCCAGCAGCAAAGAAGAATCTCGAGTAATGGACGATGTACTTTGATGGTTCCCTCATGCTCAGCGGCGCGGGGGCTGGGATTTTTCTCATATCGCCGACTGGAAAGAAGCTACGCTACGTCCTCCAGATACCTTCCCCGTAAGCAACAACGCCGCCGAGTACGACGCACTCATCCACGGGCTACGCTTCGCCATATAGCTCGGAGTGAGGCGGTTAATGGTGCGCGGGGATTCCCAGCTCGTGGTTAACCAAGTTCAAAAGGAGTGGTCTTGTATTAGCGACAGCATGGCGGCTTACTGTCAGGAGGTACGAAAGTTAGAAGACAAATTTGAGGGACTGGAGCTGACACACGTGCTCCGCCGAGATAACAAAGCAGCAGACGAGTTAGCGCGGATGGGATCCACTCAGGCGCAAGTCCCAACTGGTGTTTTCGTCCAAGAACTACGCGCGCCGTCTATCAAGCTATCGCCTGCACCGGGAGAAGATCAAGAGAAGCAATCAGAACCCGATGCAGAGGTATTGTCAATTAACCCCGGGTGGACTCAGCCTTACTTAGATTACCTTCTTCGTGATGAGCTGTCTGAGGATCGAAGCCTCGCCGAGTGCATTACACGCCGAAGCAAGAGCTACAAGGTAGTCGGGGACGAGCTTTTCAGAAAAAGCAGTTCCGGGGTACTAAGGCGTTGCATATCCGAGTAAGAAGGCAGAGATATACTCAATGATATCTACTTGAGAGAATGTGGGCACCACGCGGCGGCCAGCACCCTGGTAGGAAAAGCCTATCGGCAAGGATTCTTCTGGCCGACTGCTGTCACCGACGCGGAAGACATAGTACACAGGTGTGACGGTGTCAATTCTTTGCGCGACAGATTCACATGCCGGCTCAGGATCTACAAACAATTCCAATCCCTTGGCCCTTCGCCGTCTGGAATCTGGAAATGGTAGGCCCCCCTCAAGCGAGCGCAAGGCGGATTCACTCATCTCTTGGTCGCCATCGATAAGTTTACAAAATGGATTGAAGCCAAGCCGGTTACTGTAATTACGGCGGCCAAAGCACGCGAGTTCTTTCGGGACATTGTCGTACGTTTTGGCGTACCCAATCGCATCACCACCGACAATGGCATCCTGTTCAAAAGCAGCGAATTCCAAGATTGGGGCGAAGAGCTGGGTATCAAGATCTGCTACGCTTCGGTAGCTCATCCAAGAAGCAACGGGCAGGTTGAACGTGCCAACGGATTGGTGCTACAAGGGCTTAAAGCCAGAATCTTCGATCGCCTGAAGCCTACGCTACGCGCTGGGTTAAGGAGTTGCCTTCGGTGCTCTGGGGGCTTAGAACAACCCCAAGTCGAGCGACTGGGCAGACCCCCTTTTTCCTAGTATATGGTTCAGAGGCGGTCCTCCCAACTGAATTGAAGTTCCGGTCCCCTCAGGTTGCCGGTTTCAACGATAACCAGTCGGATAAGACAAGACATGAAGACCTCGATCGGCTTGAGGAAGCCAGGGAAGCAGCAATGATCCAGTCGGCAAAGTACCAACAGGGCTTGCGTCGCTATCATCAACGCAACGTACAGGGCTATGCGTTCTCCAAGGGAGATCTGGTCCTCCGAAGAAATCAGAAGCACGAACATAAACTCTCTCCACTCTGGGAAGGCCCCTATGTGATCAATGAAGTAACCCGTCCGGGGGCTTACCGGCTAAAGCGCGAAGACGGATGTGAAGTGCCTAACACCTAGAACATCGAGCAGCTACGTCGTTTTTACTCTTAAAATTCTGTATTCAAGCATTGTGTAATTAGTCTCTCTTTCTGACTTGCTACTTAGCCATAAACGACTAAGCAGTAAGTCGGGGGCTACACTTAATAGTGTGCGGAGTCAACCGCACCCTATCTTATCAATAAAAGTTGTTTTCTCTTTACATGTGTTGATCAAATTCGGGTATTATGAAAATTCTTGAGTAATGGCGCTCGTCAAAGACAATGTTTAGCTACTCTGTTGGTGCATGGGGAAAAAGCCAAGTGCTAATTCCTGGCACTCGGGGGCTGGACCAGTCGGCAAATGCGTTTCATGAAAGAGGATAAAGCTAAATACTCGGATAAATAGGATCACAAGTATCGAGGATCAATTAAGCGTTTGGGCGACAAATACATCTACAAATCTAAATATTCGGCCAGATTGACGGCAGTCGGGCGGACTTCTTTCAGCAGGGCGCAGGCCTCTTCTTCAGTACATGCAAACCCTTCTTTCACGGCCTCAAAGTCCAGGCGGGGGAAGTTTGATTTTGCAATGGCGAGGCCCTGACTGGTACATGTCGTCGCTGCCTCCCGCGAGAAGGTCTTGATTCGTGCAAGAATATCGTCAAGGCAGGCCACGAAGATATCAGCATCTGATGGCGGCTCCTCATCGGGGTAAAGATACCGGTGCGTCGGAGCTCTTCCTACCAGAGCACGATCATGGGGCTCGTGACTTCACTTTTTCAACGAGAACTTGGAATTGTGCCCTAGTCTTCTGCCGATACCCTGTACAACCAATCGGACATTATAAATCACTCGGACTTCAGTGGGGCTGAGCCAGGGAGAGTCAGTGGCGGAAAGTTACCTTCTAGTTCTTTGGCCAATTTCTCGGCTTGAGTGCTGGCTTGGAAGACTTCATCCTCCATGGCCTTCTGCCTCGCCTCCGATGCCATTTGCCTTGCCTCCAATGCTACATTCAAAGGAAAGTCTTAAAGACTATCACCCAAGGAACGTTCTTTCTGTAAAGGTTTAGTCCTGTTCGAGGATCTGTACCTCGGATGGTGTTGGATTCTTCTACGTGGCGGAATCGGAGTTCAGTGATCTCTCGTTGAAGCTCCTCAATCTGGCCGCGGTACTGTGACTTAACCGCATATAGCGCGTTGTCGAACTCATCGCGAGACTTTAGCTCGCCCACTGCTCTCTGCATGCACAGGGTCTTTTGCCTCGACCTCTCTTTCATGCACTACATGGAAAAACGGGGGAGATTAGTGGGACTCCCTCGTGCGAATCAGGGATTCAGAGCGTAAAAGGGCTTTACCTTGAACATTTCGGTTAGAACCCTCGACATGTTATCCAATACCTCCCATTCTTCGGCTTCCTTCTCGTCGTCAACCTCGTAGCCCTCCATCTCTTTCCTCCACTTCAATCGGAGGGGTGGAGCGTGAGATTTGGTGGAGGGGCGAGGAATTTCCTTGATTTCCGGTTCCGAGCTCTCTGGAGCCGGGGCTGGGATTTTCCCCTTTGTCGACGAGGATTGGCGAGTGGAAGAAGATGGTCCGGAATCTTGGTGGGGTGCGGCGTGCTGAGCCGGGTCTTCTACTGATTTGGGCTTGGCTTACCAACTGGATTTTGGAGGTGTTGAGGCCGGTACCTTGCTGCCGTGCGAGCTTGGCATGTCATCATCATCCACGGCGGGTTTTCTGAGAACATTTGAAGACTTTTCAAGACACGGCTTCCTTTACAAGTCGTGAAGGCACAATATTGTGAGGGAATACCTTTGTGATGAAACAAACTTGAATCCAATCCGGATGCTCGAATCACTCGGGCAGGAGCCAGAGGACTTTTCTGCCCTCAACGCGTCCTCTGGGCCAGCAGATCGAGGAGACGGAGGGCTTTGTAGCCGCTTGGCCGGAGCCGGAGATGGCCTCGTTGGTGGGCGGCGGCGGCGCAGGAGCGGCACGTTGTCTTCATCGTCGTCTTCGTCCGAGTCCCTCGAAGTGTCCCCCTTGCCTTTCTTGGCTGGAGGAGCATCAGCTGAGTCCCCTGTAGGACGCTTGCGCGGTGCCTCCTTTTGGCTTGGGGCCTCTGGGACTGGATAGGTGGAGAAGAAGGCTGCGCGTCCCTCCGTGTGTGTCGGATTAGATCAATTGCAATGTCGCTCCTAAAAACCACGGTTGAGTTGAAGGGAATCTTTTGCTTACCGCTGGAGGGGGGTATGACAGGCGGTACGCACTCGGGCAATCTGAGTGAACTATTTCCGAGCCCGGGGTGAAGAGCTCGGCCACTCGGCTAGCTATGTCCTTCTATGAAATCAGGTCTTCGGTTTCCCGAGTGGCGTCTTGCGGCCCCGAGTACTTAATGGCGAGATGCACCCTCTCCTTGATGGGCTGGACACGGTGCTGAGTGTAGTTCCAGACTATGCCAATGCCAGTCAGCCCGTCAGATTTTAATCTGTGGAGAAGAACAAGAAGTTTCTTCACTTGGCTTCCTTCGCCATCGACGAGAGGAGAAGACCAGGGGATGGATTGTGGGGCACTCTCCAGAGAATGAAGAAAGGACTGGAGGAGAATTGGCACAGTAGAACCACTTCGAGTGCCAACCCTTGTTGGAGGTTCTCAAAGGAAGATCAAAATAGAATTTTTGGGCCCCTTCCCGCAGCTGAAATCCCGCGCCGCCTGTGGCTTTGGGAGAATTCTTGTTGGGAAAAGGTTTAAGGAGATAAAGGAATCTGAAGAGGTCGAAGTGAGGGGCGATCCCAAGATAAGCCTCACATATGTGAATAAAAATTGCAATTTAGCAGACAGAATTGGGGTTCAAATGTGAGACCTCAATCCCATAGAAATGTAGCAATCCTCGGAAGAAGGAAGAGCAAGGAAGGCCAAAGCCTCGGAGGAAGAAGGATTCAAAGACCACTACCTCGTCGGGGCGAGGGGTGGGGCAGGATTCACCGGCGGCGCGACGGCGCGCCAAGATACAAAACCTTCGGAGGGGGAGGACGCCAAGGGGACCATCTTCTGTAGCCTCTGTTCGGTCGTGATGGACTTCATCCACTTCTTTCCGCTCTTGGCAGCCTTAGGGGCGGTGGGGGATGGTTGAGCCATTGCGATCGGAGACGGATGGCGGCGGAGGTGACGATGTATACGAACCCTAGAGGCGGAGTTTGCTTGAGAAGCTAACTGACTGGCGCGAAAAGTGAGCGGGGTGAACTAATTTCGTTCTCCTGTTCCTAACTAAGGTGAACCAATTTCGTTGTTCCCCTGTTCCAGACTTATAGCGACGGGCAAAGTTTCGCATTCTGGGCCGGGCCTTAGTCTAGCGCTGGATGCGGCCTTTCCGCGAGGGGCCCGAAAATCACTCGGCCGGCTGAGTGGTTCCCCCGAGAGGTTTGCGCTACGCGCCGACTGCCTTCCAAGGAGCGGACGAGCCTAACTGCTCGGATGAAGCGGTATCGCCGATTCGAGATCAAATCGAGAAGAAGCGGCATTGCGAGATTCAAGATCAAAGCAAAAGACACCTTGCATGGAGGAAGACATATGATTCTCCAAAAGATATTCATTAAAATGGCGCTTAGGCCTGATTACATTTTCCGCGGCACAGCACATCGAGCTAGGGCTCGTCACTGGCTCGTGGAGGAACAAAAGAAAAAGCCCCCCTGGAGGGAGGACTTCAATATCCCCCGTGGGCGAGGAGGGCTGCGACCAGTGCGTCCTTGAGGGGGAAGCGCACCTTGTGGAGCTGTGGGAATTCACGGATCAGAACCCTAATGGATTCTTCCACGCTGATCTCTGCTTTCATCAGGGCAAAATCGAGCCAGAGCTCATCTTCGAAAGCTTTGGCGGCGGCTTTGGCAGCGGCTTCCGCCTCGTCCTTTGCGCGGGCCTCGGTGATCCACATCTCTATCATCTCCATGATGTTCGCCATTGCTCTCGAAAGAGAAGAGGGCGGAGATTTCTGGGTGTCGCTGAGAGGATGAAAACTCAAAAACTCGAATGCTGGTGGTGAAGTAGTACTCTACCCCTGGGATTTCTTTTATACGCGAAGGAAGTTCAAAGGGCGCGCCTTGTAATCCGTTTCAAACACAGTAAAACCATCATGGCGATGGGACGGAAGTGGATACGAATACGGTTTTCGACGGAAACACGTACCGCTCCGGCTGCGTGAGAAAAGGGCGCGAAAACGCTTCGCCTCCCCCTAATTGGGCTTGGGCTAAAACTGCAAAGGGCAACCCCCTTAACAGGCTTTCTTAACACGCCGCTGACGGTGGCAATGTGTCAAAATCGAGCCTAATTCGGCCTCAGTACACCCTGGAGGGCACATGACCGGAAGTGCCAAAACTAAAAGTATTTCATAGCATAGGTAGGCGACCTCGATGGCGAGCCCGGCGCCGTTGATGGTGGAGACGAGGATGCTGTCGGGGTGCACCACGGGGAGGCCGTAGAAGACCCAGAGCGCGCAGTTGAGGAAGGTGGCCAGGTACGGGTCCGGCACGAACTCCTCCACGTCCTTCTTCCTCACGATCCGCACGAACGTCGGCACCGGCGACAAGAACAGCCCGAACGAGATGAAGTTGCCTGCCACAAAGAAACATCTAGAACCTTCCTAAGCATGCATACATGACCATCGATCCAGAAGGTTAATTACTTGATTTACTTCCATGTTCCATCGATCGATCGACAACGTACCGATGATGCCGATGACATTGCGGACCGCGTCGGGGTTAACCATCCTGCCTTCTTCTTATAATTAATTAACCAATCAAGAAAATGGAGCTTGCTAGATTGCAAGCATGGAGCTAGCTAGCTAATAGTGGATTAGAATTAAGAAATGATCTAAATGAATCCACTGGTGTCTGCCTGCCCTCCCTGATCCTTCCCCTTGAGAAGGTGTGCGAGGGGAAGGATTGGAGAAGGGTTGGAAGGGAAGGGAGAGGGAGGCAGAACACGGATGGCATGGGCCATGGCCGGAGCTTATATACAGGACGGCGAACGAATCCATGGCTCCGTGGCTGCTCTAACTAAAAATATACAAGCTAGCAGTGAAGAGCAAGAAAGAGAAACAGGAGGCTGGCTATTTTTTGTTTTGCTTGTGAGGCGCGGAGACAATTAAGCTAGCTTAGGGCAGGAACCCGAAAAGAAACGGCTGGATAACTAAGGGCACCCCCAATGCTTGGAAAAAAAATTCTCTGCGGCCCGACCGCAGCACTCGCTGATGCGGCCCAACCTATGATTTGCGACGCGTGTCTTCCCGAATCTCAGCACAGCGGAGCCCTCGCCATTTCCTGCGCGTCTCCCTCCCCGTCGTCTCTTGTGCTTCATTTCTCTAGCACCGCAACGTCCTATCCCTAACCCTAAATTGTGTCGACGCAGCCGCCACCTCATCAGCCCGGCGGCGGTCTGCGGCGCAGCCTTGTCGTCCTCCGCCGTCTTCTGCCGACGCCTCCGCCTCATCGTCCTCCGCCAGCGCCACAACCTCGTCGTCCTCCTCCGCCTCTGCCCCCTCGTTGTCGTCCGCCGGCACCACAGTCTCTTCGTCCTCCGTCGTCGCTGCCGCCTCGTCGTCCTTCGCCGCCGCAAGGTCCTCATACGTAGATGCAGTTAACAATGTACACTGTTGTCATGTACATGCTGGATTGCTTGTATGCAATCTTTTCCTAATGCTATTGTAATCACTGTGTCAAAGCATTGTACTAGTACCGATGTGGACTATATGGGCCCCGGGTATCCTCTAGAAGGCCCATAAAGGAGCAGATAGGGGGTGATCCAAGTCGGCCGGTTGAGGATAAAGACCACTCGGGATATGCACGCCTTGAGCTCCAAGGAAGTTTCCGAGGATATAATCTATCTCCATGTAATTAGCAGATTAGCTCATGCATGACGTGTAACAGCATAACAGAATTGGTTACCGTGTACCGCGCACAATCCTGTAACTCTATCTCCCCCTGCACTATATAAAGGGAGGGGGTAGAGAGGCCATCGAAAAAGAAGAGACATATAGACACACAGAGGCATCAAGCCATATACGCACAGCATCATCTTGCATCCCGCATCTTGATCCACCATATAATCCCAAAACACAGGAAGTAGGGTGTTACCTCCTCCGTTGAGGGCCTGAACCTGTCTAACCCTGTCTTGTATTACCATTTGATTTAGTTCTTGATTAGCGTTCCCTCGTACAAATTCATTGCCGGCGGTGACCCCCCAGTTAGTCACCAGTCGACACCCGCCTAATGCAATTAATGATAATAGGCTCTTTTTGGTGGGGCTGAGTTATTTTATTTGCAATAATGTCAATTTTGTAATGCCATAATAATAGAATTCCTAGGATTTATCCATTTTACAAAACAAAGACGTATTGTGCTATATACGCAATTCAATTCATCATTAGGGGTGTATCAATAACAAGGGAAACACCTCATGTTCCCAAACACGACGGATCCAAGCCATCCTAGTGGTCATGATCCCCGAACAAACAGGTAGACCGGTACCTCATACCGTCTCCTACAGCAGGCAAGACCATACCCTCGCAAGGCATATGTCTCCCTAAGTGGCAGCAAACTCACCCTCTCAACGAGGTGTGATCCCCTTGAGGTCAACTAAGGCCAAGATCCTTAAATCCTCAATATCATTATGATTAGTAGAGTGTTGACTGACTCAATTTTTGCACTCAGGCAGAAAGGGGCACCCAAGTGCATGGATAATACATGGGGCTTATCAAGGTTGCATGGTAAGCTCGAGGTAGTGCATAGAGCATCACCATAGTTATGGTGATGAAGGGTGTAACACCCCAACCTAACCAGGCTCAATGCTATGAACACAGCCTACAAAACAATACCTCATAGAAAATTTCGACAGCATATCCCCTGCAAATTGGTCACTTTTGCACAGAAGATTCATAATTTCACAATATTAAGCCATCACACCAATTTAAAACAAAACTGCCTTGAAACCCTTAAGCCTAATTGAGGTACCGTCCAGGCATTAAATTTCAATCAACACCAACAATAACGATCCAAATTAATATTTAACCAACGAATGAAAACTAATGTTTCCAGGCTCTAATATCAAGCAAATAAGTTTATTTGAATCACTAAGGGTTGAATGTGTAGTTTAACGTGCGTGTAGCAACAGTGAACTACGCCCATCCCATGCATGCTTCAATGGTCACCTAAAAAAAAACATAAAAGCAAGAGTGAGTATAAAACTCAGCAAATACATAAAACAAGACAGATTATATCTTTAACTAAAATAGCAAATGGCATCAGATCATATCTCCTTCATAATTCCATATGCAAACATGCAATGCATATGCTCATGCTCATATCTCATATGCGTGTACCGGTACCGCTAAGTGTACACCCGTCGGTGTCACACCCTACACTCCATCCCGTGGAGGTTGACCGCCGAAGAAAGTCTACCCCACCATCCCGTGGGGGGTGCCTACCGAAGTAGGTCTTTCATGCCATCATCATGCTCATAGATGCAAATGCATGACTAATCCTTATGAAATACTTACCATCAAACTAGCTCATGCCATTAATACATCATTAGCACAAAGATATAAGTAAGCATTCAAAACATACGGTGTACCCAGAAGGGTCACCAACATTGAAATATGCACTTGCCTCTTCTCCCGACCGATGCCGAGTGAGTTGCAGGGGTAACCGATCCCGAGGCGGCGTTGCCTACACTAAAACTCCCCAAATCAACACCCGAGCAAGCGAGGAAGATAGCTACTAACTAGCACCAACTCATGGCCATCTAGAACTAGCTAATCTCTCTTAGCAAATATTTCTAAAACTCGGAATTCCTATAAATTACAATCTGGACAGCAGCTTAAAACGACCATAACGACTAAACGGTAAGTTGAAAATTCGCGTTCTTGGGCTCTACAGAAAGATAATTTTGATACCTACAACTTCCGTAATATGGCCGAAGTCTAATTCCCAACAGATTTAAACCAATTTAAGGAATAAGCGTACTGCTGTAGAAATCGATCTATTAAACCCTCACCTACCAGGATTCACTCCTATTAATCACGAAAATTAGCATCTATTTAGGGGAAGATCATGGGAAAATAATCAACTTCGTCATCCTTAAACAAATCATCAAGGATAGAGCCATAATCTCAAACCCTAACTCATCTATCTTACCTTCCTCTTCCCTCTCTTCTCCTTCCTCTCCCTTCCCTCCTCTACTCCTTCACTTCCTTGCTCCTGGCCGAAGACAGCGACGACGCTGGCTTGAGGCGACGACGCTGGCTGGAAGGAGGCGACAGAGGCGGCTATGGGGGACGGCGTCAGCTTCCAGGCGGCACTCAGCAGGAGGGAAAAAGAGGAATACGGGACTCCCTCTCTCTCTCTCTCTAGGGTACTTAAGGCCAAGGGTGGGCTGGGCCAAGAGATGGCCCAAAGGCCGAAACATTACAAAGGGACTAACCCATTTGAGGAACCAGCTCTATTTATGTTGATGGTCAGAAACCAATCATTGAAGAGCGTTGATAAAAATGCTATACCGATAGCGTTGATAGCAAGACTATATCGATGCAAGATGACTGATCCATCATTCCATGCCG
Organism: Raddia distichophylla; assembly: GCA_005191435.1. Taxonomy (NCBI): domain Eukaryota; kingdom Viridiplantae; phylum Streptophyta; class Magnoliopsida; order Poales; family Poaceae; genus Raddia; species Raddia distichophylla. The sequence goes on from SPJY01014911.1 coordinate 481,454, forward strand.
CAATGTTGACCTGCTAGGATGAAATCCATTTGACTCTAGACTTATCCAGGTTTAAGCATAACCAAGGACTTACCAGTCAAGAGGTTTATAATATTTTCCAAAGTTACCAAATGACAAGGAAGGAAATATATATCAAGGTCAGGATTGTGTTTAACAACACTAGTAATATAGTGGGTGATATCTAGACCAGCTCTAACAGCATTTTATTTCACATAATTTGTACAATGAACACATAAGCATGGAATTTCATAATTCAAAGCAATATAACTTTAATAAAAACTATGATAGAAGAATGATGTATTTGGCTCGCCTGGCCCTTGACCGTTGAATTACAGGTTTTCAGACTGTCCTTCCTATTCATTCGGATCTAACGTAAAGATACAAATAACGCAAAAACCTCATAAGAGTGCTAGCAACATTGTAAGAATCAAGTTCCCATGGGCTTGGATATTTGTTTTGGCGATTGATGCACTTAATTCTCAAATGGGGAATTCTCGGTATTTATGGACTGCATCATGTGTTGAGCTCAGCGGGAAACCGCTGACCATATTCTTTGTGTAAGTTATGGTCGGTAACACCACAACGCGTGGCCATCACGCGGAAGCACAGGATTGGTGGTTTGTGTAACCATATATAGGTTTGTGTAACCTAACAGGCTTGTGTAGCCTAGGCTTGTGTAGCCTTTTGACCAATCCTAAGGGGAAGGTGAATTATGTCGTCTCTTGTGTAGAGATCTGACCCTATTTAGCGGGGTGAACTATAGGGACCAATGCCATCCGTTGAACGGCAATCAACGAGGTGGGTTGGGTCACTAGTTCGCGGGAACTCGGGAAAGACAGCGGTTCGCAACAGGGATTGCTGACCCGGAATGATGGTGTGGTGAAAGAAGATGGGATGCAGGAAAAAAATTGTAGAGGGTACCTGTGTGGCTTGAGTATTGAGTATATGAACTTTGATATATCTCTCCTCGACATCTTTTTGGAGATGTCTTTTCGAAAATGGCTAGGTTAGGCTTTTTATACATAAATGTAATTCCAAAACTTGCTTTCCACAAAGAAAATAACCATAACTCCACTATATAGCCTTTATCACTATTGTGCATTAAGGATGGTGTTAACTTGCAAGTGCGGTATGATTGCGCACTTACCCTCACACCCACTCACGCTTTTAGAATATGGAGAACCTGAAGATGGAGACTACGCGTGTCACGAGCTGGGTTTCCAAAACCGCCTGTTAACCGCGGCTAACCGCACCTCCACGGGGGCCCGGTTTGGTAAACCGGCGGTTTAGGGATTAGGGATTTGGTCAAAATTTGTTCAAATAAATTTTAAATGTAAAATACCCATAAAATTCCTAAAAATACTATTAATCATTCTAAGCATTTTTGCTTAAACAAAATTTTAAAATTCAAATTTTGAATGTATGTTTTAAAGAATTTTAGCAATTTTCATCGATTTTCACATTTTTTTCCTCACAAACCACGGTTAACCGTGGAAAACCGCCGGTTAACCTCCAAAAACCACGGCTAACCGCAAACAAAACCGAGGAACCGTGGTTTTGCATTTAGGGTGAAAACCGCCTGAAAATCGTGGCTAACCGTGGCTAACCGCCTCCGCGCAGTAGACGGTTCGGAGGTGCTCCGCGGTTTTGTAAACCCTGGTTTGATTATCACGGCCATACTTAGGCTCTCCTGCAGTCCGGGGTTTGCATAGTCTAGGATCCTCATGTATAATCATGGCATAGCTTCCGCCCGAAAACATCACTTTTGTTGTAATATAAACGTCTTTAAGACATCTAGGTGTAAATTAAGTACCAAAACATGGTTATTATCTCCAGTTTGTAATAAATTTCATTTGGTATTGTATGTGATGATTCGGCTATGTAATGTGAGGCACTAGTGTACTGATATAGGGACTAGTGCATTTTCACAGGACGGGTTTCAAAGGTAAGCAAATTTGAGGCCACGTCAGAGCTGGTATCAGAGCATGCGGCTGTAGAAAACTTAGATTTGACCGGTGAACTATGGATTTGTGCTTACACTAGATCACTCACTAATTGTCTATCTTAGGGTTTTCGCTTGTGTTATATTTATGTGAATTTTGTCATTTGTATGCTTGACTGCTCTCTTAACTTGATGATGCCATGATTTATTAGTTATCACCCTGCTTTAATAGGATGTGTGGTTTTATCATGTTCATGGACAAGCATGCTGCAATCGGCATTAAATTTTATGGAAATGCCAATCTAATTCATATATTTATTTCTCTAACCTTATCACTAATATAAGGTATAAACTCTGCTCTTTGTAGATGTCAGACGTGGTATTTAATGAGTATGATTCCACCATGCGGTACTTGTTGGGACAGAGGAGTGAGTATGTTTGTGCTCTCCAGCATACGTTGGCTGCCCTAGGATATTCTGAGTTGCCTCGCTATTTTTGGGCTTCTGTTGATGCGATACCCAAACCCAGCTACATCGTGGAGGTTTGCATTTACCATGCCTACGCAGACATCTTAGCACACAGGTTCCGTACTGAAACTTTGAGGGATCATGTGGAATACGCTATTAGTGATGCAGTATCCATGGCATTATTAAGACTATGTAGAGTGTATGATCACCTGCTTAGCAATGGGTCATATGGACTAGCCCCTGACACTAGGCGACGGATGCAGCCTGAGGTGGAGTTGCCTAATACTGATGATAGGACAGTTTACTTGGCTCACCTAGCTCAAGGAGCTCAGCATGCCCATCATGGGGCGGTGGAGGAGATTGATTTCTTGCGCTCTACTTTGGCAGATGAGCATGTTTCTCATAGGAAATTGCATTTCCATGCGCTATGTATTCAGAGCACTTTAGAGGCATGCCGCCAAGAAAGGGATGTCATGATAGCACAGGTAGAGGGGATCCACCTATGTTCTATACAGGTGAAGGAGACGCTCCTGTGCCCGCACTTCACTCTTCGCCGAGTCCTCTGCCATTCCACAGACTTTGCCACACTGTCAGGAAGAGAACTCTCCCTGGCCGCGCCTTGGCAGGAATTCCACGGCATGAAGCCGAAGCTTCTGCATCAACTCCCTCAGCACATGCCACCTTGGATGAGCAGCTCCGTGATCCAGCGAAGTACGCACCACATCACATTGTGGGGTATCTTCGCAGCCTCTTCAGCAAGAGGAGGCAGTAGTTTAGAGGAGGATGTTGCCTGAGCCTTCATGTATTATATCACTGCCTATGTGCCGTTTTCCAGGGCTGTTTCAAAAATAATCGATGCCTTAGTAGAAGATAGGTATTGAACCCCTGATGACCATGTTGTAAATTAAGTTCTTGTTAACCTTTTGAACAAAACCTTGTAATATATGAAGTCTCTGTTTTTCATTCGTTTGCCTTTTTAATACTTGCAATATGCCATGTCATTGAAATTCCACGGTGATTTATGTAAATGTAGAATGCCTAATCCAAGACCACAGGGTGTTGCTGGCCATGATGCTCAAGCGAGAGGACCGCGAGGAACCGTGAGGTTGCCATCTCCTCCATCCGGCAACCCCACAATGTAGCAAGTACTGGCCTATCAGGCACAAATATTTGGTGCCTTGATGACGAATCAGAGGCAACAGCCGTGGCCACCAGTGCAAACTGGCTCTAGGCTGGGAGTATTCAGTATTCACACGAACCAAGCCTCTAGTATTCACTGATGCTAATGAACCAATGGAAGTTGACGACTGGTTAAAAACAATTAAGAGGAAATTGGCGTTGATCAGATGTCTCGCCAGGGATATGGTGCTCCTTGTGACGCATCAGCTTGATGGTGCTGCTTTAAACTGGTGGGAAAACTATCTGGTGCCCAGAGCCTCGGCCGTGGATCAGGGCACAGCTGCTGCAACATCATCGCGCACTCAAAACCGTGAAGCAAGGTTGGATATTCAAGGTGAAGTTACCACCAATGATCCAGATCAAATGCCACCGTCTATTGAAGAAGAAACCATCTTAGAAGAACCGATGGCCAAGGATATCCCCTGGGAGGAATTTGAAAGGGTTTTCCGTAGCAATTACATCCCAAGAGGTGTTATGCAAATGAAGAAGATGGAATTCAGGGCGCTGAAGCAAGGTAATATGATGGTTCAAGAATATCTCACTAGATTCAATCAGTTGGCCCGATACTCCCCTCAAGACATTGTTGATGAAGAAGAGAAGGTGGATAGATTTATTGAAGGTATGTATCCACTGCTTCGATCGAGAATGTTGTTGCTGGATTTTAAGGATTTCCAGTATGTAATCAACAAGGCCATGGTAGTAGAGAATGATCTACGTGGCATGGAGATAAGTCGGAAGAGGAAGATGGTCTCCCAAGGCAGTTCTGGGTCGAGTAGACCACTTGCACCAAGGCCACCTCCATTCAAGAGACCTTATGATCAGCAACCTCAACATTATCAGCTTCCAGCCCAGTCTTCAAATCAAAGATTCACTCTAGCTTGCAATTTTCAAGACAGGCAGTACAATCCCCAATCAAGGCCGGTTAGGTCAAAACCGGTAGCGCCTGGAGTATACTATAGGTGTCGCAAGCTTGGACATTTTGCGGCAAATTGTCCAGAAAGCAGGTCAGCCACTGAAAATCGACCGATTTCCTGCGCGCCAATCCCCCAAGGGCGCGGAAGAGGACGTGGAAACAACAATTCTGCTCCACCAATTGAGAATCGCGGACAATTGCATCATATAACAGCAGAAGAAGCCGAAGAAGCATCGGGAGTTCTGATGGGTACGTTCGCTATCAACCGCCATCCTGTTCAAGTACTTTTTGATTCCGGTGCATCTCATACATTCATAACCCAAGATTGTGTAGATAAGCATGATTTAGACACTTATGCACTAAACAAATATGTAGCTATTAGAACCCCAAATGGATCATTCGTGGTTCAAAAGGCCTGCCCTTGGGTAGACATTAATAAGGGACAACATAGACTTCACTTTGATTTTTAGTATTGCCATGTCAAGGGATAGAAATCATTATTGGTATGGATTGGTTAAAGCGATATCAAGGAGTTCTTGATTGTGCCAAGAGAGAAGTGCATCTCGTCAGACCAGGACGATATGACATGACATGGAAGGTCGATAAACCTTTTGTATGGAATCATGTCGCATGGCACTTAAGGAAAGAACATCCATCCCAAGTGGCAGTAGTGAAAGAATATCTAGACTTATTTTTTGAAGAATTTCCTGGTGTTCCACCGGATAGAGGTTTAGATATGGAATTTGCCATAGAATTAGTGTCAGAAACAGCTCCAATATACAAGTCCTATTATCATATGAATCCCATAGAATTGGCAGAACTGAAGAGGCAATTAGAAGAGCTACATGGTCAAGGGTTGATTCGACCAAGTTCATCCAGCTGGGGGTCACCAGCTATGTTTGTGGACAAGAAGGATGGAAGTCGAAGGCTGGTAGTGGATTATCGAGCTCTGAATGTTGTCACCATCAAAAACAAATATCCTTTGCGGAGAATTGATGATTTATTAGATCAGCTTAAGGGAGCCAAATGTTTCTCAAAGATTGATCTTCGCTAAATCTGCCTTCACCACTAGGTACGGTCTATTTGAGTACTTAGTCATGTCCTTTGGTTTAGCTAATGCTCCTGTGCATTTTGTTAACATAGTGAATAAGATCCTCATGGAATTCTTGGATAAATTCGTGGTGGTATTCATCGACGACATCCAGATATATTCCAAGAGTGCAACTGAACATGCTGAACACTTGAGATTAGTCCTGGATAATCTTAGGGAGTTCAAACTTTATGCCAAGTTCAGCAAGTGTGAGTTTTTGATAGATGATATCAGCTTTCTTGGACATATCATAACGGCCAAAGGAATTAAAGTTGATCCAGCGAAGATAGCACCGGTTACTGATTGGCCGACACCCACAAATACCATCGAGGTTAGAAGTTTCTTGGGATTAGACAGATATTATCGTAGATTCATCCAAGATTTCTCGAAGATTTCAAGACCTATGACTCAGCTTCTCAAAAAGTATACTTGATTTATTTGGACAGAAGCTTGCAAGGAGAGTTTCCAAGAGTTGAAGAATAGTCTAACCCGTACTCCTGTTCTAGCCACCCCCGATACAAGCAAGAAGTTTGAAGTATATTGTGATGCTTCCAAACAAGGTTTAGGGTGTGCCCTAATGTAAGACCGAAGAGTCATAGCTTATGCATCCCGTCAATTAAGGAAGCATGAGGAGAATTATCCAACACATGATCTGGAGTTAGCAGTAGTAATTCATGCTTTAAAAATATGGAGACACTATCTTATGGGACAAAAGTGTGATATCTATTCAGGTCGTAAGAGTCTGAAATATGTGTTCACTCAGTCAAATTTAAACATGCGTTAAAGAAGGTGGATGGAATTAATCATGGATTATGATCTCAATATTCAGTATCATCCCATGGATTATGATCTCAATATTCAGTATCATCCCAGTAAGGCCAATGTGGTGGCCGATGCTTTAAGTAGGAAGGCTCGGTGCCATCATATGCAGCTTTCTGAGTTGCCCGAGACTCTCCTTAAGGATATGGATGGACTTAACCTAAATTTAGTTGAAGATGGATTTTTAGCCAATTTAGAATTGCAACCCACATTGATGAGCCAAATTAAGGAGAAGCTGCTAGGTCATCCAAGTACTGAAAGAATAAAGATCCTCATGAATAAAAGTAGGGGGTAGATTCCGACAGAATCATAGTGGAATTTATTGGATGCACGATCGGATTTTCTTGCCACACGATGAGCCTTTAAAACAGACCATCCTATCGGAAGCTCACGATACTCCCTATTCTATTCACCCTGGAAGTTCAAAGATGTATCATGACCTGAAGAGTCAGTTCTGGTGGCCAAGAATGAAAAGTGATGTGGTAGAATATACGACAAGATGTCATAATTGTCAATTGGTCAAAGCCGAACATCAGCGACCGGTTGGACTTCTTTGGCCTATTAAAATTTCGGAATGGAAATAGGATGAGATCACTATGGATTTTATAGTTGGACTTCCTTGTTCTAAATCAGGATTTGATTCTATTTGGGTCAATGTGGATAGATTAACCAAAGTGGCACATTTTCTGCCAGTTAAAAGTACCTATAGCAGTGAGAAGCTAGCAGATATATACCGAGCAAGAATCATGTGCTTGCATGGAGTACCCAAGCGGATTATATCTAATCGAGGAACCCAGTTCACTTTCCAATTTTGGAATAAGATGCATAGTGCCTTAGGAACCCTTCTGAGCTTTAGTACTGCTTTTCATCCTCAAACAGACGGGCAATCTGAACGAGTGATCCAAATTGTCGAAGATATGTTAAGGGCCTGCATTTTGGAGTTTTCCACTGAATGGGAGAAATGGTTGTCGTACGCGGAATTCTCCTATAATAATAGTTATCAAACTAGTCTCCAGATGGCACCATTTGAAGATCTCTATGGGCGTAAGTGCTGAACACCTCTTTACTGGTCTGAGGTGGGAGATGGGCAAGTATTCGATATTAATTCTCTAAAAGAAGCAGAAGAAAAGGTTAAGATCATCCGGGAGAAGTTATTGACAGCACAATCTCGGCAGAAGAGTTACGCCGACAAGCGAAGAAGAGCTATTGAATTTCAACTTGGAGATTTTGTATATTTGAAAGTATCTCCGCTTCGTGGTGTTCAAAAATTTCAACGGAAGGGCAAACTAGCACCCAGATATATTGGACCATATCAAATTCTGAGCCGAAGAGGATTAGTAGCCTATCAGCTTGACCCACCTCCAGATCTGGGTGGTATTCATAATGTCTTCCATGTATCTCAATTGAGAAAATGTTTGTATCGATGTCTGGGAAACGCACCTCAAAGGGCAGCGGGTCCACGGACCGGCAGACGAATTTGTAGTTGGAGTGAGGCCCAACGACAACCCTTCGCAGCAGCCCGGGGCGACGGCCGAGCTGGCGGTGGCTCTGGCCTCGCGGTCTTCCCGGACTACGCCTGGTGCGACCTGGGATCCTGGTACAGATCCGTCGTACGGTGAGATTGAGAGGGATGAGAGGAAAGGCGAAGGAAATACAAACCGTGGAGACAAGTGATTTTTACCCTGGTTCGAGCTCCCACTGCCGGGTAATAGCTCTACTCCAGCCTAGTTGATTATCTGGTGGAAAACAGTACATGTGCGCTGAGACCGGGCTTGAAGGCGCCGGTCCCGAGCTTACAAGGGGAGTGTAGGACACTAGAGATTGCTAAGGACTACAGCTACTGCTAGGGAAGCTTCGGATGCTGGAGCGGTGAGGATCGGAGCGGATCCCTGCTACGTTGGGCAGGCTTCTCCTTTTATAGGCGCGGTGAGCTGCCCGAAGCTGATACGACGGGCCCGCGTCTACTTCTGTTTTGTCCATCTTTAGTGGCGGCGCCCTTATCTCATTCCGGGCTCCGTCCTGTCTGTGGCCTGCAAAGAGAACCTAGTCTGGTTAGTACTGGACACGTGTTCGTCTTGGTGTGCAGCCTGCGCAGGGAGAAAGCACTTTCCCTTTATCCCCAATATAGCATTGACCGGGCCGAGCCAGCCCCGTGCCACCCGTTGGGGGCGTCGCGTAGCGCGGCAGCCGCTGCCACCCGCCTAAGAGACAAACGGCACGGCGAGCTGCCCACGCGGCTCTCTCCCGGGCTACTGAAGCCCTGGGGAGGTGCGGCCCCTTCGATCAAGGGCGAGGAAAGTGTGGTGGGGCCCGACAGTTGTCTCCACCTGTCTAGGGACTGGCGGACTGTCCACGGGGAGAAAATTGCCTATTTGCCACCCTCTACAATGTCCCCCCTCTATTTGCCACCCCGCACAGTGCCATCCCCAATTTGCCACTCCCAACCGAGCTCCCACAATTTTTATGCCATTTTCACCCCATTTCACCATTTTCTCACTATTTTCCACAATTTTCCACATCGAGCTCCCCATTTTCATCTTCTCCCCTAGGTCACCCCGCACAGTGCCATCCCCAATTTGCCACCCCCAACTGAGCTCCCACAATTTTTATGCCATTTTCACCCCATTTCACCATTTTCTCACTATTTTCCACAATTTTCCACATCGAGCTCCCCATTTTCATCTTCTCCCCCAGGTTCGGCCGCCGCCTCCACCATGGGAGCTCGCCGCCACCTCCCCAACTCCGGCCGCCGCCGCCCTGAGCTCGCTGACGAGCTCAGCCGTCGCCGAGGAGGTCCGCCGCCGTCCTCCGCCGCAACTGCTGGTCGCCGTTGCAACCGCGGTCGCGCTCGTCGCCGCCGCACCGCCTCGAGCTCGTCGCCATCGCCGCCGCCGCTGCGTCCGCCTCAAGCTCGCCGCTGCCGCCGCGTCCGCCTCGAGCTCGCCGCAGCCATGCTCGTCGTCGTTGCCGCCGTCTCGAGCTCGCAGGCGTCGAGCTCATCGCCGTCTTGCCGTCTCGAGCTCGTCGCCATCGCCGCCGCCGCCGCAGCCTCGCCCGTCGGACTTGGAGGAGAAGGGTGAAAAGGGGGAGAAAATGGTGGAAAATAGGTGAAAAGGGGGAGAAAGGGGTGAAATGGCATATGGGCTGTGGAAAAATTGTTGAGGGTGGCAGATTAGGGGTGGCAACGTGCGGGGTGGCAAAAAAAGGGTGGGTATTGTTGGGGGTGGCACATAAGCGATTTCCCCGTCCACGGGCCCTCTTCCGGGCTAAGGATAGCCCGGGAGGTACGCAACGCTCCTTGTTAGGACCTAGGGAGGCGCGGTTGACTTGGTCAAGCCCGGGGATGGCCCGAGCGGGCTAGACGTTTCTTTTGGTATGGCCAAGGATGGCCTTTTGGGCTCTCTGTACGCGCGGCAGGCCGGTACGGATCCGGCCCAAGGCCCATCTCGGGGTGGGCCGCTGACAGATCACCAACAGTTTGCGACTGCCAGAAGAAACTGTGGAATTCTCTGAAAACCCTATATCTGAAAATCTCACATATTCTATATATCCGGTGAAAATTATGGATACCATGGATAAACGAACCTGGCAGAAGACTGTCAAGATGTGCAAAGTCCAATGGAGCAACCAGACGGGTAATTAGTCCACATGGGAATCTGATGATTATCTTCGACGAAATTATCCACATCTATTTCCTGGTACGCATCTAAATCTCAGGTTGAGATTTATTTTAAGGGGGGTAGGATTTGTAACACCCCAAAATTGAGTCAAATTCAAAAGAATTGAACAAATCCCCTAGAATTCAAAATCGTTAAGCAAATTTTAGTGTAAAATTCAAGTTCTAAATCTATCGCTGTTAGGGCTTTGTTCGGGCCGTTCTTGGGCATCTCTAGGCCCAGCCCAATTGTTCTCCCCTCTGCTCTCTCTCTCCCGCTGCTTAGTTCTTTCTCTCACCAGAGCCGCTCACCGCCCTCTCTCTCTCCGCCTCGCTGTCGGCTAGCCAGTGACGTGCATGGAGTTGGAGAAAGCTTGCGACGCCACGTAGCCCCCACCGCTCGCTCGCGTCGCGCTGGCATCGTTGGGCTTCGACGCCGCCGCCCTCGGCAATACAAAAATCTCGCCGCCGCCTCGTTTTTCTTCTTTATTCCATTTCCTTTGCTCCCAAGCGCTTCTGCCTTCTCTACTGCGTCCACGGCAAGGCCTTAAGATCCCTATCCAACGTTCACGTCACTGGAACAAGTGCTTTGGCCGGAATCGCTCGTCGGAGTAAGGCCGTACCGAAGCCATCTCCGTCGATTTCTTCTTCTTCGGTACGTTTTACTCTGATTCATTGTGCCCAGAGAATCCTTGTCACCTCACGAGCATTTCCCCTTAACTAATTTGGCCAGAGCATTGCCGGAGCCTGTTCGCCGTGGTTGCCCTGCTTGGAGCCGTATCGGGGACGCTCGCCGCTAGGTTGATCTAGAGCTGTTCCATCCTCGCTAGGGCTACGGTACGCACGCTTTCGTCATTCCGAAGCTGCCATGCCCTTTTATTTGATCGATGTTGTATGATTGTGTCGCCTCCATTCGATGCTGTGCCGCTCCGCCGCCACCGGCAATGGCGTCACCGCGTCCGACCACCATTGGTTGTGCCATAGGCACCAGTAGACGCGCTCTGCCTCAAGAAACCCATAGGTAACATCTACAACCTTTGCCATTAACCCTAGTACCGGCGAGCATCGGATTTCCCTTTGGGTTCGTGCGCCTGCGAGAGGTTAAAGACGATGATGTCATCGTGACATCATCATTCCAAGAGCCGCGCAAGTGTGAGCCACTGGCTGCTAGGACCCGCATGCCAGTCTCTTTACCCTCTGTCTCTTCGCGAGCCACACGATTCTGTGTCCCTGGTTGGTGGTCCCTTGGTCCCACTCGGGAAAGATAGCGATTCACAACGGGGATTGCCGACTCGGAATGATGGTGTGGTGAAAGAAGATGGATGTGGAAAAAATATGTAGAGGGTGCCTATGTGGCATGAGTATTGAGTATATGAACTTTGTTATATCTCTCATCGACATCTTTTTGGAGATGTCTTTTCGAAAATGGCTAGGTTGGGCTTTTATACATAAATGTAATTCCAAAACTTGCTTTCCGCAAAGAAAATTATCATAACTCCACTATACAGCCTTTATCACTATTATGCATTAAGGATGGTATTAACTTGCAAGTGCAGTTTGATTGCGCACTTACTCTCGTACCCATTCACTATTTTAGATTATGGAGACCCTAAAGATGGAAACTACGCGTGTCACGAGGAAAGTGATCCAACGTTTCATGATCCCGACCAGACTTAGGCTCTTCTGCAGTCAGAGGTTCACTTGCATAGTCTGGGATCCTCATCTATAATCATGGCGTAGCCTTCGCCGGAAAACATCACTTTTGTTGTAATATAAACGTCTCTAAGACATCTCGGTGTAAAAGTACCAGGACATGGTTATCATGTCCAATTTGTAATAAATATTGTTTGGTATTGTATGTGATGATCCGGCTATGTAATGTGAGGCACTAGTGTACTGATCCAGGGACTAGTAGGGTTTTACAGAACGGATTTTAAAAGTAAGCAAATTTAAGGCCCAGTCAGTGCCCAGCACCGCCCCTTCCACCGGCAACTCCGCCTCCGCCTCCGTTGCGTGGTCCCAGATCCTGGCTATCGCCGCAGGGCGAGAGGACGAGGACGGCGGCGGCGGCGGAGGGCGGCAGTTGCGGAAGGCGGCGCGGCGTGGTGGCCGGCAGCCGGCGGCAGGCACGGCGGTGGGTGCGACCGGTGGGGGCGCACCAGGCGTCGGGGTCGTGGACGCTGAGCCGTGAGCAGGGGGAACAAACTCCTGTCGAGCCGGTTCCGCGGCGACCGGCTATACCTGTGCGAGTGGCCGGGATGCGTGCACGCCGACGAGCGGCGCAAGCACATGGTGTTCTGCGTCGTGTTCCGGGACACGCGCTGCCCCACCGTCGTCGTCGCCTGCGTCTTTCGTGCCTGCGCCGAGGCCTGGGACCTCCAGTCTGCCTTCTGCCTCCGCGGCTACCACGGCTATCACGACGACGGCGAGCCCATCATCACGTCGCTGGCGCCTGGACCGAGCGCCCCCTCTACTCCTGAGTGGCATCTGTTAATCACACGCTACCGTATTGCCATTTGCCAAGCGAGCTAGCTTCGTGTTCTTGTATGATAGCAATTGGGTGTGTACAGTACCAATTATGGAGCTCGGAGGGCTCTAACTAGGATTATTATGTATGAATGCCGCACATCTTTTCTTGTGTTCTTGATGATGATGCTTATCACAATAACGTGATGGTGAGCTAGTGTGCAGCGCAGGAGATCAAAGTTATTCGCGTCGAGTGTACTTCACCTTGATGCTTCGTCGGCATAAGAATGCAACTGTTTTTCTGTTTATGTTCCTATGCCTTTGATTCTAGTAACTAGTAAAGTTCATTATTGTATTATAGTAAAGGTCCTTATCTAGGGATGTGATCGTATCGAATAAGGTCGGATATCATTCTATCCATATCCATATCCATATTTTTTTTACCGGATATAGAATCAAATAATACCAGATAACATCAGTTACGAATACGGAGTGAACACAGATCAGATAAGACAAAGATACGGATATTGTTAGTCGAATAGTTGAAATTAATTTTCAAAAAACCATTCCAAATATTAATAAAATACGATCAAAATTTAAATTTAAAAGTGAAAATTTATAACATTAGTAAAAACATAACCTTAGAAAGTCTATACACAAAAAAACATAACCATAGAAAGTCTATACACGAATATTATTGACTTAGTTTAGATTTAAAAATTCAAAAAAAATTAAAGGTTGGAAAACTATTAATAAAAAGTTGTAGAAATACATTCGGAAAATATCCATATTTTATGTTCGGATATTATCCGAACAAAAACTCAGATATTCCTTATTCACCGAATAATCAGTGCTCCGTATTCATATCCATATCCATATCATTATCCATAAAAATCGTCAAATATCTATAAAACAATCCAAATCACTATCCGATCAATTCGGTCGGTCGGTCGGATAATATTCGTACCATTTCCACCCCTATCCTTATCGCAGTATTTTAAATTTATTATCAGCTATTGTAAATTTATTGTGGCTAAGATTCTAGTAAAATTAAATAATATCTCTTACTATAAAGGTCCTTATCACATTATTGTAAAGTTCCTCGACACATAATTGTAAAGTTTCTTGGTACATTATTGTAAATTGATAAGCATATTATTGTAAATTGATTAGCACATTATTGTAAAGTTCATTATTATAAATTTACTATAATTTAAACTAAGCAACATCCTATTAAATACATTCCTTGTGAGCTATTGTAAACGTTGATTCCCAACTATAGTAAACCATTTTACAAAAAAAATATTTTTAATACAACAAATAGAGTTTACTATTTTTTGTATTATAGTAAAGTGTAGTAACAATTATAGTAAACCAAAATTTATTTGGCAAGACCGGTCTAGTTTTGTTGGGAAAAACAAAAACAACACGTATGTGGAAACGTTTTGTCGATCGGAGCTCGCAATCAACGGAAAAAGTAGAAATAAGAAGAGAAACTCACTTATTTAATGAACCATATGCTTGCACAAGGGAAGTAATCTAACCAAATTTTTATCAGCATTTACTGTAACTTGAGTGCAAATTTACAATAATGTATACGCATGTTTACTATAATTTCTCCGACGGAGTCTGCACGCGTAGAGAAGGTGGGAGGCACCTTTGGGGAGGTAGGGAGGGTGGGAGGCGTCTTTGGGAATGAGGGCGAGGGTGGAAGGACACGTGGCAAGCTCTAAACATGAGAATGCTTTAGCTAAAGTACTCCTAAGAGTACTATAGCTCCACTCTATCTCTCTATATATAGGAAGGCTAGCGTATTTTTGGGAGTACAGATTTAACAACCGATCCGAACGGTTGATTTTGTTCGTTTCACTGAAACGTGGCCAGTGACCAAGTTTCATATTTTTTTAATTTGTTTCCTATTTATTTCTTATTTTCAAAAATTAGCTTTTTTGAACGCACCGCGAATAATTGGAAGGTCAATTTTTGACCCCTCCACTTTTATCCGGGCTTGGGACCGGCATCGGCAGTGTTAGGCACCCCACCACCCCAAAGCCATTTGTGGAACTCATCAATCAGAGTACTATAGTATTTATCCAAAGGCTAACTCCTTCGAACATTCCGCCAAAATTATCCAAAAATTAGACAATCCCGCAAAGTTGAGATTGGCGAGAAAACATCACGGAAATGTTTAAAACATGTGCCGCATAAATAAAAAAAAATGGTTTTATAAAATTTATACGAAGAAAAGTGCATGAAAGTCGTTGTTTTAGAAAAAAACCAAAGGCTAACCCCTTTGGACTTTCCGTCAAAATTACCAAAAAATAGAAAAATTCAAAAACTTGGAATTGGCAAGAAAACATTATGGAAATATTAAAAACATTATCCAAAGGCTAACCCATTTGAACATTCCGCCAAAATTATCCAAAAATTAGAAAATCCCGCAAAGTTGAGATTGGCGAGAAAACATCATGGAAATGTTTAAAACATGTGCCGCATAAATAAAAAAATGGTTTTATACCATTTATACGAAGAAAAGTGCATGAAAGTCGTTGTTTCCGTCAAAATTACCAAAAATTAAAAAAAAAATCAAAAACTTGAAATTGGCAAGAAAACATTATGGAAATATTAAAAACATGTGTCACATGAAGGAAAAATTGATTGTTTTGCATTTATACAAAGAAAATTGTATGAAAAACACAGTTTTAGAAAAAAACCAAAGGCCAACCCCTTTAGACTTTCCCTGTTTTAGAAAAATCCAAAAGCTAACCACTTTGCACTTTCCGTCAAAATTACCCAAAAATAGAAATTTTCAAAAAGTTGAAATTGGCGAGAAATATCATGGAAATGTTGAAAACAAATTCAACTTGTAGAAAAATTGGCTTTATGCCATTTATACGAAGAAAACTATATGAAACTCGCTGTTTTCAAAAACCAAAGGCTAACCCCTTGGACTTTCCGCCAAAATTATCCAAAAATTAGAAAATCTCAAAAAGTTGGGTTTGGCAAGGAAATATCACGAAAATGTTGAAGACATGTGCCACTTACAGAAAATATTGATTTAATTGCATTTATATGAAGAAAACTACATGAAACTTGTTGTTTTCGGAAAAAACAAGGGCTAACCCCTTTGGACTTTTCGTCAAAATTACCCAACAATTTTAAAAATTGTAAAAGACGGTATTGGCGAGAAAACATCATAGAAATATTGAAAACGAGTGCCATATGAAGAAAAAAATTGCTTTTATAGCATTTATACGAACAAAACCGCATGAAATTCACTGTTTTCGAAAAAAACCAAATGCTCACCCCTTTGGACATTCAGCCAAAATTACCCAAAAGTTAGAAAATTCCAAAAGTTGGGATTATTGAGAAAACATCCTGGAAATATTGAAAACATGTGCCATGTGAATAAAAATTGTATTATAGCATTGATACGAAGAAATTGGCATGAAACTCACTGTTTTTGAAAAAATCAAAGGCTAACCCCTTTGAACTTTCCTCCAAAATTACCCAAAAATTAAAAAATTTCAAAATGTTGGGATTGGTGGGAGAACATCATGTGAATTCTGAAAACATGTGCCACATGAAGAAAAAATGCTTTCATAGCGTTTATGCGAAGAAAGACGCTTGAAACTCGCTGTTTTTGAAAAACCAAAAGCTAACCCCTTTGAACATTCCGCCAAAATTATCCAAAACTTAGAAAACGCCACAAAGTTGAGATTGCCGATAAAACATCACGGAAATGTTTAAAACATGTGCCGCATGAATAAAAAATGGTTTTATAGCATTTATACAAAGAAAACCGCATGAAAGTCGTTGTTTTAGAAAAAAACCAAAGGCTAACCCTTTTAGACTTTCCGTCAAAATTACCAGAAATTAGAAAAATTCAAAAACTTGGATTTGACAAGAAAACATTATGGAAATATTGAAAACATGTGTCACATGAAGAAAAAATTGATTGTTTTGCATTTATACGAAGAAAATTGTATGAAAAACACAGTTTTAGAAAGAACCAAAGGCCAACTCCTTTAGACTTTCCCTGTTTTAGAAAAATCCAAAGGCTAACCACTTTACACTTTCCGTCAAAATTACCCAAAAATAGAAATTTTCAAAAAGTTGAAATTGGTGAGAAATATCATGTAAATATTGAAAACAAATGCCACTTTTAGAAAACATTGGTTTTATGCATTTATACGAAGAAAACTATATGAATCTCACTGTTTTCAAAAACCAAAGGATAACCCCTTGGACATTCCGCCAAAATTATCCAAAAATTAGAAAATCCCAAAAAGTTGGGTTTGGCACATAAATGTTGAAGACATGTGCCACTTACAAAAAAAATTGATTTAATTGCATTTATATGAAGAAAACTACATGAAACTTGTTGTTTTCGGAAAAAAACAAGGGCTAATCCCTTTGGACTTTTCGTCAAAATTACCCAAAAATTAAAAAATTCGTAAAAGACGGTATTGGCGTGAAAACATCATGGAAATATTGAAAACGAGTGCCACATGAAGAAAAAATTGGTTTTATAGCATTTATACGAACAAAACTGCATGAAATTCGCTGTTATAAAAAAAAACAAATGCTCACCCCTTTGGACATTCAGCCAAAATTACCCTAGTTAGAAAATTCCAAAAAGTTGGGATTATTGAGAAAACATAATGGAAATATTGAAAACATGTGCCAGATGAAGAAAAAACTGTATTATAGCATTGATACGAAGAAAACAGCATGAACTCGCCATTTTCGAAAAAATTAAAGGCTAACCCCTTTGAACTTTCCGCCAAAATTACCCAAAAATTAGAAAATTTTAAAATGTTGGGATTGGTGGGAGAACATCATGTAAATGTTGAAAACATGTGCCACATGAAAAAAAAATTGCTTTCATAGCATTTATGCGAAGAAAGTTGCATAAAACTCGCTGTTTTTGAAAAACCAAAGGCTAACCCCTTTGAACATTCCGCCAAAATTATCCAAAAATTAGAAAATCCCACAAAGTTGAGATTGGCAAGAAAACATCACGGAAATGTTTAAAACATGTGCCGCATGAATTAAAAAAATGGTTTACAGCATTTTTACCAAGAAAAGTGCATGAAAGTCGTTGTTTTAGAAAAGAACCAAAGGCTAACCACTTTGGACTTTCCGTTAAAATTACCAAAAATTAGAAAAATTCAAAGAGTTGCAATTGGCGATAATCATGGAAATGTTGAAAACTTGTGCCACATGAACAAAAAAATGCTTTTATAGCATTTATACGAAGAAAACTACATGGAACTCTCTGTTTTTTAAAAAACCAAAGGCTAACCGCTTCGAACTTTCCACCAAAATTATCCAAAAATTGGAGAATTTCAAAAAGTTGGAATTGCCGAGAAAACATCATGCATATGTTGAAAACATGTGCCACATGAAGAAAAAATTGAAAAAAATATAAAATTATAAAAGTTAGAGTTGGCTATAAAACATCAAGAAAATGTTGAAAACATGTGGCATGTGTCGGTATAAATTTGTTTCATTGCATATATCTGAAGTAATCTGCATGAAACTCGCCATTTTCAAAAAAAAAAAAAAGGCTAACACCTTTTGGACTTTCCCTAAAAGCACCAAAAAATAGAAAATTACAAAAAGTTGGTGTTTGCTATAAAATATCAATAAAATGTTGAAAACATGTGGCATGTGTCGAAAAAAATATTTTATAGCATGCACATGAAGGGAACCGCATGAAACTCGCTGTTTTAAAAAACAAAGGTTAACCCCATTGGACTTTGGTAAAAAAAAAAAATGTTTAAAAAATAGAAAATTTCAAAAAGTTGTCGTTGGCTAGAAAACATCATGGAATTGTAGAAAACATATGCCACCTGTTGGAACAATTTGTTTTCTAGCATGTACCAAAGAAAACTACATGAAATTAGTCGTGTTTGAAAAAACAAAAGCCTAACCCCTTTGGACTTTTAGTCAAAAATGCAAAAAAAAAAAAACATGATTCTAAAAAGTTTTCGTTGGCTAGAAAATGTTGAAAACATGTGGCACATGTCGGAAAAAAT
Source organism: Raddia distichophylla (assembly GCA_005191435.1). Lineage (NCBI taxonomy): Eukaryota > Viridiplantae > Streptophyta > Magnoliopsida > Poales > Poaceae > Raddia > Raddia distichophylla. The sequence continues at coordinate 500,029 of SPJY01014911.1, forward strand.
ATTTTTATTGCATGCATCGAAGAAAACTGCATGAAGCTCACCGCTTTAAAGAAAGCAAAGCTAACCCCTTTGGACTTTCGGTAAAAATTGACAAAAAAAATTAGAAAATTCTGGAAAGTTGTTTGCTAGGAAACATCATGGAAGTGTAGAAACATGTGCCCCTTGTCGAAATAAATTGTTTTATAGCAGGTATCTGGAGGAAACTGCATGAAACTCGTCGTTTTCGAAAAAACCAAAGGCTAACAACCTAGGACTTACTATAAAAATGTATGATTGCATATCAGATTATGATGGAGTCATGATATGTTGTCTTATGATTGTTGTTAATAAGGATATGACCTGCCTTGTTTTATGTACATGCTAAGTTTTATACTCACTCTTGCTTTCTAGTATGTTTTTTTAGGTGATCATTGAATCCTACATGGGATGGGCATAGTATATTGTTGCAACGCGTACATTAAACGCCACATTCTATTCTTACTTCTTAGTGATTCGAATAAACTTGGTTGCATAATACCAGAGTTTGAAATCATACTTTTCCATTCGTTTGTTAAATGTTAAACTGGTTTCTTATTGTTCAGCGTCAACTAAAGTCTAAATGCTTGGATATGGTACCTTATTTATGCTTTATGTTCTTGAGACAGTTTTGCTTTAATTAGAGTGATGGCTTAGTATTGTGAATTTATAAATGTCCCATGTAAAAGTGTTCAGTTTACAGTGGACATGCTGTCAAAATTTTCTATAAAATATTATGTTATTGGTGGACGCGCATCACAGGCAGAAATACAACGCAGTAACAAAATTTTCACAGGGAAGCGACGTCCTGCCGCTGCGGTGTGCTCCCAGTTTATGGACGACTACATGATCACAGTATTTGGTAATATCAAATTACATGGTTCAATCGTAACTATGTGGTGATGCATGAGATTTGTCATCACGGCTCTTCACGTAGGGGGATGCCTTACCCCATAATAAGGAGATCGAGCATGCTTCTGGTTGCCGCCATGGCTGATGGCTGGAACCTTGCGTGCATCAGTGTGGTGTGTACTCTGTCTATGTGTGTGCTGTGTAAGCAAGCGTCTAGTTTGGTTTCAATGAGATGCTATATACATGTATATCTGCCTTGTGTGTGTGTTTTGTGGCTTGATATGGAGTGAAATTACAGGACTGTTCGATTTGCTGAAATACCTACATGTCCACTGTATGTGTGTATCGTATTACCTATTACCTTCCTGCTATGCACTATCCGTGTCCGCGTCCGTGTTCTTGAAAGAAGTTGCATTTGAGCAGAATACTCTTTTTATCTCTGATGAAAAGCTCATTGATCAATTTCTTGATAACATTTTCTTTATTGTAAGTCTGTGAAATAGGGACCCATGCGTGGCAATCAAAATTCTCTATTTCCTTTTTATAGACAGATGCTGCTAGTGTGGTTTTTCCGAGCCCACCCATGCCAGACAAAACAATAACAGCCGTTTTATACTCACCCCTTCCAAGCCACTGCTTGAGTTTTTGCTTATAATTTTCAATCCCAACTAGATCATGTTCTTCTAGGGAACGTGAATTGCTTGCTAGATCCAAGGAATTGCTCACAACATAGCTTGAGTCATTGACATCCCCATTGTTTGTTGGAACCCAATTTTCTTTCATCTTCCTTCAACTTGGAGCGAGGGATTTGCATCTCGTCCAAGACCTTAGCAGAGAGTAAGTCCAAAGCGCTCCCGCCGTCTACTAAGACACGGCCAACTCTTGCGTTGCTGATGGTCGGAGCAACCACCAGCGGGAGCCGCTGAGGTTTAGTCATCCCAGTGGGGCAATCCTCCTGAGAGAAGGAGATGGGGACCTCGGTCCACTTCATTGACTCGGGCTGAGGTTTGGCCTTTTCAACGTTGTGGACCTCCCGAGCAGCTGCTTTAAGGCTGCGCCGAGAGGGATAAGCCGAGGAGCCGCCGAAGATGACGGCGATATGATTCACGGGCTCGTGATATTCATCGTCGTCGTCCCGATCACCATCATCGGTTTGGCGCTTGGCCTTACCGGCTTCACCTTGTTCGGGCAGGGTGGGCATTGGGCCCTTGCCGTTGTAGAAATCTTCGAGCTTTGCAGCCCAAGTTCTGCAATGGCGTATGTCGTGCCCGTAATGCTGGTGGAACTTGCAAAATCGGTCGCTTGGACCTTTCTTGCCTTGTCCGCCTCCCTGAGCAGGCTTTTTGCCCTTGTAGTTATTGTTGGGCTTCTTCTGCCCATCCTTGGGAGGAGGTGCGCGATCCATACCCGCGACGGTATTTTTCGCATCACCTTTATTCTTCTTCTTCTGGGACTTCTTGTCACCAGGAACATTGCTGCTGCTCTTCTTCTTTTCATCTACACCAGGCTGGGCGGGCAGCTCGCCCTTGTCGAACGCCTTTTTGTACTGAACACGCTCCGCCGCGTTGGCGTAGCGGTCAGCCGCCTTGAACAAGTCGTTGGCGGTCCAGGTCTCATTGATCTCGAGATCCTGGGTGAGCCGCTCGTCGCGGACTCCGTTTTTGAAGGCGCGGACAACAGATTCATCCGAGATGTTCGGGATCGTGTTGCGAATCTTAATGAAACGCTTCACGAAGTTGCGGAGGGTCTCCCCGTTCATCTGGATCATCTGGTGCAGGTCATCCTCCTTGCCCAGACGCACGTAACAGCTCTGGAAATTAGCAATCAGAGCGTCACAAAGCTGGTTCCAAGAAGAGATGGAACCTTCTTGCTGATTGAACAGCCACGTCCGAGCAGCACCCTCAAGGACAGTCGGGAGGTAATTAGCCATGACGAGCTCGTCACCCCCCGGCTGCCATGATGGCTGTAGCGTAGATGGAAAGGAACTCCTCTGGGTTTTGGGTCCCATTGTACCTCTCCATGTGACCGAGCTTGAACTTAGAAGGCCACCTGACAGCGCGAAGCTCATCAGAAAAGACCTTGCAGCCCAAGGCATATGACCGACCACCTTCCCCGGCAGAACCTAGTCTTGAGAAGACGTTGGTCCTGTTGCGCGGAGGAACTCTTGCTGAACAGGAAGATTCGGCCTGGAGAAACTCTCTCCGAGACAACCCACCGCGCTCCTTCCTCGTGGTCGCGACAACGCGCTCCTCACGAGGGGACCGTCCGTGATCATCGCGTGCACGCTTGCCCCTGTGGTCGCGATGACTATGAGGACTTGGTGAGCGACGGCGACCACGGGTAGCCTGCTCGTGGACAGTGGTCCTCCGACGGTGACGAGGGTCACGCGATCGATCGGATCGCTCGCTGTCCGAATCCACCCGGACAGGCTCGCCGCACTGCCCGGATGAAGCTTCACCTATAGATTTAAGGCCCTCGGCCAGTTTCTCAAGGTGAGTAGCAACAGCATCGCCCATACGGGCGAGGTCGGCCTGGTTGGTGGATCTAAGCACCGAAGCCATGGCCTCGAGTCGTTCCCGACTCTGATATAGGAGTCCAGGGATCCCTGAGGCATCCGCGTTCTACCCGACTGTAGTCCGGTCACGCGGGGAATTGACCCGAACAGGAGAAACTTCTGCCGGGAGACTTAGCGTGGGCACGCGAGGCGGGTCGCGACGCTGTCGCTTGCATCGGTCGCGGTATCGTGCTAAGGTCTGATTGATAGAGTCGTCGAGGCTGCGGCGAATGAGATCTTGCTCGTGAGCAGTCAACGCAGCCTTATCCTGATGCCGAGCAGAGTTAGTCTGCCCGATCTCGCCAGCCGCCGCAACCCGTGCAGGTTTCTCAGAGGTTCCTACTCCGGCCATGTTGATGCTGCGGGGGCCGTGAGAGGGTATGCTAGACGGCGTCATCACTGTGTCGCCACAGGTGGAATCTACCGACATAGCCTTGGAATCCGACAGATCTAAACCATCGTAAAGGTCATCGGTTCCGTAGTCATTGTCAATGACGGGAGTACGCTCTGAAACCATCTCCGGATTATAGCCGGAGACTACTGTCCCAGATATGGAGAGCAATCGAGACCGAACAGATCGATCCGATCTGACAGGGGATGAGACATCCTGTCCTTCTGAGTCATAGTCCTCAAGGAGAATCTCCGTACCGCTGATGGAGTTCGACATGCTCGATCTGCGAGTCCCCACGGACGGCGCCAACTGTCGACGGTTGAGATATCGATCTCAAGTCGCTAAGGTCCTTTAAGAGTGAGATAGGAGACACGCCGAACAGGACGAACCACAGCGGACAAGGAGACAGAGGTTTTTATCCTGGTTCAGGCCTCTCGGGAGAGATAATAGTCCTACGTCCAGCCTTTCTTATATATCAGAGATGAATACAAGAGACGGCTCGACGAGACGAACAAGTCTCGGCGGGATTATGGTGTACAGGAAGCAATGTGCTATAATCAGGTGTCTACGAGATGCTAAAAGCCAGATCCAGTCCCCTCTACACGCCGTAGGGGCCTTGTTTATATAGTGCAGAGCAAACCGACCTACTGAGGGAATATCGGGCCGGGCTAACTACGAGATCGTAACGAACTCATACATGCCAAATATATCCCGAGGCAGATAAGGCATACTCCTAGTCTTGGGGATCACGACTCCTATTCCAATCCGGGAAACCAACGTCCGGGTCTTCACGTAGCCGTGCAGAACTCTGTTCGAGTCGGACTCAAACATGATTCCTTGGCCGTTACGCACCATGCCAGCCAGGAGGCTGTCCGGCAGGAGGCATACGGGCCAGATAGAACCTTCCAGGGAGCTGGGCCCTGGTAGGCTGTTCGATTGGGCCGTCAGGGAGTGGGCCATGGCAATGGGCCGTGATTTTATCCCCGACAGTCTCCTCCAAGGCTAATACAAGTGTCTTGATCCAAAAGCTCATTTCTATACAATGGTGATTAGGGCATTAGAGAGCACATTCTTAAGATGTCGGACATGTCCGCCAAACTAAAGGCTCTCGAAATGTCAATTTTTGATGAGTTTTTGGTTCATTTCATAATGACTTCACTTCCCTCTCAGTACACCTCTTTTAAGGTGAATTCTAATACTCAGAAAGAAAAGTGGACAATGAATGACCTCATTGCCCACTGTGTATAAGAGGAGGACAGGTTAAAAGCTGAGGGCCGTGATTGTGTTAATCATGTTGGAAATAATAAGAGGAAGACCCACAGTGATAACTCTAAGGTAAAGAAGAAAGTTAATGTTGGCAGCCCGTCAAAAGGTCATAATAATGGCCCTAAACGACTTAAGTCTACACCTCCCACTAATGAGCGCAAGTCGTTAGTCCAACTGCCTGCAAATTCTGTGAGAAGGAAGGACATTTTCAGAAGGATCGTGTTTATTTTTTGAAGTGGCTCTCCAAGAAGGGTAATGATTCCATTACTTTTATAGATGAGTCACTTTATGTTAGTTTTTCCTCTAATACATGGTGGATTGACTCTGATGCAACTGTCCACATTTGTAATTCACTACAGGGATTCCATACCGTGAGAATCCTAAAAGGCGGTGATAGAAACATCAAGGTTGCTGATGGGAAGAATGTAGAAGTCAAGGCCATTGGGACTTTAAAGTTGAATTTAGACAGTGGCTTTGTACTTCGTTTACATAATGTTATTTGTGTTCCTTCTATTAGAAGAAACTTAATTTCTGTTTCATTGGTGGATGATGAGGGTTTCCAGTTCATATTTGGAAACAATAAATGTACGCTTACATTTGATTCAATTAATGTTGGTCATGCCATCCGGCAAGTCAAGCTTTATTTGTTATCTCTCTCTGATTCATGTATGAATGTATGTAATGATGTCGATGATAATGTGATTAATGAGACCTCATCGAAACTGTGGCACTGTCGTTTGGGCCACATTTCGAGGGGGAGAATCGAACGTCTCATAAAGGACGACATCTTACATTCTTTAGATTTCTTTTACGCAGATCATTGCATAGACTGTATTAAGGGGAAATACGTTAAGAAAATTAAGAAAGGTGCTACACGAAGCTCTGGGCTTTTAGAATTAATTCACACTGACATTTGTGACCTTTTCCTGTAAAATCTATTGATGGATTTGAGTCTTTTATTACGTTCACCAATGATTACTCTCGTTATGGGTACATTTTCCCCTTTAGTGATAGATCTGAATCATTAGACAAATTTAAGATATTCAAGGCTGAAGTAGAAAATCAGCTCTTTAAAAATAAAGGTAGTAAGATCTGATCGAGGGGGAGAGTACTATGGGAGACATGCTCCTCTGGGGCAAATTCCTGGTCCCTTCGCTAAGTTTTTCAAGAAAATGGAATTGTAGTCCAATATTCCATGAAAGGTGAACCTCAGCAAAATGGCATGGCTGAAATAAGGAATCGTACTCTTATGGACATAGTACGTAGTACGATCAGCCATTCCAGTTTACCAGTTAACTTGTGGATGGAAGCCTTAAAGACAGCCGCTTATATACTTAATGGGGTCCCCAGTAAATCAGTCCAAAAAACACCCTATGAATTATGGTCTGGGAGACGACCGAGTTTAAACTATTTACAAGTTTGGAGCTGTCCTGCTAAGGCTAAGATATTCAATCCACAAATGGGAAATTAGACCCCAAAACCATTAGTTGCCATTTTGTGGGAGATCCCGACAGGTCTAAGGGATATCGTTTTTATTGTCGAGATCGTACCACTAAGTTTATGGAAACGAGACATGCTGTGTTCCTAGAAAATGGTCAAATCAGTGGGAGCCCGGAGTCAAGGAAAATAGACCTTGCGGAGGTGCGGGATTTTAATTTCCACACCGATGATTTATGAGCCTATTTTTCCAACGACCTAGGTGACTACAGCTCTAGTTGAAAACACTACGGTTGTACCACCTATTGAGGAGTTAGATATTTATGATGATGAACCTCAACAGCTTCCTATTGCTAATGTTGAACCCTTAAGAAGATCACAGCAAGACAGAATATCTGCCATTAGTGGTGACTATGTCGTCTATATGGTAGATGATCGCATCTCATATAAGGAGGCAATGATGAGTGAACATTCATCTAAGTGGCTTGATGCCATGAAGGACGAATTAAAATTAATGAGCATAAATGACGTATGGGACTTAGTAGAGATTCCTGACAGGGTCAAAACAGTAGGCTGTAAATGGGTCTACAAGGTCAAGCATGACTCCAAGGGAAATATCGAAAGGTTCAAAGCTAGACTCGTTGCTAAGGGCTTCTCACAAAGAGAGGGCATTGACTATAATGATACTTTCTCGCCTATCTCAACTAAAGATTCTTTTAGAATTGTCATGGCGCTTATGGCTCATTATGATTTAGAATTGCATCAAATGTATGTTAGAACTGCATTCCTGAATGGTGACTTGCAAGAGAATGTCTACATGGCTCAACCAGAAGGTTTTGTCGTGAAAGGCAAGGAACATATGGGGTGCAAACCTAAGAAATCAATTTATGGTTTAAAGCAAGCGTCAAGGCAATGGTATCTAAAGTTTGATGAAATTGTTAAAAAATTTGGTTTTAAAGAAAACGAAGTGGACAACTGTATTTACATTAAGTTTAAGGAAAGTAAGTACACCATCTTGGTGCTTTATGTGGATGATATCTTATTGGCTAGTAGCGATAAGGATATGCTATTTGAGCAAATTTTGATACGAAGGATCTTGGTGAAGCAAGTTATGTTTTAGGCATTGAGATTTACCGAGATCGGTCCAAAGGAAAGTTAGACCTATCACAAAAGGCATATATAGACAGAGTACTAAAAAGGTATAATATGGAGAAGTGCTCTGCTTCGCCTGCTCCTATATTCAAGGGTGATAAGTTTGGGACATTCCAATGTCAAAAAAAATCAATATGAAATTGATTTAATGAAGTCGACACCTTACGCTTCAGCTGTCGGAAGTATTATGTATGCACAAGTATGTACACGCCTTGACTTAGCTTTTATTTTCGGGATGCTTGGCAGATATCAGTCAAATCCATGTTTGGACCACTGGAAGGCCATTAAGAAAGTATTGCGTTATATGCAAGGCACTAAGGATTACATGCTTACGTATAAAAGGTCTGAGAGCCTCGAAGTTGTGGGCTATTCGGACACTGACTTTGCGGGCTGTGTGGATATTAAGAAATCCATGTCAAGTTATATCTTCACCCTCGCTCGAGGAGCTATATCGTGGAAAAGCTCCAAACAATCACTTACCGCATCTTGAATGATGCAAACTAAGTTCGTAGCAAGTTATGAGGCCACCGGGTAGGTCGTATGGTTAAAGAATTTTATTCCCGGACTTAGATTGGTAGACAACATTTCTAAGCCACTCACATTATATTGCGATAATCAGCCCGTAGTTTTCTATTCGAGTAACAAGTCTAGTGGTGCTGCCAAACACATAGACATTAAGTACCATGTTGTGAAAGATAGAATCCAGGATTAAACTATTAATGTTAAGCATGTTAGTACTGAATCTATGTTAGCGGATCTACTCACCAAAGGCTTACCACCCAGTGTCTTTTGTAATCATGTTGCTGACATGGGTATATTGGGTAGCCTATGATTCTGCATATTTGAGGGCCAAAGTGCAAACCATCTCCGTAAGAATAAAATGTTTACCGATCGAGGTAGAATGGTGTAGTATGAGTATTGTTATTTCACTGGCTGAAAAGATAGCTCTTGCGATGCATGCTCTATTGTATTATTTTTGGTGTTAGCCGTACAATCAAGTGGGAGAATGTTGGATATGATCTTGCCTAACAGCCAGATCCTAATTTTTAGGGAGCACTAGCTCCAAGTACCAGCGCCCTAATCGAGGGCGCACAACCAACTAATGGTTGCGGCCTCCTGGTGCACAGAGCGATATAAAATGGGGGAGCCGGCACCTTGTAACAGGCCAACGTAGCTACGAGGTAGAAGACTCCCCGAAAGCCCCCTCTCAGTCCTGATCCGATTTTCTGGGCGTGCTGCAGCACTGGGAAGGTCGCCGCCGGCGAGATCGTCACTGCTACCGCCTCCCTGTGTCTACTACGGCTCTCTGCCTCGGCTCGCCATCAAGCAGGCCACTACGGCCTGATTTTCGTTCAACCCGATGTCGACCTCGAACAACAATGTGCAACCCTAAGCACTCTGTGTTAAATCTTTGGGCTAAGAATCCTCTAAGTGCTTCCGCTGTACGATTGAGTTTTTCAACACTTTTTTCTTTCTCTCCAATCGGATGAACACTAAAAATAGAGACAGGCACAAAAATGGGAGAAATATTTTCTTCATGAATATTTTTGGTATTTTTATCCATCTTTTTACACCATGGGGAGACCGCTCTCTCTCCCTTTCCTCACACCTCTAACATAGGGCTACATTGTGGGTAGATGGCTTAGCAACTAAGGGTCTATTTGGTTCGCAGCTAAGTTTGTCACACCTAATGTTAGACACGCCATAGTTTGTTCAGCGGATGTTTGGTTCGTTGTACAACTGTGGCTTGCCACACTTTCTTAGTCACTGGACCCACGTATCATAGGCTGAAATATTTACCAAAGTTTGCCACAAGTGTGACGCTGAATTTCTTCACCACACTTTTGTGACTTGCCACACTTTGCTAAGGTTATGCTAGGCAATGTTAGTTAGCAACCAAACAGGCCCTAAGCCTTCACCCCCCTCGCCTTAAATAGTCTCCATGGCAATTAGGGTTTTGTCGATAACTCTTCGATTGCTCATGGACGGCTACGATTTACACAACCACCTGTCAAGGGTTTTTCCCACACGGACTAACCCAAAATCTACACATGTTTTATCCACATCAACTAACCATAACCTAATCAGGGTTTTCCATGGGCTAACCCAAAACCAGATCATAGTTTTGATACCGGTTGACCAATGATCCCTTCGCCTCGAAGCATCTGCGCATTCGAAGCCATCCAGTCCCACCGAACCGTCTCGACTCCCGGCGAAGGCTTCGTCCACCAGCTGGCACCACCTCACAAGTTAATTTCCTTTGTCTCGAAGCATCTGCACGCCAAGTGCCACAGGCCCTTGAGTAGGACTCATCTTGCCCCTCGCGCATTCGGACACCTTTCGGACCACCATGGCAACTAGTCTTAACCATCGACGCCACATGTCCACCTACAAACCATCAGACTTAGGCAAACCGTGATCCAAACCCTAGTCTTACCACACTTGGTCCGGGGTTAGTCCATAACCCAAATTCCATTCACAACTGCAAATTCAACCTTACTCGTGCAAAAGCTCCATTCCGGTATCTCGTCCATACCGTCACAACAACTCCTAAGCCTCAACCGTTTTCGGCACTAGACCAAACATCAGCCCTCCAAGCCTATTCACAGTCTTTAACCTCAGCACGGTATCTAGCCCCGTATGTGTATGACCATCCCGCGACTTCCTACCGTTCCGGACCCCCAAACCCCCAGTTGGCGTCCCAACACCATTGCCCCATAGTACATACATCGGACTTGGCCTCACTCATCTGAGGCGTGCCTCACAACGGCTCATCCAACTTCAAAGTCCTGCACCAACACAGAAAAACACACCCTCACGTAGCACCGCACATAAAGCCAACTTTAATCAACCACATTCAAAAGCTCCATTAAGCATCAAAGCCTGTCAATATACTCATCACCAAAAGGGACGAAGTCCACATCGTTCAACAGATAGTCCAATACAAAGCACAAAGCCTCTGACGGAAACGGGCACAACTTTTTACTCCAAACTCCGATTTCGATGATCTTGGGCTCTACAGAAAGCTAAGAACAAAGGCTACACAATCCACAAGGTCTAACTACCTAAATTCCAAAGTATAATAGAAGAAACCATAAAGGAAACCACGAAGGACCTAAAACTCTCACTTTCCAACACCACCAACACTTCTCTCGCTCGAACTCCCAGAAAGATTGATCATTTGAGCACTTGAGACATATCTGAGCCCTTCAATGTCGCATCCCTCTTAATAGTACGACAATCCTTAAACTCAACATGTAAATAAAACCATACAAGTTTAGGAAAAAACACTTACCGTCTTCTTTATTCATTTTGATGTTCAACTACGTTGTTAGTTTTGAGTACTTGATGCATTATGGATGATGACATTCACAAAATGATTGATGACACCTTCATCATGTCAACTTTAACTCAACTCACCTCATGAGACCCTCATCCCATTCGACTGTAACTCGATCATCCTCCTCGACGATCATCCTACCAAATCGACCTTGACTTAGTCCTCAACTCTTAGTGACACCGTCATCTTGTTGACCTCGACTTAACTGCCATCCTTCAACATACCTTTGTCATCACACAAACCCATATTACCTAATTCTTTTCAAAGCACTCATTAAATGCATTAGTTCAAAAGCTCAATAATATGGATAAGTTTAATATTCGTGAGCGATTAAGTGTTCAAGTGTTTCAAATAAAGAAACACAATATAAATAGAAACACTTGACAACACAACTTCACTTAATGATGCACATGAAAATATATTCAAGACTTGCACATTACATATAAATATTTGAAGCAAAAGCAAAGTTGTGAACCAATCTAGATTAAACTTCACTAAAATAAGTGTGTGTGAGAATGTTCATGGATAGCATACATGCACAAAGCCATTTAAACATGACTTAAAAGATCATTAATGGCAAGCAACATGTTTATAATATATTTATGCTCAAATAAATAAATAATGATATAAAGAGCATAAATCTAATCAACAAATAGGACATGCTTAAACAAAGGAGTTGCATACCTCAATTAGCAACCCATGTTATTTGCATAAATGAGTATAGAAGATAAACAATTAAGTATGTAGTCTCATTGAAATGATTAGCGTAAGACATATCTTTTAGAATGAATACCTTGTCCACTTGTCTTATATGATTTTTCTCTAAATAAGTGGAGACTAAATCAATTTTGACAATAGACATATTAATCTCATAGCAATAAGCATATATGAGGTATGCTACTAAACAAGCATTGTCATAAATGTGTTTGTCATTAATCACCAAAATCACACAAGGTCACTTGCACTTACAAGATTCTTTCCTTTCGAAGGCGAATCGAACCATCGCAAATATCCCCCAGCCACCTCACCAAGTCTCGATTGCTCAAGGACGACTCCTAGACATGTAGGAGCCCTCAAACTCCAAGAATAACAAATCCAGTGAAAAACCAATTTGGAGATGAGAGTAAGTGCTTGAGGATGAAGCTTGATTTCACATACAACACCCAAATCTAGCTTCTCCACTCTCACCAAAGGGGAAATCAATGAGATCTAGATGGAGAGTGTAGGGAACCTAGGCCGAGAGGGGGGTGAATCGGACTCCTAATTCAAATTTTAACCTTGTTTGCGTGAATGATTAGTCCGGTTTTTACCCAAGCTACCGATGAAACCCTATGATCTAGATACGGAAGCGATGACGCAATTAATCAACAAAAAAGGTGGCTCGATGGCTCACACAAGCAATGCATAATTAAGATAATGCAAGAGACGAGGAGATGCAAACCGAGTTGTTTACCGAAGTTTGGTGCTCAATAAATGAACACCTACGTCTCTGTTGAGAAAACTTCTCACACAGAGAAGTCGGGACCCTTTCGTCCCTAGCCCTCCATCCACTCGTGGTAGCTCTTCACCAACACATGGTAGGGGACCTCCAAACTTTCACACAAGACGAGTTCTTCAACACGTGGAAGCTCCTCGCACCCGCGGTGCCGACACACGGCCCCGACCTCCGACACACGGAGGGTTTCGTACACGGCCTTCAACGGATGAAGGCGATGCACTTCCGACACACAGAACACATGGAGGGTTTCGGTCGATGTAGTCGTTCGATTGATGAAGCCCGTGGCGTGGTGACGATCTTCCCGGCGGTGAAGTCCCAAGAGCACAAGACCACCACTACCCATTCTCTCCCATCATGGAAACTAGGGCAAGAACACCATGGGAGAAGGGGCATGACTTAGGGATGGATGAGATGAGGTAGGGGGTACCTTCTTCTTCCTCTTCCTCTCTTCTCCTCCCTCTCAATCTCTCAAGCACATGAAACCCTAAATGGAGGTGGGTGCCATGGGATGAGCTCTCTTGGGTGGAAAGGGCACCATGGGAGGAGCTCTCTAGGGTAGCAAGGGCAAGGGGTGGTTGCTAATGAGGCTCTCTCACTTTCCCCGTGAGCTATTATCTCCTATTTATATGTACAAGGCAAAAACCCTAAGATTTGACGGCCCAGATTGAATTTCCCGTGATGCAGTCGGACCCAGTTCGATGGCCGTCGAACCCAGTCCGACGGTCGTCAGACCCAGTCCGATGAAGTGTTTCACCTTGGGACTGACCTGGTCGAACCCAATCCGACAGTGGTCGAACCCAGTCCGACAGAAGGCTTGCATTTGGGGACATAGTCTCTAGGAACCGATGGCCTGGTCGGACCCGGTCCGACAGAAGGGTTGCATTTTTGAGGACTTAGCCGCTGACACACTCATCCATCGGACCCAGTACAATGGCCGTCGAACCCAGTCCGACGAGGCTAGTTTTTGCAGCCCACTTCGTTTGGGCTATCCATTTCTCCTTTCATGCCTCGCCTAGGGTTTTGTGACATGTTTGTCGACTTCTGAACTCGGCGGAAACATTTGAACACTTAGGCGGGAAGTTTCGGGCCCATAGGAAATATCTTGCTTTGAGACTTGGCAGCTACGAAACCCCGGACAACTGGCTACCCCCTAGAATCCCCTGGACGTATCCTGAACTCTCTCTCGACGACGCATTAGGATAAGGAAATGTGCTCCGTGGGACCCTGTAGCCAGAGATACGACGATTGGCAGGCATGTTGGCCCTATGCTAAACACGCGCAAGAAATCAAAAGAAATAGGAAACAAATATCCTTAATCTTGGCGTGATCCAGCTCTACAGCCTAGTTGCTATCAATTACCAAAATCATTCAGCCCATGGGAGGCTTGATCTTACAGAGAGAGAGAGGTGGGAGTAAATGCACTAGGTTGCAACGAAAGCTCAGCTGCAATGAATGTGAAAAAAAAAACCCTACCACGTGGGGGAAATGAGGAAATAAATAGTCTGACCCACCAACTAGCCGTTTGAATTAGATATATATCGGATAGTCCGATATGTATGACAGAGAAAGCCCAGAGCAATGGCTAATTGACTCTATAGAGGTCCAAATTGGAATAATTCATTGCAAAGCTTCGAACCTATCGGATAGTCCGATATATTTTGCGTCCTAGGAGATAAAGGGGGTCAGATAAGAGTTTGTATTGGAACCTCTGATATATATCGGATAGTCCAAGGTGTCACCGACAATGGATCCAACTATAAGGCAGTGGGGAGAATGCTCATGGATAGGATTCCACGTCTATTTTGAACTCCTTGTGATGCCCACTGCTTAAACCTTATGCTAGAGGACATAGGGAAGATAAAGGAGCTCAATGGTTGCATTGCTAGAGCAAAGAGGTCACAAGATTCATCTATGGCCATGGAAATATTCTTGATCTAATGAGGATCAAGACAAATGGCAGAGATCTTGTGGGGTCTACAACAACTCAATTTGCAATTGCATTCCTCACATTGGCTAGCATGTGGAAGCAACACCAAGGATTGAAAGCTCTTTTTTGTGAGCGAAACAAGGAAAGGAATGTGAAAGGACTTGCTTGTCTGTGGAGAATTGCATGAGAGCTTCGTAACCACTTTTTATCGTTTTAAGGACTGTTGATGCTGATGAGAGGCCAGCAATGCCTGAGATATGACAGCCATGGATGTTGCAAAGACAAACATTAAGGAAGCTTTGGCACACAAGGAAGGTTTAATGAATCAAGTGCTAACCATTGTTGGCAAGAGATGGGATAATCAAATTAAGCAAAATCTATATGCAATAGCATTGTTTTGGAACCCAAATAAGCTTTTGGCCATTAGAGATACCAATAGAAGACTTGCTCTTTGATCCATGTTTAATGATGTGTTATGGAAGATGGTGGTTGACAAAGACGAACAAGGCAAGATAAGTAAGCAAACTGATGATTGTGAGAGTACTGAAGGTGATTGTTTCACTAAGAAAATGGCAATCAAAGAAAAACAGTAACAGTCCTCGTAAGTTTCCAATTTATACTTTTATGGTTCTTTTTACTTTGTATGTGTTGACACGAAAAGTGGACTTCTCGCGAACACACGTGCTAAAGCGTCAATTCTGGGATTGCGCTGTAACAAGAAACCAAACGTGCCAGTCAATTTGACCTGTAAATTGACAAGGAGAAAATCGTCAGTAATATCACCCTAATCGGCTTTTAAGATAGCCAGATCAGGTTTTTCGTAATCGGCTTTGAAATATCCGATTACAAGATCTATCGGCTTAATGCCTGATAGAGCAAGTAAATATAGATAAATATTCAAATTTAAATCTTTTATTTCTTTTTGGTATTTTATTATGATATTAGCAATAAACCTTCGCATCAGTGCATTAGATTAGACTAAGAAATAAATTGAATAGATTGGTCAAGCCAAGACAGTATTCAAATCCAAGTCTAGATATAAACTAATAAACCGATTTAAGGATTTAAAGACTAATAAGGATAGATGCGATGCTAATCGGCAAACATCCATATATGCGAGATCCTAAACAAGACATACACAAGATCGATTAAACGAGACAGTTGTATACGTCGGATTCAAGAAAAGGCATACGAAACACTTGATGATCGGCATTACAGGGTAAACACATATTACAGATCGATTAGATCGAGACAGTGCAATATGCAAGAACACATCAAAGATCGGTAAATCCCGAGACAGTCTGATATGCTTTCTATACATGAGATCAATATGATGCAGCCATGCATACGGGTTACAAGGAGAGAATCGATTATCCCATCGAGATAGCTCTACCTGCGAGTTGAAGCCTTTCGACGAGGTCGATCGGATTCAAGAAATAGTTTTGTGTATTGAGTATTAGATGTCTATTCTCAAGGTCTAAGGTCCTATTTATACTATTACAAAACCGATACCGATACAACCTCTTTCACCGCGTGGCGCTCCCGATCAGATCGTATTTCTTCCGAAGTTTTCTCTCTATCGGTTTCATTAATATATTTCTCCTTTACCGATGAAGCCCATTTCCGATTTAGCCCAATAATTTCAACATATTGCCCTTTCTGAATATCCGACTTTATGCCAAATTTGGGTGTCAACATATGCCCCAAAGTTCGGCAATGGGTATTCGCATTAGCCGAACTTTCAAGAGAAAATCGGATTTCTTCCAAAATCGTGTTGAAACATTTCACAATTTTACCCCCGTAATCTTCGCTTCCGGCCCATTTGAGAACACGTGTCAGCCCAGCAGACAATATGGGCCGAAACAGTAACGCCAAAATGCCCGGTAAAACCCTAGTTTTTACCACTGCTATAAATAGCACACCATTCGCCGTCATTTTCACAGTCTCCCCTGCGCACACGTCTCTTGCATCGGAATTTCCGGAGCTCCCAAGACTTCCAGTGCACAACCAATCGTCCAATCGGCATCATGTCTCAGGTACTATTCAAATGCTCAGAGACTGAGGCTCTGTACTCTTTGGGACCAATAGGAGAACGAGACCCGTCGGCTTTTATATTCCATTCTGTAGGACGTCTCCCTTTATTTGCCGATAAGCTCAGTGTAAATAGTTGGAAATCGGCATTTAGATCTTGGCCCTGCCCAATCAAAGGATATAAGGACTGGCTGATTCGGGTCTATGGCCAAAAACAAGAGCAATGGGACGAGTTAGGAATAACCGATGCCATTCTTCTTTCCTTATCTCCACCACCAGCAGACGAACCGTTCATGGCCGCATCGGCTTATTTCTGGTGCGACACCGCAAACGCCTTCCTCTTTCCGACAGGACCAATCAGCCCTACACTTCTAGATGTAACCATGTTGACCGGTCTTAGCCCCGATGGCGAGATGCTATCGGCTTTTGATCTCTCTGCCACTTTGAAGCTGGTCCCCGAGAAGAACTTTGGATGGAAGCGTTACATCAGCACCCACCAGTAGATGGACGACGTGGAAGATGAAGAGCACATCGCTTTTCTGAACATGTGGCTTGATCGGTTTTTCTTCTGTGGGCAATCTCTTAGTCCCAGCAAGGTTTACCAAGGAGTAGCCGAAGCACTGGCAGCAGGCAAAAAATTAGCAATCAGAAAATACTTGCTATGAGCCACTTACCGGATGATGCATGAGATCAGGGAAGGTCTCTGCTCACGGAAGGCCGATTACTCAGTCGGTAACTTAGGCGGCCCTTTCTGGTTTATCGGAATGTTCCTGAAGCTCCAGATATATAACTCCCTTGGCGAATTAGATTTCAGCCTAAGATTTCCAAGCGAAAAAGAATCCGATAGCACTGATCGCCCATGCAGATCATATGGGGAAATGATCTCAGTCAACTGCAACAGGCGGTGCTTAAACCAAGAGGATCTTGCCATGTCCATGGTTGCATTTTATACCATGTCTGAATCGGAATACGGATTAGAACAGTTCAATCCATATACTGATCTAGATAGATATCCGATTCCTATGTTTTTCCGATTAGCCAACACTTTAGAGGGAGAAGCCCTGCCAGCATATAAGGAATTCATCTCCCCAGGCATTTTCTTCGCCATTCTGAGCACGAGGACCCACATCAGAAAGCCATCCTACGAATTCTACCACCCGGCTGTGGTTGCTCGGTAGTTCAACCTTGGGCAAGACATTCCTGATCTCTTCATTTATCGCCATTTGAATGCCAGAGAAGATTTGAGCCCTCAATCGGCTTATGGGATTCTGTCAGCTGCTCACATTGACTTTGAAATGCCATCGGAATTTAGAATGTGGGCTGATACCTCGCCAAAGTTCGACGACTGGTGGGAAGCTATCACAAAAAACATTTATGCTACAGAAGGCGGAGCTTCAACCTTAATCGAACGCATCACTGGTCAAAAGAAAACCTGCAAGCCCAACTGGCCAATGATCGCCGGCATGACAGAGGCTATATCGGAATCGGAAGCTTGCAGCACAAGTAATACCGATTCCGATAGTCCTGATGAAGATAAAGAGGAAAATTCTTCAGAATCGGGACCTTCCTCATCAGATTCAGACGACGAGAGAACAAACTCCCAGCTTCATACGTCGTCTTCTAGCAGCGAGGTTACTAACTTGCGTGTGTCTGCTAACTCACATCACACTTTTCCGATTATTAATCTCTTGTTTATTTTCCTTCCAGAGCGGTGACAAGCGCCCCAAAGCCAAGTTCATTGGAGAAGCGGCCGGTCAACTCCATTCCACGGCCAAGTCTGCATCGGCCTTCACGCAAGGTTCCTCTCAGCAGTCCAAGAAGAGAGGTAAAATCGGCTTATAACATATAGTTCTGAAATGTCCGATTTCTTATTCATCTTTACTCAACAGGTAAACCCGAAGGCGAAACCGGCCTAAGGAAGAAACTGGTTGCCAAAAAGCCGAGGCCTCCAAAGGTGCGTACTCCTGATAGCACCAAGTCTATCTGTGATATAGTAAGCACTCGATTCCCAAAACTCTTACGAACTTCTTATCAGCGTCTTTGAGTTATCGGAATTTGGATTTCAGGACACCTCCCCCATCTCCAAGAAGAAAGATAGCACTCCTGCTCCTCCTCCAATGTCGCAGACGCCTCCGACTTTCAACCCGCAAGACGTAATCGGATTGCCTTTTCTTTAATTCATGCAATTTTCAAAATCCGATTTCTCGTAACTTTAAATATTTTTTGTCCAGTATATGTTTCAACCTCGCAGCCTATCCCAGGTAACAGTGGTGTCCACGCAGGTCATCACCTATGACGGCAAGAAAACCGACGAGCTGAATTTTGACCCCTCGAGCATGGACTGGCTTGATGATGAGCTAGACTTCCTATCTTCACCGATCAGGACTTCGTCTCCTCCAGCCATCGTTACGGAGTCACCTGCTGCAGCTCCAGCCAAGGGCAATCGGCTATCACCAGATACACTTGCAAAGCTGAAGCAAATGTGGGAGCTTTTTGGGAATGAATCGGCTTTCCTGGCTAACCCAACAGCCCTAAGGGATATTGCCGATTCTATAAAAGAAATTCTCCCGGAACAAGTAGTTTCAGCCATCCAGAACGTGCTGCCCCTGGCCGAAAGGAAAGCCGAATTTAATGCTGCACTGGACCGGCTCCACCAACGAGAAGCCCTCAAAGACGCCAAGACAAAACTGAAAGGACTTATTCAAGACGCCAATGCTCAGAATGACACACTCCTCAGACTGAAGCGCGAGGCTGAATCGGCAAAACTAGCTACCTCCAATGTAGTTTCAAAGGTTAAATCCCTGGAACTGGAATTGGAGAAGGCGAGGAAGGCCGAAGAAGCCGCCCGCTCAAGTTTTGAAGAAAGCAAGTCAGCAGCCAAGGAGCAGTACGGTGTTGTGAAAGCGTGCGGCCTGGCAGTTCTGGACGCGAAGAAGAAAATTCCGATCATTCCCGGATCAGCTGAAGAAGATACTACAACTATTAATCGGATCCGGGATACAATGTCCAACGCTGCCGCGTCTATCTATGAATTTTGTGAGTAATTGGCCTACGAGCCAAGTTTTAAACTGTTGTGTGAATCGGTATTTTACCGATTGTCAAACGATGTTTGATCTTGCCCCTTGGGCGAAAACAATTAAGGCCTTCGTGCCTCTGTAAAAACTTTCTTTCACGCAATCGCTTCTGTTTTATGTCTATAGGCGATTCGTTCGAATCGGCTTTTTCTCAACAGCAACGCGTTGAGCAAAATTGCTTACCAATTAGATCTATAGGTGATTCACTGAGAATCGGCTTTTGCCCAACAACAACGCGTTGAATAAAACTGTCATTAATTTGCCCAAGTGTTAAACGGTTTTTTGTACTATAGGCGATTCCTTGGAATCGGCTTTTAAACAGATCTCAGCTCAAGCTCCAACCCAAACGCTAGGATAATATTTCTTCAGATACTTAGCGTTAATTGCTTTACCGAAAACTTCACCATCGAGCGTCTCCAAGATATACGCATTTCCAGGTATAATCCGATTGATCTTGAATGGCCCTTCCCAATTTGGAGACCACTTTCCGTACTTAGGATCTCTAGAACCAATCGGTAAAAACGTCTTCCACACGAGCTCTCCCACTTCAAAAGCTTTCGGTACAACTTTCTTGTTATAATGTATGGCAACCCTTTGCTTATCCCGCTCAATATGTTCCAGAGCCTTCAACCGAACTGCCACCATGTCATCCAGCTTATCCACCATCAATCTCTTGTAGTCATCGGCTTTTACGTTATTTTGTTCTTCAACCCTCGTAGACCCGATGATCGCTTCAACTGGAAGAACAGCCTCTTGACCATAAACCAGCTCTGATGAGGACATCCTGGGTACCTCCTCAAATGCTATCCAAGGACCAATTACTCGCAGCCGTGCGAAGAAACTCTCAACACATGCTACACCTTCAAATGCTATCGAAGGACCAATTACCCGCAGCCGTGCGAAGAAACTACAACAAGAGGTGACTTCACTCCTTTCTAAAATTAATATTACAAATGAAGAGAATATTATACTACCTAAAAGTTCTACCCTCTTGTTGCTTAGGTTTACACATGATGAAATGGATGACGCTCAAGAGAAGGTACAAGGACAAGTACGACGTGGAAGCTGACATGGTTGCTGCTTAAGCTACGGTGCAACATGAACCACAACTTACAAGAGTTGGGCTCACCAACCTGTCACGTTTTGGTGGGCTTAATGCATATGGTTGGAAATATAATTGAGTCTACTTTCCAACACAACAAACGGTGTGTCCTTTGGACTTCCCATTAAGGAGTAATGACCAATTTACTGAAGACTGCACAGGCTGTTAAGTGCTGCGCGAGAAACTGTAAGGACTCCTCTATATCCAAGAGAACTTCTTTATGTTCTTTTTGCTTTCACACCTAAACTAGGAGGGATGTTCCTAGTATAAATACCCATGTACTCCATCTATTTGAGAACTTTTCATAATCTGAATACAAACCCCTTTTGTTTAGGTGTGTGCTAACAAGATCAGAGAGAGATCTCTACCCCTTTGCTCTTGTGGTTTCCTCGCGGAGATTACAGAAGCCGGCGCCTCATCGGCACCCAATCTGTGCTACTCCTCCTTCATGTGGAGGTTGCGTGGCTTGGATCCCGCCGCTTCATCGGCACCCAATCTGTGCTCCTGCCCCTTGTGTGCAGGTTGTGTGGCTTGGATCTTAAGAGTGTGGTTGGGCGAATACTCGATTCAGGTTGACGTATCAAGACGGTGGTTGGCTTCGAGGTGTTTTGTCAGATTGCACTAGTTATCCCGGCTGCTTGCAGCTAGTTATCTTGTTTGATATCACACGCCACGAAGATCGGGACAACATATGGCATCATTTGGTATCAGAGCCTTCGTTGACACGGTAGGATTCTTTGCCCTTAGCTACAAATATTGTGTTCGTCCTATCCAGAAAATTTGCCTCACAAAAATATTGAGCCTTAGTATCCGATTTGTTGTTCTTGTGCGTTTTACTAAGTTTTTATTCGTGGAATCGTGTTCGTGTTGCTGAAACTGTTCATCTTCCTTCGCGTCACTTTTTCATTCGATCTGTCCAGTCCCTTGTTTTGGTCGTAATTCCTCATACGGACTCGGAATTTCGCGTTCTTGGATGTTCTGAAAAGCTTGTGAAATTCTCTACAACTTTGGTAGAGACTAGGTTCTCTAATCTGGCCTGAAAAATTCTTGAAATTGTGTTTGAATCAGACTGCTGTAGACTTGCGAAAATTTTACAATCTGCTTTGATAGCCCATCTTTCCTTTGCGAAAACTTTGTACCTATCAAGACTAGCTATTCCATTGCTTAGGGCAGCACTCATTTTGTTTTATCACTCGGTTGCAAGAAAAGGAAAAAAAAAGTTGATAGCACAGTCATCCAAAAGAAAGAGGAGGCTTTGGGCTGATTGCTATATTTGAAAGAAAAAAAAGTGCAGAAGTAAATTTTTCCAAAGTTGCACCGCTGTGAAAAAAATCATTAATTTTGTGCAACCTTGTGCCCTACTTCATCTATTGCTATTAGCTAGCGTCTTTCCATAACCTTTGCAATTGAGCTATTTATGTTATCGTTATATCTTGTCTAGCTCACCCCTTTGATTGCATTTGGTTCCATCATCCTTGCGTGTGAGTTTGCTATGTTCTTCACTTATATCTTGTTTTCAGCACTAGACATTGTGTTCTTGCTTGGATATTTACTTATTGAAACAATATCAAGATCTCAGATTGTGTAGGTCATACACTTTCCCTCCCAAGCTCCACAAAGAAACCATCGTAGTCGGAACGCTGGTTGTGTATTCGCTTAACCATCACTCATACCATCACACATATGCTACTGTAATTTGCTGGGAAATCGCTAGAGCATTGGTTGGTAAGAGAAGGAGAGGTTGAGAGTTCCACATAATTAATTTTCATATATATATTTGTTGTTCGCCATCACTAACCTTGCAGAAAGGATGGCCAATGATCCTGATTTTGAAGATTGTGTCACAACGGCACAATTTGATGCCTGAGGCAGAGGATGGAGGAAAGGCAAGAAATAATGGCCCAAGATCTTCAAGCTCTTGTTGCTCAACTTCGAGATCGTGGTGCTATTAATCAAGACGAAGAAGTGGATGAAAATGAAGCCGTACATGCAAGACAGCCACGAGCACGAAGAGATCGAGCTGCTGGTCGTGCCGTGAGACCACAGGGTCTTGGTCGTGGGAATGGAGCAGCTGCTAGTCGTGGAAGAGGTAGAGGTCATGAACAACTAAATGGCAGTGCTGTTGGAAGTGATGATGAGCCATATGAAGATGCCCCTTATGAGCCCCAAGATGATGACAACCGAGGTCGAGGCTATATGCAACGCAATCGTGCTGAGGAGGATAGGTTTGGCAAGCTGAAATTCACTATACCAAAGTTAGATGGTGGATCTGATCCTAAAGCTTATCTCACTTGGGAGCTAAAGGTCGATAAGATCTTTCGCTTGCATAATTATTCTGAAGAAAAAAAGATGGCAATGGCTGCTCTTGAATTTGATGATTATGCTCTAATCTGGTGGGAGCAAGTCCTAAGTGATAGAGAAGATGCTGGGCAAGGTGATGTTGCGTCGTGGGCAGAAATGAAAAGAGAAATGCGAGCAAGATTTGTTCCTAAGCACTACCGTCGTGATCTCTTTAAGAAGCTGCAGAACTTGACCCAAGAAAATTTCTCAATGGATGAGTATTATAAAGAGATGGAGAAGGCCATGATAAGAGCCAATGTGTATGAAGATGAGGAGCAAACTATTGCACGTTTCATGACAGGACTACACCGCAACATTCAGCGAATTGTTGAATTTCAGCCCTACCGCACACTTATTGACTTGGTGCATCAAGCTAGCAAGGCCTAGCGTCAATTGCTGCAAGATTACAAGTCAAGCAAGCATACTTCATTTGGCACAAGGGTGACAACAAGTGGTAACAAATTTGCCCAAAGAAAGGTAGAAGGAAGAGCTAACCCAAGCACGAGTGGTGGTGTCCGCTCTAATGCTCAAGGAAATTTCAGCAACAATACCCCAGCTGCCCCAAGTGCAGCAAAACCCACTTCATCAGGAACCACTTCTGCAGGTTCTACTGCTCGAAGTAGCCAGATTCAATGCTTTAAGTGTGGAGGCCGTGGTCATGTTATCAAGGAATGTCCAAACAACCGTGTGGTACATGTCAATGACCTCGGGGAATTTGATTCAGCAAGAGAAGAAGAGCAGAATGTTGATGACACACCATCAGAAGAAGTACCAGAGAATGACGGTGAAACATTTTGTGAGTTTGAGAGAGGGGCTGCCCTTGTCGTCACTCAAATCTTGAGTGTACCACTGAAAGAAGCTGAGAATTGACAACGCCATAATCATTTCCAAACCCGAGCAAAGGTGAAAGATAAAGTATGCAAGGTGATCATTGATGGTGGGAGTTGCCATAATCTTGCAAGCAAAGAGATGGTTAATAAACTGCTCGAAGTAGCCAGATTCAATGCTTCAAGTGTGGAGGCCGTGGTCATGTTATCAAGGAGTGTCCAAACAACCGTGTGGTACTTGTCAATGACCTCGGGGAATATGATTCAGCAAGTGAAGAAGAGCAGAATGTTGATGACACACCATCAGAAGAAGCACCAGAGAATGATGGTGAAACATTTTGTGAGTTTGAGAGAGGGGATGCCCTTGTCGTCACTCAAATCTTGAGTATACAACTGAAAGAAGCTGAGAATGGACAGCGCCATAATCTTTTCCAAACCCGAGCAAAGGTGAAAGATAAAGTATGCAAGGTGATCATTGATGGTGGGAGTTGCCATAATCTTGCAAGCAAAGAGATGATTAATAAGCTTGGTCTAACATTGCTGCTACATCCTCACCAATATCATGTTCAATGGCTGAATGATTCTGGATATATTAAGATTTCGCATAGAGTCAGAGTTCCCTTCAAGATTGGAGAATATGTTGACACCGTGGAGTGTGATGTGGCACCTATGACGGTGTTTCACTTGCTGCTCGGAAGACCATGGCAATATGACCGTTCCTCTCAATACTGTGGTCGCACCAACAATTACACCATCAAATGGAAGGGAAAGGATCTGGTGCTTAAGCCCATGACACCTCATCAAATCATGGCTGAGCAATTGCAAAAGAGTACTGAAGTGAAGGTAGTTAGTGAGAGTGATCAGTTGAAAAAGAATTTGAGTGCCCTCCACAAAACGGTGAGTGAGAGCCACAAGCCAAATATGAAAGGAAAAGAGAAGATGGAGAGTGAAAATCTAGTCATGATAGCCACCAAATCTGAATTGAGAGATGTGAGAAATCACCCAGACCAAGTACTAATTGTACTTGTGTACAAAGATGCTTTGCTTTCAGCTAACGACTTAACATCTCTTCCAAGTGTTGTGTCTCATCTTTTGCAGGAATACAAAGATGTTTTTTCAGAAGAAACACCTGTTGGACTTCCTCCTTTACGTGGAATTGAGCACCAAATCGATTTCGTTCCAGGTGCTGCACTTCCTAATCGACCACCATACCGCACCAACCCGGAAGAAACCAAGGAGATACAAAGGCAAGTGCAAGAACTCTTAGATAAGGGTTATGTGCGTGAAAGCTTAAGTCCAGGTGCTGTCCCTGTGATTTTGGTTCCAAAGAAAGATGGCACTTGGAGAATGTGTGTTGATTGTAGGGCCATCAACAACATCACTGTTCGTTATCGTCACCCTATTCCTAGGCTAGACGATATGCTTGATGAATTAAGTGGCTCTGTGATATTTTCTAAAATTGATTTGAGAAGTGGATACCATCAAATAAGAATGAAAATTGGAGATGAGTGGAAAACCGCTTTCAAAACAAAATTTGGATTGTATGAATGGTTAGTTATGCCGTTTGGATTGACCAATGCTCCTAGTACTTTCATGAGATTAATGAATCATGTGTTAAGACCCTTCATTGGAAAATTTGTTGTTGTCTATTTCGATGATATCCTAATTTGTAGCAAGTCATTTGAGGAGCACATTGATCACATCCGGCAAGTGTTGGACGTGCTTCGAGAGGAGCAATTGTTTGCTAACATTGAGAAGTGCACTTTTTGCACAGAAGAAGTTGTTTTTCTCGGCTTTGTTGTTTCAGGTGCTGGAATCAAGGTGGATAAATCAAAGGTGAAAGCAATCAAGGAATGGCCAACTCCTGTGAATGTAAGCCAGGTGAGAAGTTTTCATGATCTTGCTGGCTTCTATAGGAGATTTGTGAAAGATTTCAGTACCATAGCTGCTCTTTTGAATGAATTGACAAAGAAAGGAATTTCTTTTGAACGGGGGAATCACAAAAAAATGCTTTTCAAGAATTGAAGAAACTTTTGACTGAAACTCCAGTGCTCATTTTACCAGATTTCACTAAAACTTTTGAAATTAAATGTGATGCTAGTGGAATTGGAGATTGAATGTGATGCTAGTGGTATTGGGATTGGGGGAGTTCTCATGCAAGATGGCAAACCTGTTGCTTATTTTAGTGAGAAGCTAGGAGGTGTACAATTGAATTATTCTGTGTATGATAAGGAGTTATATGCTTTGGTGAGATAGTGAGAAGTTAGGAGGTGCACAATTAAATTATTCTGTGT
This sequence comes from Raddia distichophylla, assembly GCA_005191435.1. Taxonomy (NCBI): domain Eukaryota; kingdom Viridiplantae; phylum Streptophyta; class Magnoliopsida; order Poales; family Poaceae; genus Raddia; species Raddia distichophylla. The sequence goes on from SPJY01014911.1 coordinate 526,129, forward strand.
ATGACAAGGAGTTATATGCTTTGGTGAGAGTGCTTGCGACTTGGCAACATTATTTGTGGCCAAAAGAATTTGTCATCCATTCTAATCATGAGGCCTTGAAGTACTTGAAAGGACAAGCAAAACTGAACCGACGACATGCCAAATGGGTTGAATTCATAGAAACATTTCCATATGTTGTAAAATATAAGAAAGGTAAGGACAATGTTGTCGCCGATGCCTTGTCTAGCAGGAATGTTTTGTTAAACCAATTAGATGTGAAAGTACCGGGCCTTGAGAGCTTAAAAGAGATTTATCCTATTGATCATGAATTTTCTGAACCTTATGGCAAATGTAAAAATGGAAAAGGATGGGAAAAATATCACATGTATGATGGATTTCTTTTTAGAGCTAACAAGTTGTGTGTTCCAGATTCTTCTGTTAGACTCTTTTTGCTGCAGGAAGCTCATTTAGGAGGATTGATGGGTCACTTTGGATGGAAGAAAACCTATGAACTGCTGGCTGATCATTTCTATTGGTGAAAGATGAGAAGAGATGTGGAAAGATACGTGCAACGCTGCAGCACTTGTCATAAACCAAAGTCCACAACGAAACCCTATGGTTTATATACTCCTTTACCTGTGCCTAGTATTTCTTGGGAAGATATTAGTATGGACTTTATTTTGGGATTACCACGGACACAGAGGGGGAGGGATTCTATTTTTGTTGTGGTAGATAGGTTTTCAAAGATGGCACATTTTATACCATGTCATAAAAGCGATGATGCCTCCCACATAGCCTCTTTGTTTTTCAGGGAAATTGTGAGATTGCACGGCATGCCAAGGAGAATTGTTTCAGATCGTGACACCAAATTCTTGAGTTACTTCTGGAAGAGACTATGGGCAAAGCTTGGAACGAAGTTGCTGTTTTCGACCACTTGCCATCCACAAACAGATGGACAGACTGAGGTGGTGAATAGAACACTCTCTATGCTGCTACGGATAATGATAAAGAAGAACTTGAAAGAGTGGGAAGATTGCTTGCCGCATGTGGAATTTGCTTATAATCGAGCTGTTCACTCCACAACCAATATGTGTCCTTTTGAAATTGTGTATGGGTTTAAGCCAATTGCCCCAATCGACTTGGTGCCACTGCCTTTGCATGAAAGGAGTAACATGGATGCCTCAAAACGTGCTGTATATGTAAAGAAGATACATGAGAAGACAAAGGAAGAAATTGCAAAGAAGAACGAGTACTATGCTAAGAAGGCCAACAAGAACCGAAAGAAGATAATATTTGAACCCGGCGACTTTGTTTGGGTACATCTGCGCAAAGAACGTTTTCCTGAGAAGCGCAAATCAAAATTAATGCCACGAGGAGATGTTCCATTCAAAATTTTGGCAAAAGTCAATGATAATGCATACAAAGTTGAGCTTCCTGGAGACTATGGAGTTAGTCCGACCTTCAATGTTGCTGATCTCACACCATTCTTCGGTTTAGAAGAATTAGAGTCGAGGAGGACTCCTTTTCAAGGAGGGGAGGATGATGAGGACATCCTGGGTACCTCGCCGTGCGAAGAAACTCTCAACACATGCTACACCTTCAAATGCTATCCAAGGACCAATTACCCGCAGCCGTGCGAAGAAATTACAACAAGAGGTGACTTCACTCCTTACTGAAATTAATATTACAAATGAAGAGAATTTTATACTACCTAAAAGTTCTACCCTCTTATTGCTTAGGTTTACACATGATGAATGGATGATGCTCAAGAGAAGGTACATGGACAAGTACGACGTGGAAGCTGACAAGGTTCCTGCTCAAGCTGCGGTGCAATATGAACCACAACATACAAGAGTTGGGCGCACCAACCTGTCACGTTTTGGGGGCTTAATGCATATGGTTGGAAACATAATTGAGTCTACTTTCCAACGCAACAAACGGTGTGTCTTTTGGACTTCCCATTAAGGAGTAATGACCAATTTACTGAAGACTGCACAGGCTGTTAAGTGCTGCGCGAGAAACTGAAAAGACTCCTCTATATCCAAGAGAACCTCTTTAGTTTCTTTTTGCTTTCACACCTAAACTAGGAGGGATGTTCCTAGTATATCTATATCCAAGAGAACTTCTTCAGTTTCTTTTTGCTTTCACACCTAAACTAGGAGGAATGTTCCTAGTATAAATACCCATGTACTCCATCTATTTGAGGACTTTTGATAATCTGAATACAAACCCCTTTGTCTAGCTGTGTGCTAACAAGATCAGAGAGAGATCTCTACCCCTTTGCTCTTGTGGTTTCCTCGTGGAGATTACAGAAGCCGCCGCCTCATCGGCACCCATCTGTGCTCCTGCTCCTTCGTGTGCAAGTTGTGTGGCTTGGACCCCGCTGCTTCATCGGCACCCAATCTGTGCTCCTGCTCCTTGTGTGTAGGTTGTGTGGCTTGGATATTAAGAGTGTGGTTGGGCAAATACTCGATTCAGGTTGCCGTATCAACACAGTGGTTGGCTTCGAGGTGTTTTGTCAGGTTGCACTAGTTATCCCGGCTGCTTGCAGCTAGTTATCTTGTTTGATATCCTACACCGTGAAGATCGGGACAACATATCGCATCATTTGGTATCAGAGCTTTCGTTGACATGGTAGGATTCTTTACGCTTAGCTACAAATATTGTGTTCGTCCTATCCAGAAAATTTGCCTCACAAAAATATTGAGCCATAGTATCCGATCAGTTGTTCTTGTGCGTTTTGCTAAGTTTTTATCGGTGGAATCGTGTTCGTGTTGCTGAAACTGTTCATCTTCCTTCGCGTCACTTTTTCATTCAATCTGTCCAGTCCCTTGTTTTGGTCGTAATTCTCTCATATGAACTCGGAATTTCGCGTTCTTGGATGTTCTAAAAAGCTTATGAAATTCTGTACAACTTTGGTAGAGACGAGTTTCTCTAATTCGGCCTGAACAATTCTTGAAAGTGTGTTTCAATCAGACTGCTGTAGACTTGCGAAAATTTTACAATCTGCTTTGATAGCCATCTTTCCTTGGCGAAAACTTGGTACCTATCAAGACTAGCTATTCCATTGCTTAGGGCTGCACTCATTTTGTTTTATCACTCGGTTGCAAGAAAAGAGAAGAAAAGTTGATAGCACAGTCATCCAAAAGAAAGAGGAGGCTTTGGGCTGATTGCTATATTTGAAAAAAAAAGGAGAAAGTGCATAAGTAAATTTTCCAAAGTCGCACCGCTGTGAGAAAAATCATTATTTTTGTGCAATCTTGTGCCCTACTGAAGGGAAACGCGGGCGCTACGCTAGCACAGAATCAAAATTCTACCGCTGAGACCCAGGACCCCCTGCAAGTAATTGACCACAGATCGAGTTACCTTACGACGCGCAGTGCAGCGGAAGACGAGTCGATGAAGCCGGTTCAATCGATCTGCGCGTAGTTGTACGGAAGTAGTCGTTCACGGCGATCCCATCGCCTCCCCCTCGCTGGTCAGCAACAAGCCACGAGGTGTGCCGTGGCCGATCCCCATGCCGTGGAGGTCGTCGACGAGCTCCGCGTGCTCGCCGAGATTCGCGATCTCCCCGCGCAGCCTGTCTTCAAACGGACGCCCCGGCCTCGTCCGGAGTCCGTTTTCGACGATCTTGGACACTACGGACAAGCCCTCGACGAGAGCTTTCCAACGCATCCAGCCCCATCACGAAATTTCCTCTGGATCAACAGGAATCTGCAAAACAAGGTCGCTGCTAGAAACTGGACGCGAACAGATCACGTCGTCTTCTTCGGTTCGTCTTGCGGTTGATCAAGCCAGCGCCCCAAGTGTTGCGCCTCTACAGGAATACACACATCCGGTGATTGGAATCCACCGACAGCGGCGTGCTAGCGCCAGACGCAGGTGAGGGAGAGAGGCAAACCTAATTTCCTCTGGGCGTTCTCATGCCTCTCCACCACCTCCTTTATATAGTCCCACCGTGGGCCCTCTACATTAGAGGCCATAACCCGGTCCATGGCCCGTGTCTCACATGGTCCATATAGCCCACGTCATACGTGGTCCCACATATCATTGAGCTCACATCCGATGTGGCCTATGATTGTCAATTGGGCATATATTTCCTTCACCTACTTCATCTATTGCTATTAGCTAGAGTCTTTCCATAACCTTTGCAGTTGAGCTATTTATGTTATCGTTGTATCTTGTCTAGCTCACTCCTTTGATTGCATTTGGTTCCATCATCCTTGCGTGTGAGTTTGCTGTGTCCTTCACTTATATCTTGTTTTCAGCAACTAGACATTATGTTCTTGCTTGTACATTTACTTATTGAAACAACATCAAGATCTCATATTGTGTAGGTCATACACTTCCCCTCCCAAGCTCCACAAAGAAACCATCGTAGTTGGAACGCTGGTTGTGTATTCGCTTAACCATCACTCATACCATCACACATATGCTACTGTAATTTGCTGGGAAATCGCTAGAGCATTGGTTGGTAAGAGAAGGAGAGGTTGAGAGTTCCACATAATTAATTTTCATATATATATTTGTTGTTCGCCATCACTAACCTTGCAGAAAGGATGGCCAATGATCCTGATTTTGAAGATTGTGAGGCAGAGGATGGAGGAAAGACAAGAAAGAATGACCCAAGATCTTCAAGCTCTTGTTGATCAACTTCGAGATCGTGGAGGACAGGAGAGATGAAAACGTGCTGCTACTGCGCCGCACGGCGCCGCCCACGCGTGCCTCGCAAGTGGCTTCCGACCCGCAGGAACACGCCAGCGAGACTGCGGGCGGGGCCCAGCTCTGCCCCTTCTGACGTGGGCGGCGAGCTTGAAGATGGCAAACTCTCTCTCTGCCGGTCAATTCCGCTGCGCCACAGTGACAGACCTGCAGAGGTCACTGTGGCGGTAATCATCTCTTCATCTGTCTATCCGCGCGTAATGTCGCTTTGAATGTGCTTGTCCTTCGCAGCAGGGGAAGCCTTCGCCCAGAAGACTCCTTTCGGGACCCTCCCTGCCACATGGGCCCCGCTTGACAGTGGGGGGCCTTAGGGGGGCTCGCCCACGCGCTGGGGCCTGGTCGCCCGCCTGACGTGTGGGGCCCGCTGGGCGCGCTGAGGGGCTCGCCCACACGCTGGGGCCTGGTCGCCCGCCTGACGCGCTGAGGGGCTCGCCCACACGCTGGGGCCTGGTCGCCCGCCTGATGTGTGGGGCCCACCGGGCGCGCTGATGGCCTTCCTTAGGACTCTTCATACCCCGGTATTTATTACACCGACAGTTCTGATCCGTGGGTTTCCGCAGCTCTACAAGGTGTGCATCCCTCTTAGGGACGCACTACCAGCGGCTCTCCTCGCCGACGGGTGGTTCTGAAGTGCCTTTCGCAGGCGCTTCACCTTCCCGCCGGGGGGATTTCTTCTTCTGTTTCTTTTGCTCCTCTGCGAGCCAGCGACGAGCCCTAGCTCGATGTGCTGCGCCGCGAAGATATGTGTAATTAGGCCTAAGAGCCTTTTAATGGAAATCTTTTGTGGAATCCGCATGTCTTTATTCAGTCTCTTGCTTTGATCTTGAATCCGCAGCAACATTGCTTCATCCGAGTAGCTAGGACGGCACGCTCCCAGACCGGCGCCCAACGCATACACGGACCTCTTAGGCGGAATCACTTGGCCACCTGAGTGGTTATCCGAGTCCTTCTCGAAAAGGCCGCATCCAGCGCTAGACTAAGGCCCGGCCCAGAATGCGAAACGCTGCCCGTTGCGATAAATTAGGAACAGGGGAACGAAATCAGTTCACCTCGCCCACTTTTCACGCTAGTCTTTTAGTCTCCCAGCGAGCTTCGCCGCTAGGGTTCTTCTCCGTCGCAACCTCCGCCGCCACCGTCTCCGATCTGCAATGGCTCCACCATCTCCCGCCGCCCCGAAGGTTGCCAAGAGCGGCAAAGAGTGGATGATGTCCATCACGACTGAGCGGAGGTTACAGAAGCTGGTCTCAATCGGCGTGCTCCCCTCCGAGGAGTTTGCGTCATGGCGCGCCGCCGCCGGCGAATCCTGTGCCACCCCTCGCTCCGACGAGGTAGTGGTCTTCGAATCTTTCTTTCTCCGTGGCTTCAGCCTTCCTTGCTCTTCTTTTTTCCGGGGATTGCTGCATTTCTACGGGATCGAGGTTTCGCACCTGAACCCTAATTCCATCTTCCAAATTGCCATTTTTATCCACATCCGTGAGGCCTATTTGGGGATCGCTCCTCACTTCGACCTCTTAAGATATCTTTACCTTCTCAAGCCTTTTCCCAATAAGAACTCCCCCAAGGCCGTCGGCGGCGCAGGGTTTCAATTGCGGGAAGGGGCTCGGAAGTTTTATTTTGATCTTCCCTTGAGAACCTCCAACAAGGGTTGGCACTCGGAATGGTTCTACTGTGCCAATTCACCTCCAGTCCCTCCTTCCTTCTCTGGAGAGTGCCGCACTGTCCATCCCTCCTGGTCCTCTTCTCTCGCCGATGGCGAAGGAAGCCAAGTGCAGTAACTTCTTGTTCTCCTCCACAGACAGAAGTATGCTGGGTTGACCGGCATTGGGGTGGTTTGGAACTACACCCAGCGCCGTGTCCAGCCCACAAAGGAAAGGGTGCACCTCGCCTTCGAGTACTCGAGGTCCCAAGATGCCACTCGGGAGACTGAAGATCTGATTTCGCATAAAGAAATTGTTAGCCGAGTGGCTGAGCTCTTCACCCCGGGCTCAGAAATAGTCCACACAGACTGCCCGGCTACGTACCGCCTGTCATGCCCACTACCAGCGGTAAGGAAAAGATCCTCCTCAACTCAACCGCGGTTTTTCGGGATGACACTGGAATTGATAATAATCTGATACATATGCAGGGACGCGCGGCCTTCTTCTCCACATATCCAGTCCCAGAAGCCCCACACCATAAGGATGCACCGCGCAAGCGTCCCCGCGGGGGAGTCGGCTAGTGCTCCTCCAGCCAAGAAAGGCAAATGGATCGCTTTGGGGGACTCAAACGAAGACGACGATGAAGACAACGTCCCGCTTCTGTGCCGCCCAGCAACGAGGTCGCCTTCGGCTCCGGCGAAGCAACCACGAAGCCCTCCATCTCCCCAATCCGCTGGCCCAGCGGCCGCGTCGGGGGCGGAGAAACCTCCCGGCTCCAGCCCGAGTGATTTGGGCGTCCGATTTGGGTTCAAGATTATGTCATCGCAAAGGTATTCCCTCACGACATTTTCCCTTCACGACTTGTAAGGAATTTGTGTCTTGAAAAGTCTTCAAATGCTTTCAGAAAACCTATCAAAGATGATGATGAACCACCAAGCTCACATGGCAGCAAGGTGCCAGCTTCAACGCCACCAAGGTCTGATCACCAAGCCGAGTCCCGATCAGCAGAGGACTCGACTCGGCACGCCGCACCTCGCCAAGACTCCGGTCCATCTTCTGCCACTTGGCAATCCTCGCCGGCAAAGGGGAAAATCCCAGCCCCAGCTCCAGGGAGCTCGGAACCAGAAATCAAGGAGATTCCTTCCCCTCCACCAAAGCACACACTCCACCCCTCCGACTGAAGTGGAGGAAGGAGATGGAGGGCTACGAGGTCGACGACGGGAAGGAGGCCGAAGAATGGGAAGTAATAGACAATATGGCATAGCTCAAGCCGAGATATACAGGGTAAAGCCTTTTTATGCCTTGAATCCTTGCTTTGCATGAAGGAATCCCGCTAATCTTCCTCCCTTTTTCCATGCAGCGCATGAAAGAGAGGTCAAGGCAGAAGTCCCTGTGCATGCAGAGAACAGTGGGCGAGCTAAAGTCTCGCGATGAGTTCGACAACGCGCTATACGCCGTTAAGTTGTAATATCGCGGCAGGATCGAGGAGCTCCAACGAGAGGTCACTGAACTCCGGTTCCGTCACGATGATGAGGACATCCCGGGTACCTGAACACATGCTACACCTTCAAATGCTATCCAAGGACCAATCACCCGCAGCCGTGCAAAGAAACACTCAACACATGCTACACCTTCAAATGCTATCGAAGGACCAATTACCCGCAGCCGTACGAAGAAACTATAACAAGAGGTGACTTCACTCCTTACTAAAATTAATATTACAAATGAAGAGAATTTTATACTACCTAAAAGTTCTACCCTCTTGTTGCTTAGGTTTACACATGATGAAATGGATGATGCTCAAGAGAAGGTACATGGACAAGTACGACGTGGAAGCTGACATGGTTGCTGCTCAAGTTGCGGTGCGACATGAACCACAACTTACAAGAGTTGGGCGCACCAACCTGTCACGTTTTGGTGGGCTTAATGCATATGGTTGGAAAGATAATTGAGTCTACTTTTCAACGCAACAAATGCTGTGTCTTTTGGAGTTCCCATTAAGGAGTAATGACCAATTTACTGAAGACTGCACAGGCTGTTAAGTGCTGCGCGAGAAACTGAAAAGAGTCCTCTATATCCAAGAGACCTCTTTAGTTTCTTTTTGCTTTCACACCTTAACTAGGAGGGATGTTCCTAGTATAAATACCCATGTACTCCATCTATTTGAGAACTTTTGATAATCTGAATACAAACCCCTTTGTTTAGCTGTGTGCTAACAAGATCAAAGAGAGATCTCTACCCCCTTGCTCTTGTGGTTTCCTCGCGGAGATTACAGAAGCCGCCGCCTCATCGGCACCCAATCTATGCTCCTGCTCCTTCGTGTGCAGGTTGTGTGGCTTGGACCCCCGCCGCATCATCGGCACCCAATCTGTGCTCCTGCTCCTTGTGTGCAGGTTGTGTGGCTTGGATCTTAAGAGTGTGGTTGGGCGAATACTCGATTCAGGTTGCCGTATCAAGATGGTGGTTGGCTTCGAGGTGTTTTGTCAGGTTGCACTAGTTATCCCGACTGCTTGCAGCTAGTTATCTTGTTTGATATCCTACGCCATGAAGATCCGGACAACATATCGCATCACACGTAGAAGAGTCCAACACCATCCGAGGTATAGATCCCGAATGGTGCTAAACCTTTACAGAAAGAGTACTCCTTAGACGATAGTCTCTGAGACTTGTCTTTGAATGTAGCACTGGAGACGAGGCAAAAAGCCCTAGAGGAAACATCGGAGGCGAGGCAGAAGGCCTTGGAGGATGAAGTCTTCCGAGCCAACACTCAAGCCGAGAAATTGGCTAAAGAGCTGGAAGGTAACTTTCCACCACTGACTCTCCCTGGCTCAGCCCCACTGAAGTCCGACTGATTTATCACGCCTGATTGGTTGTACAGAGTATCGGCAGAAGACTAAGGCACAATACCAAGTTCTTGATGAAGAAGTAAAAACCCCTACGAGCTTCGCCGCCGTGCTCTAGTAGGAATTGTTCCAACGCTCCAATGCCTTTACACTGAAGAAGAGCCGCCGACTGATTCCAACATCCTCGTGGCCCGTCTTGATGATATTCCTGCCCGGATCAAGGTCTTCACGCGGGAAGTAGCAATAACATGCACCAGCCAAGACCTCGCAATCACGAAGTCAAACTTCCCCCGCCTAGACTATGAGGCTGTAAAGGAAGGATTTGCATGCACCGAGGAAAAGGCCTGTGCCTTGCTGAAAGAAGTTCGCCCGACTGCTGCCCAACTGGTCAAACATTTGGACTTGTAGATGTATCTGTTGCTCAAACGCTTGATTGATCCTTGATACTTGTGATCTTATTTATCCGAGTAGTAAGCTTTATCCCTTTTCATGAAACGCATCTGCCGACTGGTCCAGTCCCCGAGTGCCAGGAATTAGCACTTGGCTTTCTCTCCATGCATCTACGGAGTAGCTAAACGTTATCTTTGGCAAGTACTAGCGCCATTATTCAAGAATTTTCATAACACCCGAATTTGATCGACACATGTAAAGAGAAAACAACTTTTATTGATAAGGTAGGGTGCGGTTGACTCCGCACACTATTTATTGTAGCCCCCGACTTACTGCTTAGTCGTTTACGGCTAAGTAGCAAGTCAAAAAACGAAACTAATTACACAATGCTTGAATACAAGGCTTTTAAGAGTAAAAACGACGTAACTGCTCGATGTTCCAGGTGTTAGGCACTTCAGATCCGTCTTCGCGTTGTAGCCGGTAAGCCCCTGGGCAGGTCACTTCAGCGATCACATAGGGGCCTTCCCAGAGTGGGGAGAGTTTATTCTCGTGCTTCTGATTCCTTCGAAGGACCAGATCTCCCATCGAGAACATACGGCCCCGTACATTGCGCTGATGGTAGTGACGCAAGCCCTGTTGGTACTTTGCCGACTAAATCATTGCTGCTTCCCTGGCTTCCTCGAGCCGATCGAGGTCTTCATGTCTTGTCTCGTCCGACTGGTTATCATCGAAACCGGCGACCCGATGGGACCAGAACTTAAATTCAGTCGGGAGGACCGCCTCTGAGCCGTAAACTACGAAAAAGGGTGTCTGCCCAGTCGCTTGACTTGGCTTCAATCCACTTTGTAAATTTGTCGATGGCGATGAAGAGATGGGTGAATCCGCCTTGGTCCAGATTCCATACGGCGAAGGGCCAAGATATTGGAATCGTTTGTAGATCCCGAGCCGGCATGTGAATCTGCCGCGCAAAGAATTGGCACACGTCGCACCTGCGTACTATGTCTTCCGCGTCGGTGACAGCAGTCAGCCAGAAGAATCATTGCCGATAGGCTTTTCCTACCAGGGTGTTGGCCGCTGCGTGGTGCCCATATTCACCCGAGTGGATATCATTGAGTAGATCTCTACCTTCTTGCTCTGATATGCAACGCCTTAGTACCCCGGAACTGTTTTTTTTGAAAAGCTCGTCCCCGACTACCTTGCAGCTCTTGCTTCGGAGTGTAACGCACTCGGCGAGGCTTCGATCCTCGGGCAGCTCATCATGAAGAAGATAATCTAAGTAAGGCTGCGTCCACTCATGGTTAATCGATAATACCTCTGCATCGGGTTCTGGTTGCTTCTCTTGATGTTCTCCCGGTGCAGGCGGTAGCTTCAAGGATGGCGCGCATAGTTCTTGGACAAAAACACCAGTCGGGACTTGCGCCCGAGTGGATCCCATCCGCGCTAACTCGTCTACTGCTTCGTTATCTCGGCGGAGCACGTGTGTCAGCTCCAGTCCGTCAAACTTGTCTTCTAGTTTTCGTACCTCCTGACAGTAAGCCGCCATGTTGTCGCCAATATAAGACCACTCCTATTGAACTTGGTTAACCACTAGCTAGGAATCCCCGCGCACCATTAACCACCTCAATCCGAGCGATATGGCGACCTGTAGCCCGTGGATGAGTGCCTCGTACTCGGCAGCGTTGTTGTTGACAGGGAACATTATCTGGAGGACGTAGCGTAGTTTCTTTCCAGTCGGCGATATGAGCAAAATCCGAGCCCCCGTGCCGCTGAGCATGAGGGAACCATCAAAGTACATTGTCCAATACTCGAGATTCTCCTTTACTGCTGGGGTCTGAGCCTCTGTCAATTCCACGATGAAATCGGCCAGTGCTTGAGATTTGATGGCTAGTCGAGGCCAGACCTTTATTTCAAAGGCTCCAAGCTCAACAGCCCACTTTGCAATCCTCCGAGTGGCTTCCCAATTATGAAGTATGTCTCCAAGCGAGAAAGAAATGACCACCGAAATTTCATGCCCTTGAAAGCAGTGCTTAAGCTTCCGCGATGTGAGTAACACAGCGTACAGAAGCTTTTGAACTTGTGGGTACATTTTTGGTTTCGCCCAATACCTCGCTTACGAAGTAGACCGGACGCTGTACCTTCTGGAGGGAGCCCTCCTCATCCCGTTCAACCACCAGAGCGCTGCTGATGACGTGAGTCGTGGCACCGATGTAGAGTAAGAGGGGCTCTTAGGGCATGGGAGGTACCAACACCGGAGGCGTGGTGAGGAACTGTCGACGGTTCGGATATTGACCCAAGTCAACCAAGGTTCTTCAAGAAGGAGATAGAAGACACGCCGAACAAGACAAACAACAGCGAACAGAGAGACAGGGTTTTTATCCTGGTTCAGACCTCTCGGGAGAGATAATAGCCCTACGTCCAGCCTTTCTTTATATCAAAGAGGATTACAAGGTGGAACTTGACGAGATTGGTAGGTCTCGGCAAGTTCTATGCGGCAAAGTAATCTTAGATGCCAGATGCGTCTCAGTCGTGCCCTCTACACGCCGTAGGGGCTCGTTTATATAGTGTTGATGAACCGATTCACCGGAGAAATATCGGGCCGGGCTAACTACGAAACTGTAACGAACTCGTACATGCCAAATACATCTCTCTGCAGATAAGGTATACTCCTATTCTTGGGGATCACGACTCCTAATCCAATCCGGGAAACCAACGTCCGGGTCTTCACGTAGCCGTGCCGGACTCTGTTCGAGACGGACTCAAACACGATTCCTTGGCCATTACGCACCACGCCAGCCAGGAAGTTGTTCGGCAGGATGCATATGGGCCAGATAGAACCTTCCAGGGAGCTGGGCCCTGGTAGGCTGTTTGACCGGGCCGTCAGGGAGTGGGCCATGGCAATGGGCCGTAATATAATCCCCGACAGCTAGCCCCCGAGACTCAAATGGAAGGACTCACTAGAGTGGAGTCTTCCTCTTGAGACTCTAAGTCATGAAGAGGGTATTTTTCCTGCTACAAAGACGTGCAACAGGCGACCGAACAGGTTACGGTTCAACCGAACAAGTCTTGTTCGGGACCGAACAAACCCGCCCGGCGCCAAGCAAATCTGTCGCGTCGAACAGGGAACGACATCTGTCCGAGCAGAGTACCTAGCCCTCGATACAGAAATCGGAAGAAGTGAGGTGAATCATCTCCTTGAGGCTGAACGTCATCAAGGAGGGATTGGATTCTTAGTAGTGAAGAGCGTACCACCGCATCCGGTAAGATCAGATCTTCCGGGAGAATGAACATAGCAAGTCGCGAGACGGACTCGTGCTGCTGCATCCAGGCATTCAGATGCCTAGGAAAAGATAGGGGAACCACCTCTCGGGCTAAAGCTTGCCCGAGGAAATAGAGATTGCGCTCTCGAGCAAACGTTATGCTCAGGAGCGAAAGTGATGTGCTCCCGGACGTAGATCGTGTGCCAAGAGCAGACAATGCATACGAGGGGGAAGGTGACCCAGTCCCCGAGCGTAGAGCTCGTCGAAGGAACCAGGTAAAGAGATCCAGTCCCAGAGCACGGAGCTCGTTAAAGGGACCAGAAAGTACGACCAGGCGAAGACGTACCCGGTCAAAGGCCATCCAGTCCCCGAGCACGGGGCTCGTCGCGGGAACCAGACATGCACCCCGGGCGAAGAGCTGCCCGGCGCGAGGTTATCCAGCCCCCGAGCACGGAGCTCGTCGCGGGGACCAGAC
>SPJY01014911.1:540242-581094 GCA_005191435.1 Raddia distichophylla
GTGGTGGCAGAAAACATGGGAGGTTTGCTATGTTCAATGGGGTGGTGGATTCAAGTGAGACCTTGGCAGAGGCGAGGTCGTCTCAGTCCTCTGCTGGTAGTTCTCGTTCCTCACGCGAGACAGCGCTCGAGCAGCAGTTGAGCCAACAACAAGAGTTAATGAGGCAATCCCAACAATACATGATGGATTATCAGGCATACCAGCGACAACACTTCGAAGTAAGTATTCTTCATTACCTTAAAATCGCTATGTGAGCTTTATTACCTTCATAATTGATGAAAAACAATTTAACGGTTGAAATTTGTACAAGTAACATCACTTGTTAGTTTTGGACTAAAATTGCTCTATTAGTCTTGTTTACCTTTTTAATAGATGAAAGCCAATTTATATGGCTATGATGTGCACAAGTTGCTTAGTTGTGTAGTTTTTTACTTTAATGCCTCTTCAAACATTATGATTGTTATCAACCTATAAATGATAGATATATGCTTTGTGTCTCTTCTAGGCGATGTTTCGTGCTCACTTTGGCGCCAACTTTGAAATGCCTGAATTTCGGCCCCCGCCTCCTCCTGCTGGCCTTTTTCCCCAGGCACCACAACCGGTAATTTAGTTTCTAGCTACTTCCTAATGCATTTCTATTTGTTAAACTTTTGCATTTTTAGGTTCACACATTTTTCCCTTGAAATGTTTTAGGGCTTTTCGACACTGCCACCTGCTACTCCCGTTCGAGACAACGCCGCTAGTGCTTCGGGGACACCTTCTGTCAGTCAATTTCTGAACTCTAGAGGCGAGGCAGCAGGTAGCGGGCGTGGTTCACACTCTCCTCGAACCTAGAATTTGTGTTTTGGTGCCATTTGTGAAGTATCATGTGTGTAACTCAAACTTTGAACTATGTATGTGATGATGGACTATGTATGCTTTGAACTATGTATGCGATAATGGACTATGTTTGTGACATAGACTATGTATGCGACTTTGTATTTGATTCTACTGTGATGACAATGGGATAAATGGTGATGTGGTTTATTTAATTTGTGATGAAATTGGGTTTACTAATTATTGGGATTTTTCTGTTAATAACTGTGAATTTTCTATAAATAACTGTGATTTTTCGGTTCCTATTTCCTTTTTTTTACAAAAAATTAATATTTTCGTCGGCCTGGGCTGATGAAGTTAACCTTATTTTCATGGGCCCTGGAAAACCGACGAAAATAACCTTATTTTCATGGGCCCTGGCAGACAAAATTACCATGCCATGTCACCATCTGGACGTGCCGCCGGTCAACATATTTTCATCGGCCAGGAAAACCGATGAAAATAACCTTATTTTCATGGGCCCTGGCCGACGAAATTAGAATGCCACGTCATCAGCTGACCTGTCCCGCCGTCGGCTGAACTGATTTCGTCGGCCTGAGGAAACCGACGAAATTATATTAATTTTGTCGGCAGCCGACGAAACAGTTTGTAATTTTGTCGCCCATATTTTGTCGGCGTAATTTCGTCGGCAAACCAACGAAATTATATCAATTTCGTCGGTTTAGCCCCTATTTTCGTCGGTTTATGGCCGACGAAATTACAACGGATTCCTGTAGTGTCTGCAGTTAAAGACTCTCCCCTAACCACTTCTATTTGCTCACCGATCCATTGGATTAAAATCTGATGCAGTGTTGATGGAATGCAACAATTGGCGTGTATCCAATCTCTACCTAACAGCACATTATAACTTCCTTTTCCTTCAATCACAAAGAAAGCCGTTAGGATTGTTTTGCTCCCCACTGTGAGCTCTACTACCAGAATTCCTTTTGCTTCAGTCGGATTTCCATTGAAATCGCTTAATACCATATTGGTTTTCACTACGTCCTCTGTAGATTTTCCAATTTTCTGACAGACAGAGTACGGCATTACATTCATAGTAGCTCCACTATCCACCATCATCTTTGAAATCGGCTTTCCGTTCACATAACCCATGATGAACAATGGCTTCAAGTGTAATCGGGAATTCTCAGGTTTCTTGAACATAGCATCTTCAGCTCTGACTACTAGTTCTGCAACAGCTTCTTCATAATCACACATGAATTCCCGAGGCAATATGCAAACCATGTTGGTAGCAATCGAGACTTCATCAGAATCTGTATTAGCATCGATAATAACAGCCGATCTCAACTTGGGTCTCCATTCTTGTTTGCCCTTGGCTGGTCTCATCGGCTTTACTTACTCCAACAAAGCATCCCTGAACTTTTCAGCTTCTGCTTCCTTCACTTCAATGTTTCTCATTCGCTGCAAGCGACGTTTCTGAGATTTTGTAATTCCAGTTGGACACCGCGGCAATGGCACTTTGGGAGGCTGATGCACATCGGTATTTTTATTCATCGGTATTTCTTTGGCTTTCTCACCAGGAAACACCAGACGATCCTTTACCGATGTTCTCTTCACTGGCAGAATAAACGCGTGATTCATGGGGCAGTTCTCAAGAGTAGGCAACGACATCCTCTCCTCCCAGCAATATCGGAAAAAAGGACATTCCCAATGCTCCATCTCCCAACCTTGATTCCTCGAGCTTTCTTGAATAGACTCAGGAGTATTTGATTTGATGCTCCTACGGGGTGGATTCCTGGCCATTCGACCATATTTTTCTAGCAGCTGATCGAAAGTTGTCTTTGGCCTCGGCTTCGTAATCGAATTATGATCTCTCCCATGCCACACCTTGCGCCATTCGCCAGCCCTTTCACCACCTCGTCGGCTTGCTGCTCGAAATTTAAATTCTGGCCTTTCTTCCACTACAATCCTTTTAGAGCCAACGAGCACCTTAAACCGATTGGAATTTACAAAGTCATCGCCTTTTCTTTTGGCAACATCAACCATTCCAACAAAGCCGACTGGAAAAGGTTCTGTATCAATTTGTGAACTTTTGCCATGATATCGAAGTTGCCCGCCTTCAATCGCCTTTTGCACAAGTTGTTTAAAAATGTTGCACTCATTAGTGGCGTGCGAATAAGAATTATGCCACTTGCAATATTTCCGCTTTTTGAGTTCTTCGAGTGGAGGAATTACATGCCCCTGTTTAAGCCGAATTTGCTTTTCTTGCAATAAATGATCGAAAATTCGATCACACTTGGATGTGTCAAAGGAATACTTGCTCTTTTCAGAGTTCTTCGGCTTTATCCACCCAAGCTTGAATTCTTTCTTATTGCTTACCCATTTAGCTACATAAGCACCAACTTCTTCAGTATCGGAATCATCAGGATCTTCTATTTCCTCGGTGTCCACAACATTGACAGCTATATCTTTACCTTTGTTATTGTTATTATTCCGATACTCCTTCTGATCTGGATAAGAATTATCAGAGAATCGGCTTTCATATAGTGTGATTTTGTGGGCCAGATGAGAAATATCAGCAAATTCTTGATTGCCTACTTTCTTCTGATTGACAGGTAATAAACTATTGAAGGCCAGTTCTGCTAATTCATTGTCAGGTAGTGAAAGGCTATAGCATTGGTTTCTCACCTCCCTGAATCGATGCAGATAGTCATTAACCGATTCTCCAAACTTTTGTTTGATCATCATAATATCGGTAGTCCTAGCTTTGTTCTCTCCAGAGTAAAAATATTCGTGGAACTTCTTCTCCAGATCTGGCCAGGAAGTAATACTGTTTGGAGGGAGTGAGGAAAACCAGTTAAATGCCGATCCCGATAGCGACAGAGAGAACAATTGGCATTTGAGTGTATCCTTTGAAGCAGCTTCTCCACATAACACAAGAAATCTAGCGATGTGCTCACGTGTGGAGGTATTATCACTTCCACTAAACTTAGCATTTGCAAAATCTGGGACTCGGTATTTATGAGGAAACACTGTTTCATTGAAAGCCGATGGATGCGGCATGCAATAATGTGGAGCAATCTTAGGAGTGTTGAACCCACACTGTTTCATCATGTTATACACCAGGTTCTTTGTCATCTCTTCTATATTTTCATTCATCCCAGAGTTAATCGGCTGATAGATCGGATCTGATACCGGGATTATAGCCTGATTATTCGGTATTGCTTGAATCGGGTTTGGATCCCTAGCACAAGATTAAAAACTGCCAATGCAGGATTTGGCTAAAAAGCTCCAGCTTGAGAAGTTCCTGCCTAGGTACTCCCGATTTGGGCGTAAGGTGGATATCGGTTCCCCAAATTTATCTCTGGTGGGTTATTCCGATTCCTTGGAGGGGTCTGCCCAGTCAAGATATTATGCAAAGCAGCATTAGTCCCCTCTTGCACAATCCGCCCTAAAACCGATGGTTGATCCAGCATTGATCGGTAAACTGAACTATTAATCTGATCCCTTATGACCTCGGAAAAATCTTCAGTATGCAATGTATCTCCAATAGAAGTTTTTGTGATCTGGCCGCTGCGAGTTTTTCGATAACCTATTAACATCCTTTTCTTGTTTTCTTCATGAATTTCAGCGAGCCTATCTTCAATCTCTTTTTTCTGATCAGGGCTCAGCTCATCAAAAGTCACAGCTTCAGCAGCAAGCTTAAGTGCCTCTACTGCCGCCTCAGCATCAGTGCGAGTCATCTCGTCAATTCTGATTCTTCGGGTCCCACCAGGCGTGCCAAAAAGTGTGTTGACACGAAAATTAGTATTTCACATACACACCACGGAAGCGTCAAATCTGTGTTTGTGTCGCAACCACGATTACCAAACGTGCCAGTCAATTTGACCTATAAATTGACAAGGGGTAAATTGTTAGTGACTTAGCCCTAATCGGCTTTAAGAAACAGCCAGATCAGGTTTTAAGAATCGGCTTTAAGGAATCCGATTATAATTCTATCGGCTTAATGCCTGATAGAGCGATAAATGTAAATGAATATTTAAACATGAATCTTTGCATCTCTTTTTGTTATTTTATAGGTAGAATTAGCCATAAATTAATCTTTAAATCGATTTAATCAGATTAAACCAAGTAATAGATTAAATAGATTGGTCAAGTCAAGACAGTATTCAGATCTAAATTCAGGTATAAACTCATAAACCGATCAAAGGTTTAGAACTAATATAGATAAATACAATGCTAATCGGCAAATAATGCAAACATGCAAATCCCTAGAACAAGTATACGCAAGATCGGTTAAACGAGGCAGTTGCATACATCGGATTCAGGAAAAGCACATAAGATAATTGACAATCGGCATTGCAAGGTAAATACATATTACAGATCGATTGAACGAGACAGTGTAACATGCAAGTACATGTTAAAGATCGGTAAACCGAGACAGTCTAACATTCTTTGTGTACATGAGGTCAAAGCGATACAGGCATGCATACAGGTTACAAGAAGAGAATCGATTATTTCATCGAGATAACTCTACCTGCGAGTTGAAGCCTTTCGACGAAGTCGATCGGATTCGAAAAGAGTAGTTGTGTTTTGTGTATGGCATATATCGTTCACACGAAATTTGGGACCCTATTTATAATGTTACAAAACCGAAACCGACACAACCTAATTTATCGCGCCGTAGAAGACATCTTCCGATAATAGCTTCGTAATTCCCTCGGAGTCTTGTAACTATCGGAATCCTCTTTACACACCTCTTCTCCTTCGATAATTAAGCCCACATTCTAATGCAGCCCAATAATTCCGATAACAATGACTTATTTACATTATCCGATTTTCCTGCCAACTTTGGGTGTTAACACCCCCAAATTGGTTACATTGTTGTTCTACTTCATTATTAACCAGCCTAATTTCCTATTAGACTTCGTGAGCATCTTCATTATAGAATTGGCATGACTGTTTTACCCTAAAACTATGCTCAAAACACTTGTCTTTGGCTACGTATCTTTTTCTTGGTTCCAAAAACTCTATTCTGCTTTATGCCTTTGAGACCGAGCACGTGCTTCTTCGCGTTGAAGGCTTCGTCCCAATGGTGTTGGGATTCAGTTCGCTGGTCTTTGATTACGTACACTCCACAAAAATCAAGATAACTTCACATGCTGCTCTCCCACTCGGGCTCCGTGCCCGAGGAGTAGGGGGAGACGAGTTGGCTTGATGGTTGACTCCTAGTGATTTGGTGCAGATGACACCTACCATCCGAGATTCGTTCTTGGTTGAGTCATCATTTTCTCTGGGTTGAAAACCGAGCCCTAGAGCACCATCTGTTGGTAGGTGGCGGCGGCGTTCCCCAACCCAAACTGGAGTATGAGTGAAGTGTGATGTTAACATCCCTCCCAGATTGGATATTGTATGAGTCTGAGTGGACGGGCTCAAGCCTCCAACGCATTACTTGCTGGTAAGCGGCGGTAGCGTTTTCCAACCCGAACGGGAGTCCAGGCCGGTTGTCATTAATTGAAGTTGCCTTGGATCGGATCTGGTCCGATTCCGAGAGAGCAAGCTTGCCAAAGTGGAAAACTTGGCCGGGGTGAAGGCGACGATGATTCCGTTGGCGGCTGCCATCGAGCTTGACGAGGTTTATTTTTGCGCTTCCCCTACCCGGCGCACCAAGTATCGACGTTTGTTGTTGGCAACATAATTTATGGGGCCAGACGCTGGTTCCAAACTCGATGGTAACACAAGGCAAGGTTTTATACAGGTTTAGGACCTCACGGAGGTAATACCCTAGTCATGTGCTATGAAATTATGATGATGATATTATTATCTAGTGATATGGTGGTAGGGTATCATATGCCGAACCAGGGTCGCCTGCCATCCTTCTATAGTAGGGGCAGGGTTACAAAGTAGAATCTTGGTCGGTTATGAGATATGGTTTCTATCTCTATCCTTTCTTGTCTAATATGTTAATATCCGGGATTACAATCAAACCTTTCTTATCGGGATTAGATTATATGTTTTATCGCTTCCTTACGGCATAAGGCTGGCAGTAGTCCGAGCGGTACCCATTAGCGTGTGGCCGGCGCGGCCCATCTCCTGTTTGGTGGTCCTCACGGCTCGTCATGCAGATACCTGGGGTCCATGTACTCTAGAGTTGGTTTGCCGAAAATGGTTCTTCGTGACAGTATACAAAATTTTGGGAAGATCACCGGATCACAAGGTATTTAACTGAATTTGAGATCTTGCGGATGAATTGCGATTGAATTCGTGTATGCAATAAAAAAAAAATTGGGATTTTTTCCAAAGCGATCTAGTAGATTGTTTAACCTCCTAGAAGAATTTGTATCGCATTCATTGCCACTACTTTGCTCGTGCAACCTCGATTGTTGCATAGCCGCATGGTGGCTTCATTATATGAATCGTAATCTGTGTCGGTGGCCAATGCTGTGGACACAGCCACAAAAACTGTTGACAAAGGCATATGTTGTCGGCCAGACAACACAAGTCCGTCGACGACACATGCTGTGTGTGTCGGCGGCCCAAGCTAAACCCGACGAGTACACCGCATCCCTAGGCCGGCCAACTATCGGTGGACTATGTCGGCGGCCCATAAGACCAGCCGACACCACCACACAGCTCGTGTGGGTCGCACGGCCCAATCGTTTGATGCCACATGGCAGATCTTTGTTGACCCTGTCTAGTGGCTGTTTTGGGTCACCTAATCGAAGTCTATGTTGGTGGCCAAAGTAAAGCCGTCGAGACAGGTGTGGTCTGGTGGATTTCTAGGAGCAGCTGGCAACAATCTGTGTCATCGGCCATGGCCACCACTACTGACACAGATAGTGTGCTAGCAAAAAAAAATTCTAGAAATTTTTATAAAAATCCAATTTGTACTTGAAAAAAAACTCCATTCCCTACATATTTACATTCCCTAATCTTCCCAACAACATCCACATATAATTAGCTGCTCGCCACCATATTTTCAAACCCTTATACATCCAAATCATTCAAAAATCCAAAATCATCAATAAATGCGATAGAAATGAATAGAACCTTCATATATTGACACAATTTACAACAATCAAAGTCCAAACGTCCATAACGCCGACATAGAGTATAAAACATTCCTTATAGGTCACATGGAAGCTAAAATCACAAAACTGAATATATACTAATTAATTGTTTTGCGAACTATCTAAGACAAGATCGACAAAGATGTTGTCAACAAATTGCTCCGTGGCAGATCTTGTGCCATTGGAATCATCTCCCTTTGGAGTATTCGTTGCAAGCACAGGCGCAGCTAAGCAGGACACCTGCAAGATTAGAGGAAACCATAATTTTCAAGGCATTTGTGCACTGGTGTACTTGTATGAATATGTTGTGATAACCGGGGAAATGCATTACTACTGGAGAAGCTGTCGATGCAGGGCCGAACTGAATAGGGGGAATGTGGCCGGAAGCACAAGCTTTGCGGGAGCGTCGATTTTTGTCGTCGAAGCCCCGACATCTGCGTGAAGACGTATGGCTGCAGAGGTTGCATTTGTAGCTGGCTAGATGGTCCCGCACCTACAATGGTTGTGGACTATATATTAGCATCTGAGACATGGAAGAAAAACTAATTGGCGAATACGATCTTAATTACCCATTGCAAACACTAGAACATCTAGAGGTACTGTTGTTGGAGGGCCTCATGCAGATTCCTATCCTCATCGCGCTCCTCCTACCTCCGCCGCTCTTCCGCCTACCACCGCTGCTCGTCGGCCTGCCTCTGAAGCTGTAACTCCTTGATCAGCTTCTTTTGGGCTTCCAGCTGGGCATAGAAGGAAAATGTGGCCTGCTGTCGACCATGTTCAAGGGGTCATAGTCGGTGCCATACTTCTCCTTCATGGCAGGTAGCGGATTAGTTCAGAAACAGTCGAAGTATTGCAGATAAGCGTAAAGAACCATTCACTTACATGATTCTCCAGGGCAAGCAGGACCATCTGGTGGCTGTGTGCAGTCAGATCGAACACAGGTCTGTGTGCTTGCCTCCACACGGTGAACGCATAGGACTCAAGTCCTGTCTCCATCTCCTATAATTTAATATGAAAAGGTTAGTTGTGAACACGAAACATATAATGAGAGCTTTTCAGTTTGTACACATAAAATATCGTGCGTGACGTGACCCATGCCTCGTCCTCTTATAAAGTTGTTATAGATGTCGTGCTTAGCATCTCTATTGCCCCTATCCCTCTTCGACCTCTCGATCCACTCCTTAGATGCCCACATCTTGCAGAGGTTATTCCTGGCGTGTGGATATTTTGTCCATCTAGTCTGGACACCAAGGTCGGTACTCCTTTAGAATACTCTTCTTCTTGTAGTGCTTGGTCACTGCATCCAAGCGGGCTAACTTGATGGCAACCCTAACCGTCCTTGCCCCCATTGCATCGAGCACATGGGGGCAAGCCTCGTAGTCCTTCTAGGTTGTGTCAGGGCCAAGGCGATTCCTCTCCTGAAACGAAAGAACCACATGAACAAACATAAATGAAGTTATAAACATGTATGCAGCAACCGGTAATGAAATTCTAATGTTACCCAGAACTAGTGGATGCTGTGATTGGCGATAGTTGCTCCCTAATCGTCCTCCATGAGCGAGTAGTCGCTCCAGCCGGTCGTCGGGCGTCAAGCATCGCCCTTGCCTACTCTGCCGGGGTAGAGCTACTTCAGAAGCACCCCTAGCAAGTGGCCCGGCTCCTGCGGACCCTTGTTGAGGCAAACCATACCACTGCACGCGCGTATAATTTAGAACAAGTGGTTAGTGCTGGGCTCTTCAACTCTCCTTTCGCACTCCTCCTGTTAGGCTCCGATTGTTCCTCGAGGGACAGATTGTTAGGCTGAGCTACATCATCTATGAGCTCGTCCAATCCATTGATTACGATTTCGAGGGACAGCTCGTTGTACAAAAATAGAAAGCAGCGGGTGCAAGTGGGGCTCGAACCCGCTATCGGTTGGGTGAGCCCACGCCGCGCCTCACACTGCTTGCATGATGGGAGGGAGAAATATTACTGAAACAACTATGGCACGGGCTCATTTTAAATTGCACACGTACCTGTGTTGGCGGCACCTATGAAGCCGCCGACACAGATAGATATGGGTCTTTGGCCTTCACATGGACTCCTATGCAGGTCTACCTGAGTTGACGACTTTGTCGAAGCCACCAACACATATTCGCAATTGTAATTTTGGTTTGTTTTAGAAAAATATTTGAAAATGTTATTGTTGTACATAATGTTAATAAAAGTCAAATAAAGCTTTTAAAATGTTTGTTAGTCAACATAAATTTATTCCATTAGTTTGTATGTGATGACGGTGTGTGTCTCATTTACTCCACTGCAGTTTCACCGGAACTTGTAGGGCGATGCAACACCGGGCGATCGAAGAGCGGGGAATGGTGTGGAATAGGTTGTGCATGTTGTAAAACCATATAGGCCACAAAATGGTTGAAAAAGGTAAGGGGGTAGAGTGTGTGTCGGCGGCTGTTATATGGCCGCCAACAGAGATAGGCTTACCTTGTCAGTCTCATCCTGGGCTCCTGGCCGCCGACACAGCGGTGAACCTATGTCATTGGTCTCATCATTGCTGCTGACCAAGATAAAGTTGTGTCGGCGTCTTCACAGTTGTCGCCGACACAGATACAAGCACAAGGTTTAAAATGAGCCCACACCATAGTGGTTTGACTAAACTTTCTCCCTCCCATATGGGTAGTAGTGTGAGGCGCGGCGCGGGCACCCAACTAGTCGCGGGTTTGAGCCTCACCTGAGCCCCCGTGTTTATTTTTGTGTCAATAGCTTTGTCAACGGTATAACCTTGCTCGCCGATACATAAAGCCTGTGTCGGCGGCTGTGTACATAGGTCGCCCACACAAAGCCTGCTAGTTCGCTATGCGGGAGCATCTAGTTGGAACCATATGGCAGAGATGTCATCCATCTTCCATGTGGGACCGTCTTCAAGCCCTCCCGTGTTGGCCGTTAAGTTGTTGTGAGGGAAGAGCGCCGTTGTCGTCGGCTTCTGTGTGACCGCCAACACAATGCAATTTGGCAGGCTATGAAATCCAATTTTTAGTTCGCGCCGAAAAGTCAGCGCGACTTATGTCGTCCTGCTCTGTTTAACCGCCGACGCAGTGCATGTGGTCGACCAGAATCATGCTGGGGAGTATATTTGTCATCGATTTGAGTTAGAGCTGCCGACACAAATCCAAATTGGTGTCATCGGCTCTTGGGCAGCCGACATAGATATTTCGGGCGACGACTCTGATATCGTTTCTGTAGTGCTTAACAGTGCAACACGCTGCGTCGCCCGGTCTGCCACCACTGCTACGCTGGCAGTCTGGCCCTTGCCCCAAAGCATGGCCGCGCCGCAAAAGGATCTAGCCCCGCAGCCCCTGCAGCTGCTGCACACCCGCGCTCGACCCCGCCGGCCACACCCGGCCCAGCCGCTGCCGTAGCCCATCGCTTTCTGGCCTAAACCCTAAGCAATGCATGTATTAGTCAAGCAAAACATTACCTCTACATTGAGTGTTCTTATCTTCTACGTGATTACGTGTTTGCTCTTCTTTGTCTTGAGCTATATTTGACAGCAAGATTTTACGACAGGTTCTGTAGTGTCGGTTGTGGCGATTCCCCCAACTCCGCCACTGTCTGGTCCATCATGGGGCGCCGCGCCGCCACCACATCACATTTTCTCAGCACTGTTAAGTTGCTCGTCAATCGCAGTGATGTCTTGCAGCAATTGCCTTCGCGTCATTACCGAGGTTAAGGCTGATAATCTCGTCTTAATGAGGATACTTCGACGTCCGACGCCACCTACATCGGATCGAACCTTGAGTAAGCCACGATTGAATCGAAGCTAAACCAGCCTCTAGGAAAATTTTGACCTCTCCGATTGAGGGAATAACGGAAATTACCCGACCGATGGACCGTTGTGCCCTGGGTAATCCACAATGAAATTATAAGTGACGGAAGAGAGAGATTGCAGCAGGATTAGGGGAAAGAGCATGGGGAAGAGAAAGAGCAAAGACAATGACGGAGATAGGAAGAAAATAGTGATTACTCTCCCTCAGTTTCGTTATATTTGTCTATAGCCAGGGACGGAGCTAGAAAAAATTTTCACGGGGGCCAATTAGAAGCATGTAGAAATTGTGGAGGCCAAATAAAATTTTTGCTACTATTATATATATAAATGTACATGTATTTTAGGGCTTTCATAGTTTTTTGACAATTGTAATACGCAAACGTATGTTTATTTAATAATTTTAGAAAATCTTTACTATTTTGTAATAAAATATTTAAGTTTTTGCGAATAATTTGTATAATTTTTAAATTTTTAAGATTTTTTTAGTAGTATATATAGGGATATATATAAGTATGCATGTAGTATGGGGGGTGCCAAGGCTCCTGCCCGCACCCCTGTCTCCGTCCCTGTCTATAGCCTTGAAAAATATGTTTCACAATATTTGTTTATTAAGAATATTAAAAGTACAGTTATTGTGATGTTTTCACTCTTTACTCCTAATTAAATGTTTACTAAGAACAAAAATAGTTGTAACATACTGTATTAATAGGGGTATGAATGATTGTTGTAAATTTTTTCTTTGAATCATAATTTTCTTGATCAATATGCATAGTGTGTTATAGAGAACTGTAGTGAAACGAAGAGAGTAAGTTTCGTTTGTGCCCATGGGCCTGAAATGGGTCGCCGCCCAAGTACACTACTCCACAGCAGCGCTAGTACGTGACAAATCCTTGCCCAAATTAAAAAAACAAAAATTATTGAAAGCGCCAGTACGTGACTAACCGTTGCGCAAATTAAAAAAGAGAAATAATTGAACTTTGACTGTTTGTCTGTGCCTCTTTTTTTTCCAGCTAAAAAGTTCCAGCTACACATGGAGAAGCGTATCTCTTTCCCAAATCTCTAACCTAGAGGCTGGAGTCTCAGTCTCACATCTCTCTTTCCCACTCTTACAAACACAGTCAGAAGCACACATCACGGGCTTATCAATGGCGCCTAGCAACGCCGCCCATGACCACCGCCACCGCGTTGTCCTCATGCCGCTGCCCTACCAGGGCCACATCAACCCCATGCTCCGCCTCGCCGCCGCGCTGCACGCCCGCGGCCTCGCCGTGACCATCCTCCACACCGAGACGCATGAGCCCGCGGACCGCCGGAGCCTCCCCGCCAGCTACGGCCTCGTCACCATCCCCGACGGCATCGCGCCGGAGCTCGCTGCCTCCGGCGACATCGCCTCCTTCGTCTTCGCGCTTAACAAGAACTGCGACGCGCCGTTCCGGGAGTACCTCGCCGGTGCGCTGAGGGGAGCTGAGGAGGGCGAGGGCGGCGTCGCGTGCGTGGTCGCCGACGTCGACTGGTTCGCGCCGCTGGCCGCGGCGAGGGAGCTCGGTGTGCCGGCGCTCGCGCTCATGACGACCAGCGCGGCCAGGTTCAGGGTGTACCTGGCGTTCCAGCGTCTTTGCGACAAGGGTTATCTGCCCGTCCAAGGTATTTATTTACTCGCAGTATATATTGCAATCTTATCTTCATCTCTATGCTTACACAGAGAGACGAGATTTACTGCTTGGGGTACATGGGTTCTATTATTCGATAGGGATTTTGTATGATTGTTTTCACAAAAATACTTTAATTCCCGTTTTCCAAACTTGACACGAGCACATTAGGCTAGTTGAGATGCTTACAATTCCATAAAATATTAAAACGGGTGCATTTGTGAGGTGGCCAAGGTGACTTTTCTTTTTCTTTTTTTTTAAACACTGTCTCCTGCGCACAAGCTGGTCAAATTTTTTAAAAAATGTTCTCTATTTGAATATATAGGATAACGTATTTACCCCAATATTGTAATCTTCCTCTACATGCTTAATGAGAGAGTTATGTTTCACATAGGGTACAAGAATTCTATAGAATTTCATATGAATGCTGCGAAAATTACTTTTGTTTCGGCGTTTAACAAGGGAAAAATATTCTAGCTGAGATGCGTCCATTTCGCTCAATATTGTAGAGGTCTACCAAATTTAATACAATTAGTCGACCATGCGCGCACATGTCCTAGTGTGTAACGTTATATTAGTTTTAACTAGAAAGGGTTGTGCTTCCTGTACACAACAGAGAGGGAGGGTTCTTTAATTTCGTAATTGCAGCAGTGTATGGAGACCAGCTAATCTCTAACAACATGTCTAGGGTCACATTTTATATTATAGCTAGCGAATTCATATAGAAATAGGATTGTCTTAAGGAAAAAGTATCCAATTGATTCTGAACTATGCCCGCTTGAAAGATATAGCCCCTAAACTAAAATAGTACTCCCAGCGTTCCAAATTGTAGTTCATTGTTGACTTTTGAAGACACTATTTGACCATTCGTCTAATTAAAAAAATTAGTGCAAACATGCAAAAATATAAATCATGCTTAATGATAAAACAAATTACAGCAAAATAAATAATATTTACATATATTTTTGAATAACACGAATGGTCAAATAGAATATCGAAAAGTCAACAGTAAACTACAATTTGGAACGGAGGGAGTATGTTTGAATCGTGTCGAACAATCATAACTGGATTGAATTGGCCTTTGACAAGTTAAACCTAGGTTTAGTGCGGATTTTGTTGATCATGGGCAGGAAAAGTCGTTCCTGGCGCCTATATTCTTATTTACGTCGGTTCTCTTAGGCCAATTATTAACGTCGGCTTTGTTTGGGCCAACTTAAATACGTCTGAACGACGTTAATAGTTCTGATTTCTGTAGTGAAATCTCCAAAACAACTCTTTGATCAGTCAAAGGGTCCCTTTGGCCCAGTTTTAATAATTCAAGGACCGGTTAAATTTGACATTTCTTGACGAGCCAATTTGATTTGATGGGGCATTGTTGAGGGACCAATTTGATACATTTTCCTAGTGAAAATAGGGATTGAGACTAAAATTATAAGGGAGACATAGAAATTGGAAAATAAGGCTAGGATTGTTTCAGGAGGTGTATAAAATAGAGCTACAAGGTGAACAGTAAAATGGGATGAAAGTAGAGTCATGAAAGTAGTAACATTACTCATGCTCTAACATATTAAGAAAATCTCCAACGGTATCTCTTCGAGGGTTATTTTTATTTCACATAGAGATTATGGTATTTTGAGATTATTTAATAGATTCTCTTCGTGTTTTTCTTTAGAAGAAATTTATTCGTGCATTCTCTTTGAAAGAAAATTGTTTTTCTATTTTTTTCACAAATTTTTCTCGTTGCAGATGGTAGGAAATAAAGGAGTAAATGTGGGGAAAATAATTGGAAAATAAATAGAGTGAGAAAAATGGTTTAATGTGGTCTAACAACGTGCAAGAGTGGTTGCCGACCTGGAATATGCATAGAATATTTAGGGGCGGCCGATCGAACAGGCTGCAAAGTCCAAGAAAAGACACGTGTTTGTCTCACATAGTGTAGTACGTGACAAATCGAAGTACAGTACTAACAGCTAGCCAATGAACTTGTTTACAGAGTCCACAAATAAGGGCCTCTTTGATACCTTGTTTTAGTTTAGTTTTTGTTGGGATTGCAACTTTTGTTATTTTTATATACACCTTTCACTTTATTTTTTAAAAATAATTTTTTTATAACTTTGTAGGGTTTTTCTCAAAGATCTCAAAAATATTTTTTTAATAATTTATTTAGCCTTTTCATGCCACTTTCAAAGGTGGTCAAATTTTACCAACAAAAACTAAACTAAAACTAAACAAGCTATCAAAGAGGGCCTAAATCATGCGTGCGTCTTATCGTGTCTTAAATACAGTTAGAAATGGACTAGTGCAAACACAAAGCAGATCCAAACTAAAAGACACTAGAGATTTCAACGTAAAAAAAATCCTTGCGAAAAAACCCTCGACACTAGCCGATAAAACTTCACTATTTTAAAAGAGTTACAAAACACTTCAGATTATAATGTCACTTTTTCTATACAGCTTACAAGAGATATTTACAATGGCGGTGATCTAGGTAAACTCCATTGGCTCGAGCCTATCAGCGATGGTCCTCAGCCATACTCTATCAAAAGTTTCCCCTCTCTCTAAATTTGGATCATATAACGACAAATACCATCGAAAATTTGGAATGTACTCTATTTATGATTTATAGTGTAGATCGGCAAATTTAAGAAATTGTAGTCGCATGGCTGCCAAACTTGAGTACCAGCAAATTTGAGACATGAAAATGATCATCGATTTGGCACTAACATTTTGGCGTTGTCTGTCACATGACCATTTCAGAGTCAAAATTGGAGGTTCCTGTAGCCGACCATGCCCCCTTCCTAGTGAGAGACCTTAGCCGGGTGATGAGCACGGCACATCACCTCGTCTACTCCGACCTCCTCGCACACATGATGGCCGGCGTCCGGCGATCCTCAGGGCTCGTCCTCAACACACTCGCCGCGATTGAGGGCACAGACATCGAGAAGGTCCGCGACGAGGTCGCCATGCTGGTCTTCCCAGTGGGGCCCCTCCACATGCTCTCGCCGTCGATGGAGACCAGCATCTGGCCCCAAGACCGTGGCTGTCTGGACTGGCTAGACACGCAGGCCCCAGGCTCCGTGCTCTTCGTCAGCTTCGGGAGCCTGGTCACCATTGATAAGCTGGAGTTCTTGGAGATCGCGCAGGGCTTAGCCGACAGCGAGCGGCCATTCCTGTGGGTGGTCAGGCCGAGGCTGGTGCGCGGGTGCGATTCCGGCGAGCTCATGTGGACGCCGGAGACATCTAGTAAGGGGAGGATGGTCAGCTGGGCTCCCCAGCAGGAGGTGCTGAAGCATCCCGCCGTGGGCGCGTTCCTGACGCACTGCGGGTGGAACTCGACGCTAGAGAGCATCTCAAAAGGCGTGCCCATGGTTTGCATGCCCTTGTCCGGTGATCAGTTTGGCACCGCGAGGTACGTGTGTGATGTTTGGAAGGTTGGGGTTCGGGTTAGGATTGGGGTTGGAATGGAGGGTAAGCCGATGAGAGTCGAAATAAAGAAGGCTATAGACATGGTGATGGATCGCAACGAAGGTCGAGAGGTTCGGGAAAGGGCCAGCGATTTCAGGGATATGGTACGGCGATGCACGAGCAAAGGTGGCTCGTGCGATCAAGCCTTGCAACGGTTAGTGGATTTCATCGGAAGTGACAAATAGAAAATTGTTGTACTCATACAATTCGAGCTTTGTTGGATGTAGGTTGATGGACAGGATCAGTTAAATAATGTTATCATAATATAATATGGACTTATTTGCGAAATGCATTGATCGATGCATGATGATCTATTGTCTTTTTTTAGTTACTCTTTTCCAATATGTATGCATGCACATATACCTTTCGAAGCCATAAGATCGATATGATAATTTCTATGGTATTATCGATGACTTATCTTGGGCATAAATCACGCTCTTTCCTCTTCGCAATCATCGCAATCTCACCTTTTTTATGATCCTAACGGTCGTTCCATCTATACCAGTTTGGAATGTCATCCCATCTTCATGCAAGATCATGATCAAAATTAGTTTCCTCTTTAGTATTGGCACATATTTTACACCCTAAATTAGTCGCTCAACTTTATCACACATCATGATTTTAATATCACCCGCTACAATGGCATGGTAGACCGCAACATCTTCTAATTAAACTGAACAAAAATCTCCAGCTGTGTATAAAGTGAGCCAATCTCTTTTATGTCACATGATAACAACTTGAATCCAACTTTGACGGTTTACTTGACTGTATATATGTTTGATACCAAGAGCATTCCACCATCGCTTTAAGACTTGGCTTTAGTTACTACCACAAACACTTGTTCCCTTCAGTAGATACTCTTTTATCATATGTCCCCACTTCTTATTAAGCATTGCAACCTTTCCTTCTTGTCTTTTTTCTCCTTTCCTTTTTAGGTAGTTTCAATTTTCACCAATAAAACATTAGTAATGGGAACCTCAATTGCGGTGTTTTTTTGTCCTTTGATCTAATGAAAACTACGCCGTACTAATATCCTCAATGTTGATACTATCCTTGTCATACATCAACGTTGCTAGATGCTCATAGGATGTTGGTAATGAGCAAAGAAGAACTACGGTATTGTCATCATCATAAATGATCACATCCAGCTTTGCTAGATCCTCAACAAATTGATTGAAGACATTCATGTACTCCACAAGACTAAACCCTCTTTTACATCTTCAACCCATACATCTTTTGTTTCATATATAGCTTATTGGTCAGAGCTTAAACAAGAATTGACTGAACACATTATGCTAAATTCCCTATGGTGTGTTTATGTGAGACATATCATACATGACTTGATCAGAAAAACAAAGTCTGATAATTGTTGTTGCGTAGGCATCCCATATCAATCTTCATCCTCCACCTTTTTTGCTTTCATGGCCAAAACAACACTCAAGATTCTATGTTGCGCCAACAAATCTTTGATCCGCATCTACCATAAACCGAAGTTATGATACCATCGAACTTCACTAAATTGAAACAAGTGTTGGACAACATCTTGCTGACCCAAACGATGACTGGTTTGCTTCCTGATAATGAATATCACCACCCATCCCATCCACGAAATTGGTTAAATTGTTGTTCTACTTCATTGTTAGCCAGCCTTTCCTATTGGACTTCATGAGCATCTTCATTGTAGGATTGGCATGAATGTTTTACCCTAAAACTATGCTCAAAACACTTGTCTTTGGCTACGTATCTGAGTTCTCTTGGTTCCAAAAACTCTATTATGCTTTATGCCTTTGGGCTCCTGTGAATCTGATTATGCAATGGAAAGGAACCCTATTTTCGTCTCTAGTCCAATTTGAACTACCTTTTGTTCCTGCCTTGATTCCTCCCGATTCCTTCTTTGGATCCGCAAGTCCCAAGTCCTTATGTAGCCACCAACCTGGACCAATGCATAGCACGCGGTTGCTTGTGCCTAACCGGCTGCACACTTTTCCTAGATGCTTCACCGGCCCTGCTGTCTGGCTGCGCCACCTACGCACATGCGCTGTGTTGCTTGAGGATATATGCTACCACCACACCAAGACTACACCACCACCTCATAACCACCATTGGCAGAGAAGACATGGTTACATTGTCGGTCGGCTGCACCACCAGAGATAACCACCTCCTCTCTCACAATCATTTATGGTGCAAATTAGATGGGAAAAGAAATTAAAATTGATTTAAAAATTTTGAAATGGAAAAATAGAAATGAGGGCAATGATAGTGGTGGCATCTTAAAGTTTGCTAGTTGAGATAAGAGTGAGCCCCTAGAAAGTAGCATATAAGCAAATTTATCATCTATTTTGATAGTACAATATACAAATTTACAAAAAAAAGTAAGACGAGTGCCATTGCTCGAACATCCAATGGGAACCATCCCATGATGTCATGCTAACATCATCAAAGAAAATTGAAAAATAATTACCAAAACATAAGAAAATTTTTAACAAACCTTGATAATATACAAATGAAAACATGGACAAAACTGATGATACTTGGACAGTTTCTGCAAAAATATGAAAGGACTACGATTGAAACTCGAAATAAGACTAATGAAATTGTACTAAGTACTCATAAAAAAACTTAAAAAGAGCAACGAAACTTGTGTATACTTACGGATGAAACTTGAAGAAGATGCAATTAATCTTGAAGAAGTTTTTATAATATCTGGCTAAACTACCGATGAAATTTCATGCTCTACTATGGAGAAAAATGACCCATGCAAAATAAAATGTTTCACAAGAACAATAGCCAGATAAACCCGAAGTTGCGAGTGTACAAGGCTGAGGTTTCATTGCAAAAACGGTGTTGCTCCTTCTCATAGCCAACTTCTTCTCAATATCCAATGAGCCCCCACGTTGTGCTCGCTGAATCCGGTGAACAAAAGCTTGCTAAATTCGCTCACCGTACCATGCGGAGAGAGAGTTATAGAGAGCAATGATGGGGAATATAGTGATAGAGAGATCAAAAAATAGGATTTGCTAGACCTCACCTTCCAAGTAGTTGATGGCACAGACAGTTCCTAGAATAGGAACATTGGAGACAAATTCAACTATGGTGCCATTGTTGTTGGTGAGTTTTACGGACTTCTTTGCGCAATAAATATGACCATGGTGTTTGGCTAACCAATACATTCCCAAAATAACATCCAGTCCCTTTGACTCAATGATGACGAGATTTGCAAGAAATTTGACACCATTCTTAAGATAGATACCTTAGAGCAAAATTGATTAGCAAGCATAGATCTTCCTAGGGTTTGCATCAAGAGAGGGGTTTTAAGTAAGCATTTTTAAATATTTTTTCTACTAGATTTTCTACTATGAAAGAATGCGATGCTCCAATGTCAAACAAAACTATCAAAGGAAATGAGTTGAATAAAAACTTATCCAACACAACATTGAGCACATCTTGGGCATCATCAGCAGTCACATGTTTCAGGCAGCCTCTTCCCGCAGTCGGTGGCATCCTCTGCGCACTTTGGACTCCGTGTCTTTGTCCTGAGGCATATGCATTGGAAAGAACACCTCCTTGATTGCCTTGTGGTGGTATTAAAATATGTTGTCTTAGCGGGCAATTCTTAGCATAGTGCCCCAATTGGTTGTAATGGAAACAACAAACATTTGAAGTGTTAACAAGGGGTCTTGGAGGTTGTCCAGTGATGTTAGGACACTGAGGTGGAGCACTGGGGAGATATGCTTGAGGCAGAGCACTAGGAGCATAAGGAGCAAATGGGTGAGGCTAACATTGCCCGAATTGAGGCATAGAGCTGCATGCTTGCTGTAGAGCTTGAAACTTCCTCTTTCTTGCGTCGCTTAAGTCATGCTGAGCTGTGACGCACACAAATTCCGCAGCGCGGGACGCGTTTGCGGGCGTGCCAGTGTATTTATCAAAAATACACAAAAGATAGGGAGAGAACGCCGATATTTCATTAATTGCTTATGAAATACAGGTTCTCATTGTTTTGCGCTCCATAGCCTTGCTTGCTAGCCATCTTGGTTGACGATTGTGATATTCTTAGATCCCGGGACCTCGGAAGGACACCCGGTTAATTACATCCACGCGTGGATACGTGGAACACCTCCGATTAAGCCGCGGAGCTGCCTTCTTCTCTTCGTCTTGCGCTTACCCGTGCAGTTGGCGGATGGAGTTGAAGTGGCGACGGCAGAATACACGGGGTAGCGGGGCCCGTGTAATGCCTAGCACAGCCGTTGACATTTGGCTATGCCCGCCCGTGTCGCTTCATCTTGTCCTCGTCAAGCTTCACGTTAAGGTAATTTGACTTGAATGGAATGCACGGTTAGCACTCGATTGGGAGTTGAAGTTGACGGCTTGTTGGCGTCTTCGGGGATATCCCAGTGCGTCCAGCGTTGAATGTGGACTTTGACGGTCTTGATCATCGTCGTCTTCTTCCTCCTAACGGAAAGTCCGTCGCTAGGAGATAAGTCGGCACCGTGGAATTGGGTTCTCCACGATACCGTCGGCCTTCAGGGTCTTGTTCGCCTTCAGGGTTCGGAGCGGGGTTTGTTGGAACGATACGTAGATCGGCAGCGCAGAATTGGGATCTCCGCGATACCATTGTCTTCAGGGTCTTGTTCTTCTTCGGGGCAGTGTTCGTTGAACGGAACGAAATCCCGTTAAGTTTGATGCGACGGACGGCTCTCGCTATCGATAACGGGGTCGTTGTCGAACGATCTTCGGGTTTCCTCGTTTCCGGCCGCGGACGACTGGGGGAGGATTCCCTTAGCGGAATTGCATTCCGCTAAAGCCAAAACATCGTTTTGCGTGATGTTAACCGCGTCTCTTCGCTTGGTGAAGATGACGGTGCACAGCGCCGCGTAGGGCACCGGCCGTCATATGTTTTGATGCAAAGTTCTCTACGGGTGATGTCTTGACATCGTAGTGGCGAAGTTCCTTTGGTGTCGTTCTCAACCGCGGATCTTTTCTTTGTTGCACTAATTCATGACCAGCAGCACGACGACCCACATATGGCTCCAAGGTGGATTAATCTCCATCGCCGATTCCATTGCCACTTGCAGTTTACTCATTTGCTCACAAGCCATGTGATTTGAGTAGATAACATACATACACATGCACGTACGTACACAGAATACACTCTTAATGCTAATTAGCATCTTTGTGTATGGCTGATTAGTACAGCATAGCAGCTCATCGTGCTGGCATCTTCAGGACGCCAAACAGGGGCAGGTGCAAGGCCGTCCAGTGCTACGGTACGGAGAAGGTTCCTGCTCACGAGCTCGGCTGATGGGCAGCCATGTGCGGGGAGCGCCAAGGTGGAGATCGGACCGCCGCTGTCATTGCCAAGGTAGGGGCGCCATAGCGTTGTTGGAGAAGACGAGGTCGCCAAGCCGCCGCCGCATGGGCGTGGAGGAAGAGAGCCGGCGCCGCCGCCGCGGACAGCATCGTGCCGTGTGGGAGGAGTTGGAGACCAACGTCGTCGTCGCCTGGAATTGGAGCGCCAGCACTGTTGGTGTAGATGGGCAAGAGCACGCCACCGCGTCTGGTCACCGTGGAAGAGATGGGCGCGCCGCTGAGCGCCGTCGCCGTGGGAGCACGCCGCCGCGCTTCGGTCTTGCCGCACCACCACTGGAGATCGGGGGAGCCCGCCGGCCACCCATGCACGGTGAAGAAGACGCCAGCCGCTGCCATCGCATGCCAAGTAGGGGGGGAGCACGCCTGCCACCCATGTGCATTGCCGCCATCGCAGATCAGGGACGGGGAGCTCGCCGGCCACCTATGTGCGCCACCACGGATCGGGATCGGGGGAGCACACTGCCACCCATACATGCCATTGTTGCCGCCTTGTAGATCGAAGCCGGGGGAGCACGCCGGCCACCCATGCGCGCCGTCTCTGACTGGGATCGGGGGAGCACAATGCCACCCATACGCCGTCGCCGTCGCTGATCGGGATCGGGGGAGCACGCTGCCACCCATACGTCGTCGCCGTCCGCACGCCGTCGCTACCGGGCCGAGGGGGAGTCAGGGCGCAGTCACCGCCGCGGGTCGTAGACGTCGCGCTGGGGCGTGGCCGAGGAAGGAGCCCGCGCCGTTGGATCTGGGCGCCTTGGACGTGAGGACGCCGCCGTTGGAAGCCGATGGTGGAGGAGGACTGGTCGGTGCCGATCCAGAGGCGGGAGGCGGCGCGCCGGCCGGAGCGGCGCCGGCCGTGGGAAGGACGGGCGGCGTAGATCGGGGCGGCGTCGACCGCGGGCGGCGCGGATCGGGGCGGCGCCGGCGCAGAGGAGGCCGGGGCAGCGCGGATCGGGGCGACGCGCCGGCCGTGGAGCAGGGCGGGGGCGCCGGCGTGGAGGAGGACGAGCCGGCGGCGCTGGGCGCGTGGAGGCCGGCGTCGCGGGAGCAGTGGAGCGGACGGGGCGGCATCATCAGCGCCGAGCCGGAGGAGGAGGGGTGGCGCGCCGGCCATGGAGCAAGACGGGGGCGCCGGCGTGGAGGAGACGGCGACGGGCACGCCGGCCTTGGGCGGGGCGCTGGCCGATGGTGAGACGGGGAGGCGTCCAGGAGGGGCCGGGCGGCGCCGGCCATGGGCGAGACGAGGTGGGGGCGGCGCGCCGGCCGCCCCTGCTGCTCGGTGAACCAGAGAGGGAGGGAGGAGAGAGAGACTCGGGAGAGAAGAGAGGGAGCCCGATGGGAAGGCTCCCCTTACCTTTTTTCTTAGCCGCCGCCTCCAAGTTTGTTGCGCCAATTGATCTGTGTATTCCCTCCCCTAGTTTGAACCCTGTACCAGTTTTTATAGTGGTCACCACCTAGGGTTTGCTGAGTTTGGGCCAGATTTGGGCCAGGCCGGCTTTGGGCCAAATTAATCCGCGAATTATTAATATCAATATTCATTTATTAATCGCTGATCAGGGGCCATTCGGCATCATTGGAAATTTTTGTGTCCAACATGAGCATTATCCTGAATCAAGGCCGTGTCCATTATATTATAAAATAATCCAAATTCAACACAAGGAGAGACACCTGGAGAGCTAGATCCAACCCGTTTATGAAGTGACATGTGTCTTAAGTTTCACTCTTCCTCTCTGCTTTTAAAGCATAGCGGGAGAGCTAGTTAAGCTTATTAGGTATTTAGTACTAGACATGTCACCTTGCTTTAACTTATCAAATTCTTCCCTCTTCATCTCTAACTTGAGTTTGGGGATGTGGCTGGAGCGAAAGGATGCTTGAAATTCCTCCCAAATGATACCATCAGGAGTATGGTGTGTAGCACGTAAGTTTTCCCACCAAATGGTGGAAAATCCTATGAGCTAGTGGGTGGTAAACTTCACACTCTCACAATCATCACAATCCACCTAAAGGATTAGAAGGCCCATCATAAGTTGGTGGCCAAGTTCTCATAAACACTCCAAGCTTTGGCTGTGGTTGAGGAGCAAGCGGTTGAACAATGATTGGCTATAGATTGGGAAGGTGTTGGGCTAGCATCTCCACCAGCTGTTGCCAATTTGGTGGTGATGTAAGTTGAGGAGCATGCAACACTATGTTGTTGATGCTGGGGCAGGCTGGTCTTGAGAATGAAGTTGAGTGGTTGCAGGTAGGGCTGGTTGTTTTGGAGGCTGAGGCTAGTGAAAGTGCATCTAGGCGCCAAGTAGATTTTGGTGATTTATGATCAACAATTATAGGGCTAATACTTTTAATTATGAGATATACACAGGTTAAAAATGGTGGAGTAACCCCTCAAACTTTTATAGATTGAAGATGGCATCAAGACTCTATTTAGTCGCGAATTGTAAATCTTTGTTTCTTGAGTCTAGGCATGCCATACTATAAAGGGGGATGCTATAGAGAAGCATATAAAGGTTTCTAAGCGCTTAAAATAGGTATCTCGAAGTTCGTGTGAGTTTTCCACTCAAAATACCCTACATAAAAAACCTACTCCATCGGAACATCCGATGGTGAACCCAGTCTGCATGTTTTCAGTGCAATCCAGAGGCACCGCATCGGAAAATCCGATGTACATCGGAACATCCGATGCACGTCAGAACATCCGATGTGGGTAAGAATATCCGACACGGGATTCTTTGCAGCAACGGCTATATTTTGAGATCCTCTATTTAAAGCTCTCCTCCTCCACCTGCTAAAGGTTACACACCCCGATTGATTGAGATTTTGAACCTAATACTCTTTTCTTCATCAGCTCTCAAGAACACAAGCCTTTTCTCTCTCTTGTTCACCTTGCGAGATCTAGATCTAGAGAGATCAACGTACCCAAAGTGCTCCATGAATTAGAGGCATCAAATTCTTGAGCACTTAGCGATTTCTAAACAATTCTTCATCGCATTTGTTTCTTTTGGAGACTTAAAGGGCTCCTAGACGGCTAGGTGTCATCGGTGAGTGTGCCTTCGAAGGTGTGATTTCGCCTCTGCAAGGAAAAGGATTCATCTAGTGAACACCGGTGAGTGTTGTTGTGCAACGCCGGGAGGGGATTATGGTCTTGGTGATCCGGGCTATGTGCCTTCCCTAACGGTGGGTAGGATCTCCCTTCAAAGATCCAAACATCGGTAAAACAAAAGTTGATGTGCGCTTCGTCTCGACCTTTAGTATCTGTTCTACAATTGTTTTTGACTTGTTCTGAATATTCTTGAGTAGATCTAAACTTGGTTTTGCGAAAAAATAATTTTTACTGCAGGTTTACGTCGATTCCAGATCAACCAGGATTGGAACATCCAACGTACGTAGGAACATCCGACGCAGATCAGAACATCCGATGCAACGTGTACTGGACCAGATCGGAACATCCAATGTACATCGGAATTTCCGACATGCTAGCTACTTTATTGAGTCTGTAAATTCCGCAATTTTCTTTTATTCGCCTATTCACCCCCCTCTAGGCAGCATATCAATCCTTTCAATTGGTATCAGAACCTAATCTCCTGTTTTGAGCATAAGAGAATTATTACGAACAACGACAAAGATGATACGGAGATTGGGACTCCAAGTGAAGGCAAAAAAGAGTTGCTATTCCTTATGTTTATCCTGATGCAACATCCTCATCTCATGTCTCTGTTCCAACTAGGCGTGCGCCTCACTTTGATGGCATATACTACCCACAATGGAGGCATAAGAAGAAGATATATCTAATTTCTGTTCATTCCCTCTATTTCGAGAATTGTAGAAACAGGTTTCAAGCCCAACGAACCAGAGAATCTCACCATTGATGAAGAAAGGGACTCCTTCTACAACTATCAAGACGTCAATGCTTTGTTTGGTGCATTGAGCCCAAGTGAGTTAGTACTTGAAGAAACCAAAATAATTTAGGATACTCTCAGGATTGTTCATGAAGGTACATCAAGTGTGAGGAAGACCAAGATCGAGCTCATCAATGGCATGCTAGGAAGGTTTATCCTAAAAGAAGGAGAAGATTAGAAGACAATGTTTAATCGGCTCATGGTTTTGGTGAATGAGGCCAAGGGGCTTGGATACAAGTCACTCACTAATCATGAGGTGGTCAAGGTACTACTCCGAGCTATCACTCCAACCAATCGCCATTTAGTTTAAATGATCCAAGATAGAGACAACTATCACACAATCACTCCACATGAAGTGCTTGAAGAAATTCTTAGTAATGAGTTAATGGACCGGGAGGCTTCGGACATTAAAGAAATGGCTCAATCTAGCAAAAATAAGAGCATAACTTTGAAGACAAGCAAAGTGTCAAAGTCAAAAGACGATAGCTCAAACAGTGATGAAGATGAAGGACAAATGAATATGGAAGAAATAGCATTCTTTGTGCGGAGGTTCAATAAATTCTTCAAACAGAATGACTACAATAGCAAGGCCAAGAAAGATTCTGGAAAACGTAAATCATCAAGGAACTCAAAGAGAGGATGCTATGAATGTGGTGAAACCGGTCACTTTATTGCCAATTGTTCACACAAGAAGGATAAGGACAAGGAAGAGAAGAAGAAAGAAAAGAATTACAAGAAGAATAAGAAGAAGAGCAAAAGAAACAAGAAGGGTTCTAGAGGTGAAGCTCACATTGGTGAGGAGTGGGAATCCGATTCCGACTCTGAATCCGACTCCGAGTCCGAAGATGAGAGCATTACATGCATTGGAATGGCTATTCTACAACCGGCTTCATTACTATTTGGTGAATTGACTGATGATGATGATGATACTTCACTGTGCATCATGGCCAAGGGCCACAAGATATCATCAAAATCTTATAAAACTCACTACACCACAACATAGCTATGGAGGCATTCATTCTGCCGGGAAAAATGGCTTTTAATGGCAAATTATCTGCCGGGGATGACTTTTCCCGACGGACATTCCGCCATAACCGTCCGACGGGAACCCAGCCATCCGCAATTCTCTTTACCGACAGACAAATTTTTCCCGGCAGACAGTTTGCTGTCGATTCTCATTTTTCCCGACAGACAGTTTGCCCTCGATTCTTATTTTTTCCCGGCAGACAGTTTGCCCTCGATCCTCATTTTTTCCCGGCAGACAGTTTGGTGGCATATATTATTATTGCTGACAGACAGTCTGCTTGGATTTCCTACTTTTGCCGGCAGGCATTCTGCCAATATAAATAATCACAGAACAAAAAAAAATCACACTAATAATGATACACTCATAAAGGCATATAGCATTCTGTAATATGCTGATTTTATAGAGCGGTTTAATTTGCTAATTAGTAGATTTTAATGCAGATGCATTTCGACTGAACAATTGATCTGATCAAATTTGTGACTACACATGCATCCACCCATAAAATCGTAAAGATAAAACAATCCCGAAATACATATATGCAAGAAACAATTTAAATTAAACATGTAATATATTAAGACATTTGATTTATATAGAGATGTTGATTACAATAAGGCATCAAAGTATAATTCAAAGTTCAAAACCATACCGTCCATGCTCAAAGGCAAAGGCTAATAATTTGTAGATGAACCCCTATTGATCCATGTGAGACATGCTGCATAGATGGGTATAGAAATGACAGCATGAAGGAGCAACTATTACAATAGACATTTGGAATGTTGATGACAAGTCATGGGTCAGAGAAAATCCAATACAAAAAGAGTAAAAAGTGCACATCAGGCACACATTAGCAAACTCAAGTTTTCCTATAACCTTTAATGACAAGACAATGTAGGCAATGTTTTTACAAGAGGAGCAGCCTTCGTTGCGTATGACAAACCTCTATGCTGCTAGAAAGATATTGAACCGACTTGCTTATTTTTGTATAATAATCATATCTATAGCAAAATTAGTCTTGCCTAATGTTCCCATCAAACCCAAAATGGCCATCTTGTGCATGATCCATCTCTTTTTCCTGAAAATCAAACATGGTAAAAGAAGGCATGAAAAGGTCACCATTAGTCCATGACTCGTTAGCATAAAGCTTTCTGTCACATTAGTACTGAACCTAGTTTAAAGAGAAGGCTGGATTTGCCATTTAATAAGTGTCAATCTCTTGAATCTGAAAATTACCACAAGACAAACATGCTCGCTTGTTATATGCTGAAAAGTGTTATCAGTTCATCAGTATAGCAGAGCCCTAGAGTAGATCCTCTTGTAGTGTGAACTGGTCTGTGTTATCAGTTCATCACTATCGCAGAGCCCTACAATAAATCCTATTGCAGTGTGAACTGGTCTTTATAAGTCTCATAAAGTCTAATTGCATTGAAGCACAGAGTGGAGAGAATCTTAATTTAATCAGGAGACAACTGGGCATACACTATGTCTACAAAAATACCATGCATATTAGACACAATAAACTGAACTGCAGCTAACTATAAAAACACTCTGTACTTAAGAAGCCACATGACCATCACCTTGCTTGCCACGTGATGGCATCATGTATAAATGCAGATTCCATGGTAAAATACCAAGCTCAAAATTCATCCATCAACATCACTGCGTACCTGAAAAATTAGCAAGTGCTTCTCATAAATAAGGAGATAGCTAGGACAGATATGATAATCATGTTTCATTTCATAATATCAAGTTCTCACAAAAAACAGCAACAAGCTACAGGCACCAAGAACAAACACAATGAGGCAAGGCTGCTTGAAGAAAGCCCCAAACTATAAAAACATTTAATGTTCAGTGAGCATAAAAAAAGGAATATGTCAAGTATTGTCTGTGACGTCGGGGGCCGGAGCGTCGTAGTCGCAACTTTAAATATCATAGAAATGGATCTTAGAAAAAGCATTCAACATAATTTCAATTGTGCATTGCTTAAGAGCAGTAATACTATAAACCAAAATGTTGCATTGCTTTTTCAGATAAATCAAGTGATTAACCTGAAAGGATCAATGACTGAACAATACCACTGCATAACTGTTTAATAGGGTATCCACTATCCGTAATAACTTCGTATAGCATACATTATACGAAGTTATACGAGTGCTTTTAAACTATAGTTTTATATTTTAAAGTCTTTTTATTTCTGTTATTTACTAATTAATATCATAAAATTTAGCATTTGTAATGTTTAAATTCATTTATGGACCATTACCAGGAAATTTTGAATTCATTTTGGATTTTTTTACGTTGGTAGGAAAAATTAGAATGAAAGAAAAGAATAGTCTTTACCTATATTATATTATATCTTTACCTAATAATAAAGAGAATAGAGTTTCCCCTTGGCATTTCTTTTTTGTCCGTCACTTTTATAAAATTACCCATCAATACCACCGCCTTAATCTCGGCCGTCCATCACTCCATCAACGTCCACAAATCGCGTCCAAAACCCTAGCCCACCCTGGCCTCACTCTCCGCCGCCCCCGCCCCCCGCCTCTCAGCTCTCGCCGCCGCTCGGCCCGTCTCCCTCTCGTCCTCCTCGCCGTCGCCAATGGCCTTCGCCGGCGGCGCCCCAGCCGCAGCCGTAGCCGCAGCCGTCGAACCGTAACCCCATCTCGAAGCAAACGCGCTCGCGCCGGAGCCCGGCCCTGGGATGGAGCGGCCGCCCTGCCGGTTGGTTCCGCCCGCCGCTAGATCTATGCTCGCTCGGCGTCAGATCTGCGTGTCGCGGGCTCCAGCATGCGGGATCTCTGGGTAGCACCCCTGCTGGGTCGGGTGGCCATCTGGTTGCCGGATCTCGCTCCAGTTGCCGAGCGATGGCGCCTTGGAGTTGGAATCACGTATGACATATGGTGTGTGAGCAAGAGCAACTCCAATGAGGAGGGACGGCCCTGCTAACCTTGTGAAATTCAGCGCCATCGATGTGGTAGCCTGCTCCCATGGTTTGGGAGGCAATCCTTTATTACATTGGCGAGCGAACTATTGCTTCTTGTGTAGATTACATTTACTTGGCATTGTGTAGATTACATTTATGTTCAAGCGGTTGCGGCTGGACGACGTCTACGACCGCCGCCGGAGCCCGCCGCAGAACGGGCACGACAACAGGAGGTGAGGTGCTCTCCGCTCGGCCACTCATCAATCGATTGACTCGAGTTCTGTACCAAATGGGTGGTTAGCTTCCAGGATTTTGAGGTTTCATGTGTCTTCGTGTTGCGTTGTGTAGGTATGGGTATGACTACGAGCGAGGTGGAGGCAGAGGCGGGTACGACGGTGATCGGTACCATGGCCGATATCAGAATCGTGCTCCAGGTGAGCGTTTTTCCAGTAGATAGAACTCCCTAGCAATATTTGAATTAAAGGATACAACGAAGCACAGATGCAATGAGATGATGTACTTGTTAAACGTGGTTAGCACTAGCACTTGGTAATATTTATGTGTTCTGGAATTTAAAAACCTGAGACTTTGGTGTCAGCGCTATAGCCTGTTCATTCTTGGTGTTCTGGGCATATCTACTAATCAGTTTTCCTGCTTCCATATTGTCGGTACAATGATGAGGGCAGGT
Source organism: Raddia distichophylla (assembly GCA_005191435.1). Classification (NCBI taxonomy): domain Eukaryota; kingdom Viridiplantae; phylum Streptophyta; class Magnoliopsida; order Poales; family Poaceae; genus Raddia; species Raddia distichophylla. The sequence continues at coordinate 570,952 of SPJY01014911.1, forward strand.
TATATTGCACGCATCACGGATTTGTTATCATGGTTCATGTCTTCTTTTTTTCTAAAAAACTCTTTTTATCAATCAAGGAAATTTCTTCTGACAGCTCAAATATCAAATCCAGATTGGCCTGAATTTTATTTTTACATAAAAAGTTTAACTCATTGGCTAAACTGGATCGTCCAATTCTGGTTAGTAAGCTAGAGCAATTGATTAAGGTTTTTCAATCACCGAATTCTGTCTAGATATATACTGAATTATTTGTTAAGATAAAACCAAACAACTATATTATAGTGTTTCACTAATCACTGTTGGATTTACAAATGCTAGTGTTTTAATTATGAAATAAGTATAAAGTCTGGATAACTGTTGTGTCTAATAGATTAACTGCACCTTTAATAATAAGATAGTGAACTCTTCCATGCAAACCATATAAAAAATAACTCTTGTCATTTCATATTTTTAATTTTTTCTATGTATTCATGTTATTATACTTTCATGTTAGGAGCCCATGTTCTTGTTTCTTCCACTCTGTTTTTACAAAAAACAAGCTACTGATACATTTTGGGTTTCACATTTGTTCCTCTTGTTTGTATCGTAAAATTGGACATATGAAAATTGAAGTATGATACAAGGGACTTTGAAGAAGCCTCTCAGCTCATGATAGTGAGGTATGTCATTATTGCCTCTAAACAAAGGTTTTACCTACTATATGACTATTTAAATTGAGGCTAATATTAATATATATATATAATTTATACCTGACATCTATTTATTGTTAGTGTAAATTTTTTTGCTTGATGAATTTTAATCGACTTTAGCTTTTGACAATTGCCTGAAGTTAGTGAGCTCACAGTAAATTGTGACATTGTTATAGAAAATAATCTCTATAAAGTCCAATAGCTAGTAAAACTTTACTTATAATTAGATAATTTGAACAGTTGTCCTTCCATCATAATTTAATCGCATACTTAAAGTGGCATGTTTATTGCATTAAAGTAGATGTCGCTACTAGTCACTACTATTTTTTTTTCAAATTCCCCATTTATAACATCGTTGTTGTATTTTGGCAGGGGGAAATATGGTATTGAAGAAATATACGACCATAGCTCGTGTCATGAGATGTGATGCGCCATGGGCACGGAGACTCGGCTAATTTCATTACATATTGGCTAATACATTCAAGGGTTCTTAGGTCCCTATGTTCCCATGTTGGGAAGCTTTGTATATGTCGATATTGATGTGTGTTTTTAGCTTGTAGTTATAAGTTTGTGCAGTTTAGTATTTGTATGGGCAATATTGTACAATAACTTATTTTAAATGCAATGAAATATTTCTTTTTGGATTATTGTTCATATTTAATTGTATTATATTATTGAATGAAAATTATATTTATATTTAAATCAAATATATCCAACAAAGAAATAGAAAATAATAATTTGCAATGACATTTAGTTGTGTTGCAATAGGTCATATATGTGATGCTGAGAGATGTTCGCCATGCTCTGTATAAATGTGATGCTAAATTTGTGTTGTTGGTTTGCAACACATATACATATGTATAACATCATATGGTTTGTGTTGCAGTGTAGTGGTCTGCAACACCATCTATAACATCACCTACATTATGTGATGCTAGAAATAACTGCAACACATATACGTACATATAACAACATATGGACGTGTTGCTATATGTCAGTCTTGTAGTAGTGAGGCGGCGGAAGGGCACGGAGGAGGCTGCGGGCGGTGGGGAATGGAAGGGAGGCGGCGACGAGCATGGCTATGAAGGCGGCCGGAGGAGGAGGAGGAGGCCAGCTGGGCTATGGATCGAGGCGACGGCGGGGCACGGAGGCGGCAGGTAGCAAGGAGAGGAACCCTAGCTTTTGAGGAGATGGTTCCCCTGCCCCATTTGTTTATTTTGATCTGCACCCGCGCCAACAATTTTTCCCGGCAGATGGTTAGCCGGAGATCGCTAGTTTTCCCGGTAGACAGTTTATCGGTCATTAAATATTTTTTCCGACAGACAACCAGCCGATAAATATTATTTTTCCCGTTACACCATATGCCGATGATATTTATTATTATTCCTGCCAGAATGTGTGCCGATATTTGACATTTTTACCGGCAGACTTCTTCCCTTAATTGTGTGTTGTGGTGTGGTGACTCTAGTTAATTTTTATACTAATGATAGTGATAATGATGATAATATGAGCAATGCTAGCTTAGTCAAGATGATGATGAAGTTTGATATGGGTAAGTTAACTGAGCTCATAGAGAGGGTTGAGCAACAAAAGGAACTTCTTAAGAAAGGAGATCACTTCATCATTCTTTAAAAGGAGAGAAACCTCTAACTGGAGAAGGAACTTGTATTAAAAAAGAAGAGAGTTGAGGATATGACCAAAAAATTTTCTGAGGTTAAATCCAAAACAAGCTCTCTTGAAATCAACAACTTTTCACTTAAAAAAGAACTCATTTGTGTAAAGGAAGCGCGTGATACTTAAGGTGAAGTTTAATGATCTTTTGAAGAGCACACCTAATCTTCCTAATGAAACTTGTGAATCATCTCCATCCACGAGCAATGGTTGTGCAAGATGCTACAATGTTAATGTAAATGCTTGTACAACTAATTTTTTCACTTTGCAAGATCTTGTAAGTGAGAATGAAAAGTTAAAGGGTCTTCTTGAGGATGGCATCTCACCCTTGGGCTATAAATAGAGGGGAAGGGAGCACCTCCTCCTCATCCCCTTAGAGCTGAAAATTTTAGAAATAGAGAGGGTGTGTTGGGTGTGTTTTGGGTAGCACTTAGAGTGCTTGTGACCACATGGAGTGTGGTTTGTAATCGCCCAACTTCTATGCAATGAAATCGCCCAACTTCTATGCAATAAAATCTTTCTTCTCCATGAGTATCTTGCATTGAGTTGCTCCTAGTTTTTCTTATTTTCATTTTCCTTTTGAAGCTCTTGTTTTGAGAAGAACTTGGATGATTTCTTGCTGGTTATTGGTGCTCTATGGTTATTGGTGGTCTATGATTTCTTGCAATATGATTTGATACACACTTTGCAACCATATGAGAGGCAAGAGATCAAATTCTTGACTTGTTGCTAATTTATTCAGAAACTTTCATCCGCATAACAGTCAGTTCTGGACACTTTACAACCAAGATTGTGAATAAAAAAATTTTCACATATTCCATGACTCTTAGTCAACCATGCTATGGGTACACATAATTGTCAAGTTGTTCGAGTTTTGGTGAAAACGGTAGTGTCGAAAATTTATGGCTTCTATTCACCCCCTCTAGCCGCCGAGCTCGGGTCTTCAACTGGTATCAGAGCATTTGGTTTGGTGCTTCTTTGCAAATCTTGTCCGATTTTTGTAGCAGATCCATATTGCTAATTGAGGTATGGCGGACAAGTATTGCACCAAACCCCCATGTTCTCCGGAGCCGATTTTTCCTATTGGAAGGCTAGGATGGAGACATATGTGATGACTCAGGGCTACAATGCTTGGCTTAAGATAAAGGACCCATATCAGTTCCCAAAGGACGTGACGACTACGAATCAAGCCGATGTGGAGCTTAATGCAAAAGCTTGAAATTTTCTGATTCAAGGCCTTAGCCGAGGGGAGTAGGAGTGGGTGTCAGACATTACCACTGCCCACAAAATCTGGACAACCCTTCAAGCATACCATGAGGGGACGACTCAGGTTAAGGTGGTGAGGCAAGACTAATTTAAAAGAGAGTACAATTGATTTACTCCGAAGGCGGGTGAAATGATTGACTCATGTTTTTTCCGCTTCACCAAGATTCATGCCGATCTCCGTTCGGTTGAAATCAAATATACCGATTCGCATATCGCCAAGCACTTTCTCTTTATTTTGGATCTTAAGGTCTGGGATGTGAATGTGACGGCAATCCGACAGGCAGCCGATCTGTCAACGCTGACCTTGGAAGCGCTTTATGCCAATATCACAACACATGAACTTGAGCATCTCCTGAAAGAGCCCAGTTGTGGTGGCATCATGAGGTGCTTTGGTTGTGGTGGTCTCAACCACATGAAGCGTGATTGTCCCAACTCTAGAGGAGATGAGCGGAACGATTATGTCGCGCTAGCACGGAATGCCTACATCAACAAGAACCGCAACATTAAGACTAGTGGTGGAGGTGACAAGAAGAAGCCACATAAGCAGTTGATGAAAGGATGACGCCTTCATCTCCAACAAGGAGGATGGACACTCAGATGATGGTAAGGATGAGCCATCGAAGAACGACAACATCAACTACACTGGAATGTGCTGCATGGCACACGGCGACAGCGGCGGCAGCCACTCAGACATCTATCACACCGACGATGATGAGGTAACTGATGAATTAGGCCCCTCCTATTCTGAACTCTTGGAAGCATTAGTTAATATTCATGACAAGTATACTAGGGTCATGGCCAAGAAAAATACCCTTGAAGTTCAACTAAAAAAGCTAAACCTGTTGCTTGCTCTGATTGTGGGAAGCTTACTCTAGAATTGGATGAATTGAAAATGCATATTAAAAATGTCACTATCTAACTAGAGAATGAAAAATGTAGGATGGTTCCCAAGCCTGTTGACTCTGATGGGTGGTTAGAGTTTGATAGGGTGATGACTGATTTCAATGAATTAAGAACAACTCATGATAGGAAGCTGAACTTGATACTTGACAAAGAAAAGATATCAAGGGGTAGAGATCTAGGTTACAATTGGCTAGAGCACATCAAAAGACACCCACCTAGAGTCTTTGGGAGGGATGAAAACGGGCAGACAGTTGTTCTTGGGGACAGTGTTCCTGAGACTACTGTTTTCAGGTGCGCATGGATCATTAGGGAAAGTCCTACAACACAGTCTGTCTAGTCTCAGAAGAAAGCTCCACAGAGTATAACTACGAAGAGCGTTTCTCTTACCACTTCTGCCCTTGAAAATGGCAGAGGAGTAGTTTGCACCTTCTACGATAGGATAAGACATAGTAAGCTGAACTGTTTCCGTCGTGCTAAGGAAGCACGTGAGGAGCGCTGAAAACAGGCTAGAATTTAAGGACCTTCTAAGAAACCTGCACCTAGGTTCGTTCCTCCTAAGGCTAGACCGATAATTAGACGGTCAAGACATGGAGCACAACCTTCTGTTGCTCATCCTGTTGCCGGTCTAGGGCGTGAGCAGCGTCGTCCACGGGAGGTGCCAACTCCATGGTGGAGGAATGGCAGGAAGGGTAGGAAGCGCAGATAGGATGCACCCACCTCAGCTCAAAGGCATGTTGCTCCTAATATAGCTTCAGGATTTTCCTGCTAGAAGGCCTAGACCGAGTAGAGTCTGTTTGGTATGGTTGTGTGACTCAGTTTTGGGTGTCAAAAGATGCATTGGTATTTCCCAATGCTGAGCTACATTTCTTCACTCGTTGACTCAGGTGCGTCGGGCTCGGAAGGGGAACATGTGGATCATCGATTCCGGGTGTTGTCACCACAAACTCTCAGTGGTTCTCCTCCTTAGTACGTGAGCCTCAGGGTGAGAAATTCACATTCGGGGATGCTTCTTCAGGTCATGTGCTCGCTCGAGTCTCTATTCAGGTTAGCGACCAGGTTGTACTTAAATATGTGGCTCTTGTCTGCAAGCTTCGCTATAATTTGCCTTCGGTTTCTCAGCTGAGTAATGAGGGTTTTGAGGTTTGTTTTATGCAGAATGAAAGTTCTGTTCTTGATTCTTCTAGGAGTTTTGTTTACGGGATTCGCAAATTTGGGAGAGATTTTCGTGTTGATTTTCGATCTTTAGTTGGCTCTTTTTATTGCTTGATTTCTTCAATGATGTGACCACGTCTTGGCGTGGTTAATAACGAACGGAGACAGTGGTGTACTGATTGCAGGCTTAGATCTGTTCTGATTGGAAACCGGATCGTCAACGTTGAGTTCTCCACCAATCGAATTTATTCTACATGTCGGAAGATCGGGACCCCGTCCCCATGAAGTGGTATCAGAGCACCGGTTGCTCATCAGGTATCTTTATATCCCATCTCGTTTGTTGTTCATCCATTACCTAGAGTCCTGAAATTGCCCCACAAAAAGATTTGAGTTCGTCGTCATATCCATCGTTCAAGCCACTTTGCTCTCTTTATGATTTTGTTTTCAAATTCGTGTTTTAAATTTTTATCCATCGTCGTCGTTTTGTTGCTCGTTTATATTAAGTTCTTGGTCATGTTTGAGTCCTGCATCTTGACGTCGAGTCCAATGCCATCACGTCGTCGTCGCCGCCGTGTCCAAATCGAGTAGCAATCTATCTAGTTTGGTATTTTGCCATTATCTGCTTTGTCCAGACTCCAAATTGGACAGACTCAGAGCCGAAATTGTAGCTCGGAAAATGATGTACAACTTTGTATTGCACTAAGTTCTAGAAATTCCATCTTCAGATCCAAAATCGCATTGGAAGTGATTCTGTATGTCTCGGATTTTTCTGAGCAGTCCGTATTGCAGGAACCAAATATCCTAGCTCGTTTATCCAAATTAGGCTTCCATATATGCAAATTTCACAGAAGAAAAAAATAAACAACTTTGTAGTTGTGTATTTTATGTTTGAGATCGCGAAAAATCTAAAAACTACGTTGGAAGATCTGCTGTCTTTCGAGACCGAAAATACAATATTGTAATTTTATCTACCAGTGAAAAGAGAAAATAAAGAAAGAAAAGAAAAAGGCAAGTACATACAAAGCATCCGCACAAAAAAGTAAGGAAAAAAATTCAAAAGTGTTTGTATATTGTATTCTTTGTACTTGGTGTATCCCTCGCTTGCTTGAACTAGTTCAGGAATGAGTTTAGGTTGGCATCAGCCACCAGTTGGAATGCAAGCATAATTGGTGAGGCTAGAGGAAATTTTGATCGGTTCCATCAGAAGGAGAAATTGAAGAAGTGTTACACATCATCTTCTACCAACAAGCATGGTAATACCATTGAGATCCTTCCTTTATATTATGGAAAATTTTGATCTGGTGCATTTATTGATTGGAAAATAGCAGTAGATAAACTTTTTGCTCGACATGGAATTTTCGATAAAGAAAAGGTTATGACAGCTCCTAGTGCTTTAATTAATAATGCATGAATTAAATGGAAGGCTTATTGTTTTCTTATTGGGATACCTTCGACTTGGAGAGACATGAAACAACAATTAAGTAATAGGTTTCTTCCTGTCTATTATCATGAAAATTTACTGAACAAACTACAATGTTTACAACAAGGTGATAATCAGTGACCATTTACTATGAAGAATTGTAAAATTTGTTGTTACGTTGTGGTTTAGAGGAAACAGATCAAGAGAAGGAGATTAGATTCTTGCGTGGTCTTGACAACAAAATTTTCAATTTTGTAGTTGCTAAAGAATTCTTGTCGACGGTTGAGATATCGATCTCAAGTCGATTAAAGGTTCTTGAGAGGGGGAGATAGGAGACACGCCGAACAACACGAACAGCAACCAGCGACAGCCAGGGAGACAAAGGTTTTTATCCTGATTCAGGCCTCTCGGGAGAGATAATAGCCCTACGTCCAGCCTTTCTTTATATCAAAGAGGATTACAAGGTGGAACCCGGCGAGATGATCAAGTCTCGGTGAGTAATGTGTGTACAGAGAGTAGTATGCGATGATCTCGTGTCGTCCGATGATCTTGGACGTGCCCTCTAGACGCCGTAGGGGCTCGGTTTATATAGTGTTGAACAACCGACCTACCGGGGGATAATCGGGCCAGGCTAACCACGAGTACGTAACGAACTCGTACATGCCAAATACATCCCGAGGTAGATAAGGTATACTCCAATTCTTGGGGATCACGACTTCTATTCCAATCCGGGAAACCAACGTCCGGGTCTTCACGTAGTCGTGCAGAACTCTTGTTCGAGTAGGACTCAAACATGAATCCTAGGCCGTCACGCACCGTGCCAGCCAAGAGGCTGTTCGGCAGGATGCATATGGGCCAGATAGAACCTTCTAGGGAGCTGGGCCCTAGTAGGCTGTTCGAATGGGCCGTCAGGGAGTGGGCCATGGCAATAGGCCGTAATTCTATCCCCGACAGCTAGCCCCCGAGACTCAAGTGGAAGGACTTACTAGAGTGGGGTCTTCCTCTTGAGACTCCAAGTCACGAAGAGGGAAATTTTGCTGCTACAAAGACGTGTAACAAACGACCGAACAGGTTATGGTTCAACCGAGCAAGACCTGCTCAGGGCCGAACAAACCTGATCAGTGCCGAGCAATTCTGTTGCGCCGAACAGGGAATCACATCCGTCCGAGTAGAGCACTCAGCCTTCGATGTAGAAATCGGAAATCCAGTCCCCAAGCGCAGAGCTCGCCGCGGGGACCAAACACGCGCTCCGGGCGAAGAGCTGCCCGGTGCGAGGCGAATCATCTCCTTGAGGCTGAACGTCATCAAGGAGGGATTGGATTCCTGGCAGTAAAGAGTGTACCACCGCATCCGGTAAGATCAGATCTTCCGGGAAAATGAGCAAGTCGCGAGATGGACTCATATTGCTGCATCCAGGCATGAAGATACCTAGGAAAGCATAAACGAAAATACGAAAATCACCTCTCAGGCTAGAACCTGCCCGAGGAAATAGAGATCGCGCTCTCGAGCAAATGTCGTGCTCAGGAGCGAAAGTGATGTGCCTCCAGACGTAGATCGTGTGCGAGGAGCAGACAATGCATACGAGGAGGAAGGTGACCCAGTCCCAGAGCACAGAGCTCGTCAAAGGAACCAGGTAAAGAGATCCAGTCCCCGAGCACGGAGCTCGTTAAAGGAACCAGAAAGTGCGACCAGGTGAAGACGTACCCGGTAAAAGACCATCCAGTCCCCGAGCGCGGAGCTCGTCGAGGGACCAGACGCGCGCTCCGGGCGAAGAGCTACCCGGTGCGAGGTGATCCAGCCCCCGAGCACGGAGCTCGTCGTGGGGACCAGATGTGCGCTCCGGGCGAAGAGCTGCCCGGTGCGAGGTGATCCAGCCCCCGAGCACGGAGCTCGTCGTGGGGACCAGATGTGCGCTCCGGGCGAAGAGCTGCCCGGTGCGAGGTGATCCAGCCCCCGAGCACGGAGCTCGTCGTGGGGACCAGATGTGCGCTCCGGGCGAAGAGCTGCCCGGTGCGAGGTGATCCAGCCCCCGAGCACGGAGCTCGTCGTGGGGACCAGATGTGCGCTCCGGGCGAAGAGCTGCCCGGTGCGAGGTGATCCAGCCCCCGAGCACGGAGCTCGTCGTGGGGACCAGATGTGCGCTCCGGGCGAAGAGCTGCCCGGTGCGAGGTGATCCAGCCCCCGAGCACGGAGCTCGTCGTGGGGACCAGATGTGCGCTCCGGGCGAAGAGCTGCTGAAAGAGGATCCTAAGGCCTAGAGGGGGGGTGAATAGGCAATTTTAATTACTTTTAAATTATTCTTGGTTAAGCAACAAGTTAAGAATGACCCAATCCTAGTTGCAAGTCAAGTAAGCGGAAGCTATAAATAAATCACAAAGCAACTAAGACATGGCATTCAAATTCATCACAAGCAATGCAATAAAAGTAAGTGCGGGAATATAAATGAGAGGGAGACACGGTATTTGTTTGACCGAAGTTCGGAGCCGCAACTCCTACTCTCCGTTGAGGCTACCCCTTGCGCACAAGGACCGGCTCGCTCTCGAGCCTCACGCCTCACTCACTCCCGGTAGTCGTTCCGCCACTCCGGCGAGGTGGACTCCGTCACCCGTACACCAACTCAAGAGTAGCCACACGCCAAGACCTACTCTCAAGCCCACGCCTCCACGAAGGATATCTTCAAAAGTAACAAGCCCGAAACGCCCCGATCATGCCGGATCGAAGGACTTCCATGAAGCTCGGTATTGGGGTTTTGTAATTTGTGGCTTTGGATGCTTTGTGGGTGGAGGAATGGCTCTAGAACACCTAATTGATGAGCTATGAATGTGGTAGGTGAAGTGGAGCAGCAAACCTCAAAATAGCCAGCCACTAGGTAGGTATTTATAGCCCCAAGAGCAACACTAGCCGTTGCCCCTCGGAAGAGGACAAAAAACCTAGCCGTTAGCCTCTACCGGACGCCGTCCGACGAGAACCGGACGCCGTCCGGCAGCGGCTACTGCTCACAAAATTACGCTGACCGGACGCCGTCCGGTAACTATCGGACGC
>SPJY01014911.1:581770-593243 GCA_005191435.1 Raddia distichophylla
TGAGATATCGATCTCAAGTCAACCAAGGTTCTTCAAGAGTGGAGATAGGAGACACGCCGAACAGAACGAACAACAGCGAACAGGGAGACAAGGGTTTTTATCCTGGTTCAGGCCTCTCGGGAGAGATAATAGCCCTACGTCCAGCCTTTCTTTATATCAAAGAGGATTACAAGGTGGAACCCGGCGAGATGAACAAGTCTCGGCGAGTAATGTGTGTACAGAGAGTAGTATGCGATGATCTCGTGTCGTCCGATGATCTTGGACGTGCCCTCTACACGCCGTAGGGGCTCGGTTTATATAGTGTTGAACAACCGACCTACCGGGGGATAATCGGGCCGGGCTAACCACGAGTACGTAACGAACTCGTACATGCCAAATACATCCCGAGGTAGATAAGGTATACTCCAATTCTTGGGGATCACGACTTCTATTCCAATCCGGAAAACCAACGTCCGGGTCTTCACATAGTCTTGCAGAACTCTTGTTCGAGTAGAACTCAAACATGAATCCTAGGCCGTCACGCACTGTGCCAGCCAAGAGGCTGTTCGGCAGGATGCATATGGGCCAGATAGAACCTTCTAGGGAGCTGGGTCCTAGTAGGCTGTTCGAATGGGCCGTCAGGGAGTGGGCCATGGCAATGGGCCGTGATTTTATCCCCGACAATTCTCTATTGTAAACCTTTGTTCTTGCTTATGCAGCTGAAATAAAATAAAATATAAGAAAGCTATATGAGGAATCAACACATATATTTGTAAGAATGGCGTGTATTCTTACACGACTAACATTTTACAAACAAGTGCAAATAATGAAATTGAGAATGACAATAATGAAGATACGCTTGTTGCTGCACCTCTGCTTTCAACACCGACTACTGAGGATGTACCTACATCAGCTGAAAAATAAAACAATATTAATGAAAAAGGTATCACACTCATTCAAAATGAGAACGATATTAATGTGGCGAAACTTTCCACGAATCATGCTTTGTTAGAGAAACAAATTGTGGAACCAGTTGCTGATTTACCTTTGTCACAAAAAGATTTTCTCGATGTTTCTTATGATAAAGGAGAGTTGAGTGATAATGCTTCACTTATATCTGTACCACAACTAGTGAATGAACATGTTACTTTTGCTTTAAAACCAAACACTTGTGTTGAATATAAACATGTTATTCACCCTGCAAATGAAAATAATGAGTTAAAATTGTTGTCGTGTTTAAATATCTTAGGTTACATTGAGTTTGATATTTCGTGTGACCTAAATAATTTGAAGGAGAGACTTGTTAATTTCCCATGTTTATCTAGAAATACTTTTCATGTTGTGGGTAATATAATGATGAAAAAACTACATGGTGAATCGTGTTTACATTTGCTCAAATATGAACTTTTCTTATGATGTACAACCATGTGATCAGGTAGAGATTAACATTATCAATAATCAGGAGACATCAAGTGACTCTAACTTTATTTCGAAAATACAAGAAGAATTTCAAAAAGGGGAGGATGTGGATCCTAATCTATACGGTTCTAACAATTTGATTACAAACGATATACTTGTTGCTTTACCTTCCTTTGGAGCTGACCTTTTGCAGTTGGGAGTATGAGTCGACGACGAATAACAATCAAGAAGGGGAGGATGATGTGACGTCCATCATTGATATGACTAACACTACGTCAATGTGGTGGCCATCAAGATTTTTGTCGGCTACTTCGCCAGCATGGACGTCGACGAGTATTCGATTGACTACTTCATCTTCGACCACTTCATCTACGACAAGTTGGCAACACTTCACGGCATCTTAAACATCATCTAAATCAACTATGGTGTCATCATCAACTATATGACATCATCGATCCGTACCATGGCCAGGTCGCGTGCACAACCAGCAAGCTCATCGTGCAGATATTTCGTTGTCGCAGCCAACAGTTCGGCCTCCACCGTGGCAACCTCCCTGTTGACGGTCCTTATTTGTAATATTTTGTATGCTTTTGACCGTCAACATATCTACAAAATAAAAAAATTCAAACTACATTGAGACAAACATTAATGAGTTCCACGAGTTTTGGTGTAGTCTCATGTTTTGCAGGCATACACAAGAAAAGACGATTTATTGGCCGTATGCAAATCGGACAAAAGATGGAGTTTAAATTAAACATATTTTAAAAAGTCATCAAATGACAAAATGGACTGCACCATGATGAAGAGCTCGTCGACACGATTGAAACGCATGTATTATTTGCTATATTTGGAGCTCGGATTAGGGAGAAAGGAGTTTCGAAAGACGACGAGCCAGACCGAACAAAACCAGGCAGGCCGGCCGACCCAAGCCAGGTTGGCCGGCCACTTCTTTTGGTCAATTTGCCTTGGTTTTCTCCCACACGCCAAGAAACGCACCTAGAGGCCATCCCAACCATCCATGCAAGTCGGTTTTGTCGGGGATAAAATTACGGCCCATTGCCATGGCCCACTCTCTGACGGCCTATTCGAATAGCCTCCTAGGGCCCAGCTCCCTAGAAGGTTCTATCAGGCCCATGTGCATCCTGCCGAACAGCTTCCTGGCTGGAACGGTGTGTGACGGCCTAGGATTCGTGTTTGAGTCCTACTCGAACAAGAGTTCTGCACGGCTACGTGAAGATACGGACGTGGTTTCCTGGATTGGAACAGACGTCGTGATCCCCAAGAATTGGAGTATAACTTATCTACCTCGGGATGTATTTGGCATGTATATGAGTTCGTTACGATCTAGTAGTCAGCCTGGCCCGATTATCCCTGGTAGGTCGGTTGCTCAACACTATATAAGTAGAGCCCCTACAGCGTATGGAGGGCCAAGAGACTTCGCATTGTCGCATAGTACTTGCTGTATACACATAATCTCGCCGAGACCTGTTCGTCGAGTTTCCTCTTTGTAATCCTCTTTGATATAAAGAAAGGCTGGACGTAGGGCTATTGTCTCCTTTGAGAGGTCTGAACCAGGATAAAAACCCGTGTCTCCCTGTTGCTCGTTGGTTGCTGTTCGTTCTGTTCGGCGTGTCTCCTATCTTCCTTTTTTCAAGAACCTTAGTTGACTTGAGATCGATATCTCAACCGTCGACAGTTGGCGCCGTCCATGGGGATTGAACCCACGACCATGTCGAACTCTCTCAGCGACCAGGAAAATCTCCCTGAAGGGTATGCCTCAGAAGGACAGGATGTCACTTCCCCTGTCAGATCGGATCGATCTCTTCGATCTCGATCACCTTCCAGATCTGAGATAGAGCTCTCCGGCTACATTCCGGAGACGGTCTTAGATCACGCTCCCATCATTGACGATGATTACGGAATCGACGATCTTTACGCTGGTTTAGATCTTTCGGATTCCAAGGCTATGTCGGTTGATTCCTCCTGTGGCGACACAGTGATGACACCGTCTAGTGTGCCACCACACGGCCGTCGCAGCGTCAACATGGCCGGCGCAGGAACTTCAGAGGATCCTGCGCGGGCCGCGGTGGCCGACGAGATCTTGTAGTCCAATTCTGCTCGGCATCAAGATGGGGCTACGCTGGCTGTTCGCGAACAAAAAGTTGTTCGCCCCAGCCTGGGTGCCTCAACCAATGAGACCTTGGCGCAGATTCGCGACTAGCGCAAGCGACAACGACGCGACCCGCTCGGCAGATGATCTACCTGCTCGGGTGGAATCCCCGCATAACCAGACCCCGGTCGGGCAAAACGTGGACGCCTCAGGGATCCTAGGACCCCATGAGCAGAGTCGGGAACGACTTCAAGCCTTGGTAATGGTGGTCAGATCCACCAACCAGGCCAACCGCGCCCTCGTGGGCGACGCTATTGCTTCTCACCTAGAATGGCTGGCTGAAGGCCTTAAGTCCATAGGTGAAGTTAACACTTCCTCCGGGCAGCACAGTCAACCTGCTTGATCACCGATAACGGTCCCCAGTTCAGAAGCTAGCTATTCTAGAAATACTGCGAACAGCTAGGCACCAAGGTTTGCTTCGCCTCTGTGGCACGTCCACAGAGCAGTGGAGCAGTCGAGCGAGCTAACGGAAAAATCGTCCAGGGTATTAAACGACGTGTGAGTCCAGGGTACCAAACGGCGTGTGTTCGCATCTCTCAGCGAGCACAACAAAACCTGGGTTGATGAAGTCGCTTCCGTCGTCTGGGCAGTTCGCACCACGGCCAGCCGGGCAACCGAGGAAACTCCTTTCCAATTGGTCTATGGTGCAGAAGCCATCTTGCCCGCCGAAGTTGTACTCGGCTCGCCTCGCACGAGCTCGGTCAACATGCTTGACTCAGAGCAAGAGCGCGTGCTTGAACTCGATTTCCTCGAAGGCACACGCGACCGGGCACAAGTCATAATGGCGCGCTACCAGCAAGCTCTTCGCCGGCACGCTGCCAAATCTGTTCAACCAAGGGCCTTGAAGGTGGGCGACCTCGTTCTGCGCCTTGTCCATAACCTGTCCTATGCCCAACAAGTTAACTCCCCGTTGGGAGGGCCCGTTCACGGTTGTTTCTACTGCTCGCCTGGGGGCTGTTTGCCTGGCAATGGAGGACGGGAGAGAGCTGACCAGCACTTGGAACATCGACCAGCTTCGTAAGTTCTTTGTGTAGGTCTTTTGTTTGTTCCCTTAGCCTTGCACTTTTTGTAAAACTTCGCGCCTTAATTCGTCCAAGTCTCTCGGGCTGCCATGTAAAGTTCAATCCAATAAATAGTGAATTTTCGCGGCCCCCTGTGGCTCTTTTCACATCTTGTCTCCTCGGACTACTTTCTCTCTGGTAACACTTGATGGCTGCCGGTTTTGCGAACTCTTGGCTCCGCGATCTTCAGGTTTGCCCTGCCCGTATCTAGTTTTAGCAAGTTCCTAAACTCAGGGTTGCGTAACACGGCTTTTCGCCTTGCGGCTAAGTCTGCTCTCATAAGCCCTCCGCGGCAGAAGTACTTACCTCTCACGGCGCAACCACTTGGCAAAGTCTTCTCTCGTAAGCCCCCGCGGTAGAGGCACTTTCCTTGTTCGGTTACCTTATGAATCGTCTAACTTACGTTAATGAACAGTTCATGGAATGAGTCGATCTGGATGCGGGTGTCGCTCTATCTCTCTATGCATGTGCTTGAATTCGCAAACTTAGGTTTTCAAGCATCGTCCGTACCGGGGGCTAGGGTGTCACTCTTTCTCTTGTGCACCTCTTCGAGTTCGCAAGCTCAGGTTTTCGATAAGATACACAACGGGGGCTGGGAGTTAGGCTAGCGTTCTACCGTTTTTCTTAAAACTTTCTAGCGCTGTTTCGCCTTTCTCTTAGTTTCCTGCTCGCTCTTGTCTTTTTGCTGCTCTTTTTTGCAGGGAAAAGGTAAAGCTTTATTTACACTAACCAAAGTTTATAGGTACAAGGCCTTTCTGGTACAGCCCTACTACTACTTAGAAGCAATATGCTCCTTTAGCTCCTCAATTTCTAACTTGAGGCGCAAGACTTCCCCTTAGGCTTTGATCCCTTCTCTAACTTCAGCTCGGAGACGTTCGGTTTCCTCCTTGCTGTGCTTGGCCAGCTCCTTGGCCCCTACGCGAAGGGCTTCGACCTCTTCGTTCATTGCTCGCAGATCCACCGTCAGACTCTCCCTCTGACTTAGGCGCTTCTCAGCGGTCTTGAGCTGCTCGGACAACTCTTTGACCCTTCCTTCCGCGGCTTGCGCCCTCGCGGCCAGCTCGCGAAGTTCTTCGGCCTCTCCCGGATAGAGATGCGGAGACGGATCCCTCTCCCCGGTCAGCTTGGCCTTGAGCTCCTTCACCTCGGCCGTGAACCGGTTTCGGCTTTCGGCCGCAGCCATAAGCTTCTCCTCGAGCCATTGGGTGCGCCGCTGGTTCCGGAAGGCCTCAGCGATGGCGTTGCGCTCGATGGCGACACCTTCTTGGAGGTCCTCCATTATGCCTCGCAAGACTTGAGCAAGAGAAGAGCAAGTCTGTTATATCGAGCTGCGGGTAAACCTAAATGAACAAGCTTCGGTTAGAGATTACCTCTCGAAGCCTTTTCTTCAAGTTCAGGCGCAGGCGCCTCCCAAGCCCGCGGGTTGCGAAGCCGTGGGTGCTCGGCGCGGTTGCAGCACGCTGTTCCCTCCGCTGCTTCCGCTGTTTCTTCTTGCGGGAGTGCGCCCGACTAGGGGCAGTGTCAACCTTCCCTTCCTCTAGTTCCTCTGCCCGATCGCCTTCGGGCAAGATCACCGCCGCTTTGCTTGCCGACGCCGGAGTGTCCACGTACAGGGCGACTTGTGTGCCCTGCTCGTGGTCTTCCTTTTCCTCCGCCTGAGCAGCTTTGGCCAAGACTGACGTCTCTCTGACTAGAGACGTCGGTGGGGTTACGGACAGGGCGACTTGATCCCTCTGTTTGCTATCATCTTCTTGCTCCCCACTGGCAGGGACCTCTCCCTGCTCGCCGGAGGTTATCGTCGCCACAGGGATGATTTTCCCCTGCGACGAAGTGCCTGGTAGGACCGCCTGCTCGGTCCCACCTTGGGCAGCCGGCAGAGCCAATACCTTGGCTCCGCTCTCCGCGGTGCCGCGCGCCGCTTCTTGGGCCTCCAACCGCTCTACCGCGCTCCTCAGCGCGTCGATCTGGTCTGTGGAGCCTGGCGGAAGCGCAGACCACGCTGCCAGCTTGTCTTTGAGAGCGAGCAGTCTCGTTGCTCGCGATGCACCGTGTAGGTGCTCGGGCAGTAGAGACTGCTCGATCGCCGCGTCCACGTCGTCCCTGGCGGTCTCCTCCTGGACAGCTGATGAAGAGATGTGTCAGTTCCTATGCGGTTTTATAGAATGTAAAGGGGAGAGCCTCGCTATTACATACCTGCCGCAGGGAACCGGACCTTCTTCTTTGCTCCTTGACGGAGCTTACGTCTTTTGCTCGGGGGCTCCTTGGCCTCTTGCTCGCCTTGGCCTCCAGACGCTTATGGCGATAAGCTAGCTGAGCTGAGCACTCTTTTTGCGCAACGCAAGAAGTTTTTCCTTGAGCGCGACTTCCTCTTCGGGCCTCCTCTGCTCGGCGATCTGTTGCAGCCGTTCCACATGGCCCTGGTGAGCTTGCGTGAATCGCTTCAGCCAGTGGTTCAAGTTTCGTACCTTTTCATCGCTCTGCTCGGTGATGAGGGACGGGTTTGGACGTTCCCCCTTTGGGTGACCGCGAGCGTGCTTGACTTGCTCTGCGCGCTTTGTCGCCGTAGAGGGTTTCGAAGGTTGTTGGCGACCGCGGCGCAGCGGCCACCTTAGGCTTCTCGGCCATCATGGCCTTCTCTTTCCTCGCTCCCTCGGACTCGGAGAGCTCCTCGATGATCCCTCCGAGGATCAGCTGGTCCTCCTGCATGTTTGGGAAGCGAATGTTATTGTGTCTTAATCGTGTGAGTCTCGCAACCCGAACGGGGTCTAAGTAACTTACCTCGGGCGTGCGGACAAGCACGTTTCTCGGACATGTGTAGGCCACCTCACCGGTGATCTCGCCGTCCTTCTTGACAGCCTTCAACATGGAGTCAACCTGCTCGGTCACCAATGCTTCGGTAGGTTGCACTTCCCGAACAGAAGAAATCGTTAGTTCCTGTTTGGATGAAAACACCAAGGAAGTTTGAGTCTTTAAGGAACTTACCTGTGCTTTCCCTGGTGATGTCCTCCCATCCTTCTATCTTGTAGAAGGGGTAGGACCTCTTCCGCAGCGAACAGATCCTGTTCGCCGTGAAGTCCCGGATGATCTCCCTGCCCGTGAGCCCGAGGCCCACGAGGGAAGCGATCTTCCGGGTCAAGTACCAATCCTCGTCGGACAGCGTCGTCCGACGCATTGGCGTTCCCTTCGCCGGAGCTTGTCCGGTGAAGACGAGCTTGCTGTCGTCGCTCCGCTTGGTGTAGAACCACCTCATCCACCACGCGCCCATTGAGTCGAGCAGCGGTGGACGGGGGTACGGAACGTTGTCGGCAGTTACCCGAAGCTTGAGGTAGTAGCACCCCAGTCCGGAAGCGGAGGAGCTGCTCCTCGTCACCGTGTAGTAGTGAAGGAACAGCCCCAAGGGTGGATCGATTCCCAGATAGCCTTCGCACAGGTGTGTGAAGACGGCTATCTGGAGGATGGAGTTAGGGTTCAAGTTGGCCACCTCCAATCCGCTGTTGTTCAAGAAGGCCTCCACGAAGTCGCTTTCAGAAGACCTCAACCCGAACGCAGCGAAGTGCTAGAAGTTCACGAACTCGTCTTCGCATGGCTTCGGCATCTCCTCCTCCCTGGGCAGCCTCCAACTACCGGCGTCGATGTGACCCTCTGCCTCCAAAATCTTCAAGTCCTCCTCGGTCATGGTAGTGCCTGAGAACTTGGCCATAGCAATCCCTAGGGTTGGACGAACAGATTTGGGCGTGGAGTCTTGTTGTTTGGTGCTTAGCGCGGTTGGAATAGGGCTTGGGAAGGAAAGGCGTGAGAGCAGAAGTGGCGAGCCGCTGGCGGCTTGGGTGCTCTTATAGCCTCAAACGAGCAGCTCTGCAACGGTTTTTTGCCATAAAACGGCTAATTTTTTTTACTGTAACGGCTAAGTAGAAACGGTCGCCTGTTTTCACTGCGCAGCGTAAGTTACCGTTAGAATCTGCCAACAGCTACTTTTTCCAGTATCCGCACTGAGGGCTGGGTGCTCTGCTCGGGCAGATGTGTTTCCCTGTTCGACGCAACAGAGTTGCTCGGTACTGATCGGGTTTGTTCGATCCCGGACAAGTCCTGTTCGGTAGAACCGTAACCTGTTCGGTCTTCTGTTGCATGTCTTTGTAGCAGCAAAATTACCCTCTTTGTGACTTAGAGTCTCAAGAGGAAGACCCCACTCTAGTGAGTCCTTCCACTTTAGTCTCGGGGGCTGGCTGTCGGGGATAAAATCACAGCCCATTGCCATGGCCCACTCCCTGACGGCCTAATCGAACAGCTTTCTAGGGCCTGGCCCCTAAGAAGGTTCTATCTGGCCCATATGCATCCTGCCGAACAGCTTCTTGGTCGGCACGGTGCGTAACGGCCAAGGATTCCTGTTTGAGTCCAACTCGAACAGAGTTTTGCACGGGTACGTGAAGGCCCGGACGTGGTTTTCCGGATTGGAGCAGACGTCGTGATCCCAAGAATTGGAGTATACCTTATCTACTGTAGGATGTATTCAGCATGGTACGAATTCGTTACGATCTCCTAGTTAGCCCGGCCTGATTATCTCCCGGTAGGTCGGTTGTTCAACACTATATAAACGAGGCCCCTACGGCGTGTAGAGGGGCCAAGAGACATCGCATTATCACATATTACTTCCTGTACACACATAATCTCACCGAGACCTGTTCGTCTCGTCGAGTTTCCTCCTTGTAATCCCTTTATTATATAAAGAAGGCTGGACGTAGGGCTATTATCTCCCCAGAGAGGCCTGAACCAGGATAAAAACCTTGTGTCTCCTTGTTGCTCGTTGATTGTTGTTCGCTCTGTTCAGCGTGTCTCCTATCTCCTTTTGTCAAGAACCTTAGTTGACTTGGGACCGATATCCCAACCGTCGACAGTAACCACGTCATCGTTTATGCTGGCCACTGGATTGTCGAGGCCCACCCCAGCATCGATCATAAATGTGTTTTCTAATAGTTGATATTGTATTGGACCATCTGGCAATCTCCCGTGAGGTCTAAGTTTGTATACAACCCGCCAATTTCTGAGATCGGTCTCGTCCTTTTTGAGAGTGTCATTTACTGGATGCTTGCATGGATATGGCAGGTAATATACTTGCTTAGCTTGGTTAGCTAATATGAAAGGATCATATCCTTTCAGCCGTGAAGTATGTTTCACTTTCGTTAAGTCAAGCTCGACTCGTCTTCATAAACCTTTAATAGGATCGAACCATTCGCATCGGAACACAACCACTGAGAGCTCATTACTACCTTCAAATGTTAGTTCAATTATCTGTTGAATTATACCATAGTAACTGAACTTATCTTGCCCTTCTGCTTGACCCTCGCAAGCAACATAGCTATTTACCGTTCGCAGATTAGGTTTTGATTGCTCATGCTCCGCAGAACGAAAACGAAACCCATTGATATCATACGTCCCATGGACCGTGACACGTGTTGAACATCCACGTGACATGGTACGTATATCATTGTGTACGCTAGGATTTTGCTTGCACTGTGTTTAGAAAAGAAAAAATTAGAAAAAAAAACACAAGAAGTTAATGTATTCTTTAATCGGAACACTTACATATCTCCACAACCAACACAGAAAGTTAGGTCCGCCATTACCATCTCCTCTTTCCTTTAAAGCCTTCAACTCTTCGGGGTTAGGTTTTTTTCTTCCTCTCCAGAAAGTTTGCACAAATTCTCTAAAGGAGATGTAATAGTGAGGATGTTTTCGAAATGTATTTGTAATTGAAATAATGCGAGTCTAACTTACAATTCAATGTCGTTGACTTCCTCCATGTTTTCGAAAATGTATAATAGTGCAATAACCTTGTCCCGCTGAGAAATCTCTTGTTTTCTACTCTTTCCGACCGAAGTGCCTTGAACCTCGAATAGTTTTAGATCGGATTCGACCTGTCGGCCATGTGTGTTGTATCTCGGCACAAGAATGTTCACATTGTGTTCTCTCGCAAGATATTTGTTCGTGAAGTTTGTGATCTCCTGAATTTGATATGCCGCAGCAATTGAACCTTCAACACGGGCCTTGTTTTTCACATTTGCCCGAACAGTTTTCAGTCGACGTTCCACAGGATACATCCACCGCCCATGGACTGGCCCACCGAGAAGTGCTTGAGTAGGTAGATGGATAAGAAGATGTTCCATTGGATTCCAAAAACCAGGAACATATGTCTTCTCTAGCTTGCAAACGAGAACCACTATATCTTCCTCTAACTTCTTCAAATCTGTCTTGCTTAACTGCTTAGCACACAACTTTCTATAAAAGAAACTCAGTTCGGCAAGAGCTGTCCATACATCATCTGGTACATAGCCCCTAAACATGATAGGTGATAGATCTCGCATGAAGATATGAAAGTCATGACTTATCATGCCATGTATCTTGCCGGCATCAACATCAACACCACGGACAAAGCTTGACGCATACCCATCAGGGAATCTAACCTTGTCTCTAAACCATTCTAAAACCTCTTTCCTTTGTGCCTTAGTTAAGCAGTATGGAGCCTTTGGCTTTACCCTCTGTCCTTCTATCATGTTAAATGTTGGTCGGTCACATATCATCTCACAGTCCAGACGAGCTTTAACATTATCTTTACTTTTTCCTGCTATGTCCAAGTTCGTACCCCAGATGGCTTGTGCTACATTCGACTCTTGATGCATTACGTCGATATTATGAGGCAATAGCAAATCCTCTGCATATGGAAGGGAGTACAGACTGCACTTATGTGTCCAATGATGAACGGTTCCATAGCCTTCATATTCGGTTTCGTTTTTTTCATTTACCTTTAGGGTTGAATGCCAGGCTTTGACTTCACCTATTGTGAGAGGTT
>SPJY01014911.1:594134-737553 GCA_005191435.1 Raddia distichophylla
GGGTGGTGCGGAGAGGCGGTCAGGGGCGCGGGGTGGCGCGGGGCGGAGACGGCGGCTGAGGGGGCAATGCGGGGCGGCGGCGAGGGGCGCGGCGGCGGCGGTGGTGTTGGGCGCTCGGACTTGGGCGAAAAATTGCCCAAGTCCGAGCGCGGCCAGATCTATATCGGCCTTACGGGCCACGTAGCCCTCGTGAATACTCACGAGACACTGCAGGTAGGGGCCACCGCCAACCCGTGACCGTTGGGTCAATTACTCACGAGGGCTAGGTGGCCCTCGCGTATAACTGGGAGATGGCTGCAGTTATTCACGAGGGTTAGGTAGCCCCCGCGAATAACTTATGTCTCACTGTCGACCGGTGACTAACTGGGGGGTCACCGCCAGCAATAAATTTGTACGAGGGGACGCTATCGAGAACTAAGCTAGATGGTAGCACAAGACACGGGTTTATATAGGTTCAGACCCTCAACGGAGGTAATACCCTACTTCCTGTGCTCTGGGATTGTATGGTGGATCAAGATGCGAGATGCAAGATGATACTGTATGTCTAGGTGGTGATGATACCTCATGCCGATGGCCTCTACCTCCTCCCTTTATATAGTGTAGGGGGAGATAGAGTTACAGGATAGCACGTGGTACATGGTAACTAATTCTGTTATGATGTTACATGTCATGCATGTGTCGATCTGTTAATTACATGGAGATAGATTATATTCTCGGGAACTTTCTTGGAGCTCAAGGCGCGTGTAACCCAAGTGGTTTCTATCCTTGTTCGACCAACTTGGATCGCCCCCCATCTGCTCCCTTATGGGCCTTCTAGAGGATACCCGGGGCCCATGTAGTCCACACTCACTGGCTGGCGGGTCCCCCCACATGAACTCCTTACTGCACAGGATTCCGCTTTTATTCCCGAGGGCTACGGAGCCGTCGCGAACAACTAAACACTAGGGCTGTTGGGGTAGCTCTCGTGAAAAATAGCCAATATACACTAGGGCCATGTTGACCCTCGTGTATAACATATATATCCGAGGGTTTTCTGATAAACCCTCGCTACTAATATAATTTCTCCTATTATCCCAACTTTCAAATATTTTTAAATAATTTCAAATGTTATTCTAAATTACTTTCAAGAACTAGGAATAAATTATGTAAACATTCTTTTCCGTGCAAAAAATTTAAAAAAATAAATCGGACACATGCAATATTATACCCTTCAAAATTAACTATATCTGTTTATCGATACAGTATTCGTATGAGTAAACATATTGAAATTTCCACATTTCACCTTATATCATATATTATTCATGTTTTAAGTATATAATCATGATTCCACGTTACACTCTAATACACATTACACACAAAATTAGTATTCTCTGTTGAATGAAGATGACTCTGACAATTGTACTAATATATGGCAAGAAAATGATTCTACGACATGTGGGGTTGGATGGTAAAGAGAGTTTTGCTGTGGATTATACTCGCGAGGGCTCACTGTGGGCCCTCGCAAGAAATTGCTGTGCCAGTTTACTCGCGAGGGCTTTATTGAAATCCCTCAGTAAAAAGAACCACGTGCCAATTATTGTGGTCATTAATAACAAGGGCTTGTTTGTAGCCCTCGCGAATAGTTGGCGGCCAGCATTTTTTTCAAGGGCCTTGCTTTAGCCCTCGTGACTAAATATTTTATTACGAGGGCTGAAAGAAACCCTCGTGTCTTTAGATATAAAATGAGGGCTGTGTTTCTGCCCTCGCGTTTATTTTCTGGCCCTCGCGATTTCGAGAAATTCTAGTAGTTCATCTTTTCTTATTGCCTTTGACTTTTGATGAAATGTATCGGTGTATACAACTCACATCATGAGGTCTTGAGTTCGAATCATGGTGTGGACGCAATTAAAATAAAGAACTAACCAAGTAATGTTGTAGGCGCAATTAAAATATAAACTACCGTTTGGCCACTCCAATTCCATATGTTTGAGGTTAGCCTTTTGACTGAAATGGTCGATGAATTGAACTCTCCAATTCCATATGTTTGAGGCATCTTTCATCAGCAGGTTAGCCTTTTAGCCGAAATGGTCGATACATTAAGCTCAATATGCAAAATTGGTCATTGTATTAAACTCAATACCAACGATAGCGAGCATGCCCAACACGCGCCTCTGCACCCCTTATCATCTTCCTACCACTAAGATTCTGTTAATGCGAGGAACTATAATGACGTGGTGCAATCTGGTCCATCTATTCGTGCAAATGTAAATTTTGGACCGTCGAATGCAACTAATTAGGGCGAACTGATTGTTTTAACCATGAACGTCCGTTGGGCAACGTGGACGAGCTGTTGCCGCACTATACCATTGCAAACTATCAGCGTCTAACTGTACGTCGGGAAATACCCCATATGCCGTCAAAAAGTCAGTCGGTAAAACGTATTACCGACAGAAAAAGGGTGTCGGCTAAAGTCCTGTCGGCAAATCTCTATGCTGACAAACTTTTTGTTACCGACAATCTATAAGTCGGTAATACAACACTTTTGCCGACCAACTTAGATTTACCGACTGACTTAGCTCTGTCGTCCATCTGTGCATTGCCAACCGACTTTGATTTACCGACCGACTTAGCTCTGTCGTCCAATCTGTGCATTGCCAACTAACTTTATGTCGGTATTTCTTCCATTGCCGACGCTCTGTCTGTCGATACTTCTATTTTTATCGACACTTAGTTTGTCGCTATTCTTTCCCAGGTTTAAAAAAATAAAAAATTATTATTCTCCCGACAATAATTCTCATACATGACATGATGCAATAATTATCATATTTTCAGGTAATACATCATTAGGTAAATAAACCAACATCATAAGCAAGACCAAGTATGGTAATAACCATTTTCATTAAGCCACATTATCTTTGTCGAAAAAATGACACACATCCAACGTTAACAAGTACAAGGTCATTCCACCATATAACATTTGTCCAAAAGATAGCATATGTCATCCAACAGACATATTTGATAGCTAGTAAGACTAGATTACATGAACACCTAGAGTGTTTAGTTCACCAAACGATAATACTTTAATTTGTAAAAGCACGTATTTATCTTAATTCCATCCAAACTTTATCCACATGAGAGATCAGCATGCATCATCCATCCTCCACAGATGAACTAAAGTGGAGAATCAATCTATGCCCTTCCATTTTTACCTGCAAAAAATAATTTTTAGTGGCATGAAAAGATAGATTCGATGCAAATAGATGAAAGTCATGAGCAGTGTTGTAATGATAGATCAGACTATGTCCATGTCCCTAGGGATTTAATTTCAAGCACCATCACCATTTATTTTCTAGCTTTTTACAGGATTGCAATTATCTTGGTATTTGCAACTCTATTGTGACCAATTAGTGAACTCTATATGTCAGGTGTCTTATTTTCCTTAATATAGTGAGAAATGTCCATTACTGTTGAAATTCTAGATGGAGGATAACAGTACATGTTTTATTTCATAGAATAAACTTATAATAGATGTTAACTGGAAAACAGGATGTTATATCAAGAACTATAAATTTTAGTAGCAAGATTAGATAGTTAGCTCAATAGAAACAAAGACATTTTGATTAAATGAGAATGGTAAATTTTCTTAGCTACACCATAACACCCTGCACAATTTATTTGACATAGGACTGTACACTGAACAAAAATACTAATCACCTAACAAAGTTTAAATTCCGATCAGGTCTAATTTTTAGCAGAGATGCATACTAGATTTCATAATCTAAAAGGTAAATTTACAAATGTTTTGCTCATAACTTCAGGAGAACTTATAGAAACTGTAAAAATGATACTGTAGAGTAGAAAAAGAATTCGATCGAAATTGCATCTAGATTAAATAAGGAGAAGATCAATAGAATCCCCCATCAAATTTCACAAAGAAAAGACTGCTCAAGCCAACATTGTAAATCCAAGGTGCACCTAAATAGCTGCAGAATTAAGAAATAAATGCCTCCTATCCTGATTACACTTTATAGTTCATAGAGAGAAGTGTTTAAACTAACAATTTAAAGCAAAGCATGCTTCTTTAATTACTGCTATATTGTGGTTCTTATAGAGATTATGGCAAAAAAATGATGGATTGTGCCTAGGAGCAATATGGAAGACCATAAAATGATGAATTGTGCCTACAGGTATAATAAATACAGTTGAGGCATGGAAAACCAAACATACATATTATGGTACCTTATGTGCCATCCCGAATCAATAAGATACATGGTAAGCTTCTCGTGAAAAACCTGAAATGTTTGAAAGTAATACAAAGTACCTGAATTTTCATAAATCTGATTGTAGACATACTGTCGGGGATTGAATTACGGCCCATTGCCATGGCCCACTCCCTGACGGCCCAATCGGACAGCCTACCAGGGCCCAGCTCCCTGGGAGGTTCTATCAGGCCCATGAGCATCCTGCCGAACAGCCTCTGGGTTGGCACGGTGCATAATGGCCTAGGATTCCTGTTTGAGTCCGGCTCGAACAAGAGTTCTGCACGGCTACGTGAAGACCCGGACGTGGTTTCCCGGATTGGATTAGGAGTCGTGATCCCCAAGAATTGGAGTTTGCCTTATCTACTGTAGGACGTATTTGGCATGTATGAGTTCGTTACGATCTCGTAGTTAGCCCGGCCCGATATTCCTCGGTAGGTCGGTTTGCTCGGCACTATATAAACAGGGCCCCTACAGCGTGTGGAGGGACCTAAGGCGAAGAACATTCGCATTGTCGCACACTACTCGCCGAGACCTGCTGATCTCGCTGAGTTCCTCTTGTATTCATCTTCGATATATAAGAAAGGCTGGACGTAGGGCTATTATCTCTCCCGAGAGGCCTGAACCAGGATAAAAACCCCCGTCTCCTGTCCGTTGCTGTTCGCATTGTTTGGCGTGTCTCCTATCTCAACCTTCAAGAACCTTAGCGACTTGAGATCGATATCTCAACCGTCGACACATACCTTAAACTAAGGTTTTAGAAATTTCACATAATGAAAGTTTATCAATAGGCCTTTGGAATGTCTTGCATTTTTGCGGTAGGACAAAACAGGGAAAAAGGGATACCTTGATAGAATTTTGCGAGAAAGTGTTGGAGATTCTTCATTTGATCTGAAATTTTTCTGTGTATGTTTCATATTTGTGCCGTCTAAGAAGGGAACCAACTAAAATAAATTAGCCAACAACTGATTTGCTCTAAAGTCAAGTATAAAAAAACCCCACCTGTTCAACGGTACTGTGGGGCCAGCTGCCTATCAATATATTTGTATCCTACATTATTTGTAGCCTTCCATGTTTGCACCAACCATCTTGTTGGCAGTATATATGCAATAGACCAATGAAATTAGTGCTAGAGAAAAATAGTCACAATTACTATATTTAGAAGGAAAGAAGCTTAATCTGAAGTGAAAATTGTTTTGTAGGCTTCGTCGTGTAAATATCAAAATGCAAAGGTTGCCATCACCAAGAACAAAAAAAGGGATCATATTAATCTGGCAGCATAATTTTGTTCAGGTGTAAAGCAAAAAAACTTATAAATAGGCAGTGTTTATCATCAGCAAAGGTAGTACTCATTATTCATTATTCAAATAAACTTTCTTATTTAACCTGACAAATTTCTTAACCATCCCTGTAATAAGACTTAAAACAATTAAGCTATCGGCCATACATGGCCACCTGAAAAGACAACTTTTGGTAAGCACAATTCCACTAAATCATGATTAGAGATGATGGCTATTAGAATTGCCAGGAATCACTAAGAGGGAATATAAATATTTTATTTAAAAAATTTGCAGCCGCATTGATAATGTCCCCCAATTGATTAGGATTTTTCAGACTATTGAATGTGTGATCGGTTAAAATTCCAGAGCAATTCCACACCAAACGCACAAAATGGAACAATTCTAGAGCCGATAATTGCAGTGGTGAGAGAATCGAACCATACCAATCGTCCCGAACGAGGAATCAGTCTTCACAGAAAATGTTTTCTTTTCAGAAACATGCAGCGCCGTCGCCAGCCCAGATTCGCAAGCTCAAAAGAAAAGTCACCGGGAAGGAATGCAGCACCGACCACCACGTACTTGTCATTGCTGTCGTCGTCCCTTCATTCATGGGCACCGTCACGGTGTAACTTTAGGAGCAGCGTGGGTGGCCGAGGAGGAGGAGGACGGCACTGGTGACTGCACTGCACATAAGGGTTTTTAGGGTTAGGGTTCATGTCATACGTGGCTGCGCTGGACGACGGGGAAAGGGAAGCGGTAGGGAAGAGGAGGTTCCGCGGACTGGGGGAGTGGCGGGAGGCGGTGGTGGAGGAGGGATGCCAGGGAGATTTGGAGAGGCAAGAGGGGAGGTGGAACCGGCGGGGCGAGAGGCGGAGGCGGAGGCGGCGGCGGTGACAACAAAGGGCACGACGCAGGAGGCATGAGGCGGTGGAGGGGAGGTGGCACCGGCGAGGCGAGAGGAGGAGGCGCAGGCGGCGGCGACAACGGTGACAACAAGGGGCAGGAGGCAGGCGGCGGCGGTCTCCACGGAGGAGCCATTCGATATGCACCCAGGTTTCCCTCTAACTCCATGCCAAAGTTGGGTGGGGTTGTTGCACCTCCACGAGCCCGACTTTGCCGTTCGAATTGCTCTAGTGTTTCCCGACCATATCTAAGGCGCGTGGTAGGTTCACGAGAGCTCGTATAAGCCGCCACCAACGTTAGTTTGGTCTAGCATTACGAAAGCCGTTGGGGAGACCAAAGGGGGTGTTTTGGATCCAAGAACTCCAGCAAGGAATTCCGTCGTGGCTGGTGATAATCTCGTGCGCAGATTCTTGGTCTGTCGCGTCCGTGTGCCTTTGCGATCATTTTGGTGGTCTTAGTTGGCATGGGGAGCGTTGGTGCTCCCACTGCCGCTGCCATTGTTGGTTGTCCGAGTTCACCAAGGGTTGCCACACTTGTTCTTGGGCTCGGTAAGCACCCATAGACCCCATAGATGCTGACTCTAGGTTTAGTATGGATTGGGTGTGGTCGGATATGCGAATTCGGGCTCGTTGTAGTTGCGCCTCCTCTTCAGGCCAAGTAGCTCGTCGCAAGTGAGTTGCCGGTGAGGGGTTTTGGTGCCAGGAGGTTAATGAGCCTGTCAAGAAGCCATATCACCCATCTGCATGCAAATTGGCGGCTGGAGTCGCCAGATCAACCAGCTCCGGCGAAGCCCTGGGCAGAGGTCATTGGGGAAGTGTGCCGCTTACAAGTGGGACCCACATGCCATGGGCCCATAAGAGAGCGAGCCAAACAGTGCCAGAGAGCTTAGGGCCTCTGTTGACATGTGCTGCCATGTAATGTCGTGGAGCCCACGTGTCGGTGAGAGAAGGAGAGAGAGGATGTGTCGGGCAAGCTGCATGGGCTGAGTCCGCCATGGGCCGTGAGGCTGATAGGTGGGGCCCACTAGCCGGTGCGATGCAGGATATGTTTTCAATAACAGATTTAATTTTGTAAATTGATTTAATTCGGCAGGAAATGATTTATAGCTTAGGAAATTCGTATCTTTTGATTTCGAAGGCAATTCAAGTCTTGAAAACTCTATAAAAATTAGATCTATCTATCTATGAATTTTATTCAATTTTTTCAAATTTTTTGTGCTATTTTATTTATCTTTTGTTATTTTTATTAGTTTCTGCGAAGAATTAATCATTTGCTTTAGAAGGCGTCGAAGACTTTGTTTTGCAAGTTCAAAAGTGGAGTGATAGTAAGGCAAGTCACATACAGATCATTGATCTTGTTGATCCCACTTTATAAATAAAATGAATTTTCTTAATAAACTGCATCTCTATGTTTACATTATTTCATGTGGGAGATTAGCAATACCGGATCGATATGTCTAGCATTCCATTCCATTGAATATATGTTGTATCACCCCAATATTCTTGTAGCCTAGATTATCATCATCTTAGTTGGATAATGATGATACCACCTGTGTTGGTAGTCGTTCACTAGTTTGCTTAGTGATGCATGTACTTTCGAGAGGTAATAATTAATCTTTACTTATGAGAGACATATAATTGAGAGTAAAAGCATGTGTTACTTTGACATGAGAGAAGCATGTGATGCTCCATCTGTATGGATACTCTTGCTAAGTGTGTGGTTAAGCAAGTGTTGCTCTTGTGTGAATGTTGACCATGCTACCAATTTGATTAAGAACCGGGGATGAGCTATTTTGACAAAGGCAAGTGAACTTTGATGTGGAGGTCGACCCTGTGTGGCTAGCAATGGTGCATTTAGAAGGAAGACTTACTTTAATCACCACTAAAGACAAAATCTTGTAAAGCATTTTCGGGAAAAATACGGTACAAACCATTAGCTTAACCTCGGTTGTCTAACAATTAAGTTACTAAACGTGATGTTGTAGCACCTTAGGCACACTAGGAAAGAACTGCTTATGAGGGTTCTTTGGCGGATATTTGCAATTGTGCAACAATCTATATCCATCAATGTTACCGCCCTAGCTGAGTGTAGCCTAGTGATCCAAACATTTGGCATTGGGTGGTGCAGTAGTCTCATGGTTAGTCTTAAAACTTTTATGTTACAAACGTGTCCTTTCTGGCTAGAGGTAAAAATGAGTGTATCATATGGATAAAGATGTGTAACCTCTGTAGAGTGTTAAAAACTATTCGAATAGCCGTGTTTGCGGTCATGAACAATTCTTGGTTATACTGAAGAGGGTATAATATTTTTATGGCAAATGGTGGTTGGTTCATGGTTATTGCCAGATGCATTTGGATAGGCTGCGTCCTAATGCTTATTGTTAAAAATGCGATTTATAAATTTATTTATTACTTGCCTTTGAATATATTTATATGTATGTGTTTGTTAAATTTTATTTATACAAAATAACCATTAACCAGCTCTCTGTACTAAACCGAACATATAGTGATAGAAAAATGCATTATGTCACTTTATGTGATTTTCTTAGTTTTTAATGAACTCTTGGAGATAAGTAGTTGGACGTTCTTCCATTTCAGTAGCCTGTGGATCTTGATGGGACATACTATTTCATTTATGTTAGCTAAACTATAATAAATTACTCTAATGACTCTCAGGTGATTCGTATTTGGCCCTGTGTAGCAATTTGTTGTTACTTCATTTGTATGGTTTACTATTAAATAAATACTCATGTGTTGAGCACTGTAGTGCATACTGTCCATGAAGTTACTTATGCACCCTAGAATTGACCCTCGACTAGTGTTGGATGAGGGTCACAGAATTGTATAATATGGGATCCTGATAGAAGCGATATCAGAGTCGTGCTAATTGTAGGAAAACACTTAGCTAGGAATGTCGTCTCCAGGAAATTAATTTTAATTATTTATGATTCTCTTAATCTCTTGCCTTAAATATTCCATATTTGGCTACTTAATTATTCTCATTATGTTAAACGAAAAATTGATCTTTTGTTTTATACGATGCTTTTACACACATATGATGACAAGACGGGCAAGCATGCGAAAGAACTGTGGCTTTCAAGAGCTAGAAGGTTATGGTAGGCCAATGTACAATGGTGAAGCCTGGATGATTCAAGGGGAGAAGATGGGACATCATTTCAAGCTAAAGATTTATGTAAAGAGGAACACAAAGGCCGGTCGACCCTAACCTTCATCGTCAGGTGATCTACTTTTGAAGGTGCTATGCAGGAGTGCACTCATCTTTCTCTACGTAGGTTTTGCAGCATCCACATGGATGATATTGAGTGTACTGTGTATTGCCACTGCCCTCAAGCCCATGAAGTTGGACAAGGATACCATCATACCACCCACCAACAGCGAAGGACTTGAATGGTTACTTATCAAGACTTAGCACTGGATGAATTTGAATTGGAGATTCGAAGGACAGTAGCAATCTTGCTGATGTATGAGGAAGAGGCCTGGGTGCTTAGGGAGAAGCTGAAGGAGTTGGAGCAAAAACAGGAAGGACCTAAGGGAAAACAGATCGTTGCACATTATGATGAGCAGACAATTGAAGCAAGGGAGGAGTTCGATGGAGCAGGACACATTACCAGTTCGCACCAGCCCATGCACATCCCCAACCTATCCACCTGGAGGACCTACGCACAGATGGATTGAGGAGTGATTAGTTAGCGTTAGGTTGAGACTCAATGTGTGGATTCACGTCTTTAGTTAAATAAGTCACAAAGTCGAACCATAGTTTTGTGCATGTTTTATTATGGATCTCGTATTTTATTTCTCGAGTATGATGTAAAGTCTATGTCATGCACCGAGAATTGTAATGAGTAATAACGGATGTTATGTTTTTTACCTTAAGATTCTATCTTCATAATGTTGTTCCCTTAATTTAGTTTCCCCTATAATCATATTGCTTTTCCCACTTATCTAACCCTGACAAGGATCAACTTTAGATAGTTCAGACGCGTGCTGAAGGGAACGGTAACGAAGCTAGCAGAGGATTCGACCAATCACATGGGGATGTATCCCTGTACCACCTGCACCAGCTATTGATACCAACACCCCCGGAGATTTTCTGGTAGCTCAAAACCAGTGGATGCACTGGATGATGCAGCAAATGCAGAATATGAACTAGAATCAAGAACCACAGAATGGTCAACCCAATGCACAAAGGGCTCAAACTCGTTTGGCTGATTTTATGAGGACACACCCCTACTTTTGAAGGGAGCACTAACCCATTGGATGGTGATGATTGGATGAGGATTGTGGAAAGGAAGATGGGCATTATTCAGTGTATCGATGCTGAGAAGGTGTTGTATGCCGCACATCAGGTAGATGGATCTTCTTCTAAATGGTGGGAGAATTACCTTGAGTGTAAAGAAGGTGAGGAACCTATTCCGCAAGATGAGTTCAAAGATGCATTCATACGTTTTCATGTTCCAGAGCGAATGAAGGAACTTAAGAAAGAGTTTAGGGCATTGAAGCAAGTATGATATCCATGACTATCTGAACAAGTTTATTCGGTTAGCTCATTGTGCATCGGATGATCTGGCCAATGACAAAGCGAGATAGTCTCATTTTTTGAAGGGACTGAACAACGGACTGCAAGTCAATTTGTTGACCCATCCCTTTTCGGATTTCTAGGAATTGGTCAATGAAGCCCACATTCTAGATGAAAACCAACAGGAAATCAGAAAGGATAATTAAGAAACGTCGTTTTGAGTAGATTAAGATGCCCCAAAAGAAGCAAAGGTTCAGGAATTAGTAGACTGCGAATTGTGGTCTGGCATCTCAAGCACCAAGGCGATGAGAAATTTCAAATCATTCCAAGACCTGCTACATCTATAAGCAACCAAGACATTTTGCTAATGTTTGTCCTACTAGGAGGAATATCACCCCAGTACCATTCAACCTGAGCAATACACATGTCAAGACACCTGCACCCGAAGGAAATTGAGGATTTTAGACACCAGCACCTACTTTGGGAGCAGCACAATTGATAGTTCATGGAAGAGTCAACCATACTGTAGCAGAGGAAGCTCATAATGCACTTGATGTGGTTGTGGGTAAGTTGCTTGTTCACTCAGGACCCACAATTGTTCTATTTGATTCAGGAGCCTCGTATTCCTTTATTTCTCAAATGTTTGTAATCACCAATAAATGGAAATCATAGAACTCAACATACATTATCTGTAACTTCACCTGGGTCAAAAATGCAAACCAAGTGGGGATGTTTAGGAGTGAAAATGGAGATAGGAGATATCGAGATTATGGAAAATTTGGTAGTGTTAGATACCAGAGTATTAATGCTATATTAGGGATGGATGGGTTAACCAAGCATAAGGCAGTATTAAATTGTGGGACAAGGACGGTTTATCTAGAAGATCCAAATGAGACGGTGGTAGAGATTAAGGTAGCCAAGACGACCAAGGAAGTGCAATTGATTGTAAACAACATTAAAGCTAATCCAGTACTGGAAGAGGCACCAGTGGTTAATGAATTTCCCGAAAAGTTACTAGGAATGCGACTAGATCGAGACATTGAGTTCATGATAGATTTGGTACCTAGATTGACACCAGTATCCAAAAGACCCTATCACATGGCTACTGATGAGTTGGTAGAACTGAAGAAGCAGGTTGAGGAACTACAACAAAATAAGGATTTGTGAGACAAAGTTTGTTACCGTGAGGAGCACTAGTCATGTTTGTTACCAAAAAGGATGGGAGTTTGAGAATGTGTGTGTATTATAGATCTCTAAATGAGGTACCACTAAGAAAAAATATCCGTTATCATAGATCTATGATCTTTCCGATCAATTGAAAGGAGTAGGAGTGTTCTCCAAAAATTGATCTTATGTCTAGCTATCATTAGTTGAAGATAAGGGAAGTGGATATCCCTATTACTACTCTTTCAACAAGGTATGGCCACTGTGAGTATACGATAATGTCATTTGGTCTTACCAATGTCCCCATATACCGTATGAATATGATGAACAAGACCTTTATGGATTACCTACATAAATTTGTGGTGGTATTCATCAATGACATAATAGTTTACTCCAGAAATGGAAAAGAGCATGCCGAGCACCTGAGGTTGGTATTTCAAAGGCTAAGAGAACATAAGATGTTTGCCAAGTTCAGCAAATGTGAGTTTGGGAAAAAGCGAGTGGAATTACTAGGTCATGTGATCACTAGGCATGGAGTGTCAGTTGACCACAATAAGGTGGAGTCAGTGGGATGGAGTGTCAGTCAACCACAATAAGGAGTCAGTGGTTCATTGGGAAGCTCTTCACACAATATCAATGATTAGTAATTTCTTGGGAATGGCAGGATACTACCGAAGGTTTATTGAAGGATTTTCGATGATTGCAAGTTCTTTAACGCAACTGTTGCAAAAGGAGAACAAGTTTTCCTAGACACTAGAATGTGAGAAGAGTTTTCAAGAACTAAAGAAGCATTTGACAACTGCACCAATTCTTACCCTATCAGATATCACGAATGGGTTCGATGTGTATTTTGATGCAGTGAAACAAGGACTTGGATGTATGTTGATGCAAGATGGCAAAGTAGTGGTGTGACATCCTAATAAAATTATTAGGTGTCCCAAGTGTTTTTAAAAGATATAAAATATAAGGTAAAATTTGGTTTTATTATTTGTGTAGATAATTCTATTACAGCTATTATTTTATGGTCTGATAGGCTATTTATGCACAAGCCTTGCTTAAAATCGGGATGGAGCAGTGGCAACACGTCCCAAGGTTTCCAAATATATGTCTTACATTTTCCTAATTTTTGGGTTTACCGAAAAGTTGGACTAAGCCCGAAAAGGCCCAATTTAGAAGGTATTTCGCATGAAATCATGAGGAATACTAATCCGAAAATTCTCCAACAATAGAGGAGTGCCCTAGAAGCTCTAGATAACCTGCTCACCAAGTTTCGGCCGCAAACTCCCATGGAAGATCGGGATCCTAATTTGGCAAGCCCCGAATTCTACTTCGAGTCGGATTCGGTTTCCTAAATCTTTCTTATTTCATCCTGGCCGAATCCACCCCTCCCCACCACTATATAAACCCTCCAAGACCATCTCTTGATTACCACAACTCATGGAGCCCCAAGGTTGGAGCCCTAGCCACCAAACCCTAGCCTCCTCGGCCATCTTTTAGGGCATCTTCCTCTGTGCCGAATGCAAACCTTAGATTAGATAACACCATGTTGCAGAGCTTGTCGATACGGTCAAGATGGATATATGGATCGCCTATTTTGGCTAAGAATTGAGCAAGATACAAGCCACCGAAGTTTCTCTCTCCTCTCCGTCCTCTGCCGCCGCCGACATTGCCGCTGGCAAACCTCATCCGCCGCCGCCCAGATTCCGCGCTCACCAATCCTCGGCCGCCATGCGCCTGCTGCTGCCACCCGTTTCCCGCCGCGTGCACCGCGCCATGCCACCACGTGTCGCCACAGGATTCACGCGCCGCCACCGGCCAGTCGCCGCACACAGCGTGTCCACCTGCACTTTCCCATGCGCGTTTGCCGCCAACCCCAAGCCGCCATGCGTCCTCCATCCACCGCGCTACCCTTTGCATGGTGCCGCCGATTGTCCCCGTTGCCGCCCGCGCACGTGCGTGCGTGGTGCCGCCACTGCCATCTCTACAAGGTGGGGCCCGCCTGTCAGCGCCTTGCGCCACTGACCGGTGGGGTCAACCTATCAGCACCGGCTACTGGGCTGCATGGGCCGAAGGCGAGAGTGAGGGAGATAGGCCGGAAGCTAGGGCTGGGCCCATTTAGCGTTTAGCCCTTTAATATTTTCCTGGGAATTTCTATTTATTCTAAAACTTCTCGGAATTGTTTTGGGAGTTCCTGAGCTCCGATTCAGGTGATTCCGGAGCCATTAATTCACAAATATTTTCTAGGATTTTTAATATATTTTTATTATTATATTTGTATTGCTTGGATCTGCTGTTTATTTTGGTTTCTCGATCTACGTGTAGACGACGTGCTTTCCGGTACCGCGAGGTTGTTGCCAGGAATCTCTGTAGGAGGACTGCAAGCTCCTACATCTTCGAAGGCAAGCACTAGTTTGCATATTCCTATCCCATGTTTACAATTTCACTTTATGTTTTTATGTTATAACTGCTACTTCATTCATTCTAGACTAGTGCGTGTGTGCCTGACCATGCTAGTCTTCTACTATATATCATGTTGTAGCCTTGATTGATGAACCCCTCTATAATTCCATAGCCTATCCTTTTACTAGATGCTAGGTTTGCATTGGTGATTCACTTATAAAAATGAGATGGCGGAGCCGAGGCTTCGATATGTTTTGGTTAAACCCTAATCAACTAAAATCAATGTGTGGTTGGTTAGAGGAGACCCGAATGGATGGTTCCGGGTTTGTGGATGTGCTATGGAGGTCTCCTCTGCTAAGGACTCAAGCTTGTGAGATGCTAGACCAAACCAAACAGTACAGCCACTTGTGCCTTTGGCCCTGGCTTAGTACCCTGCGAAACCTACTAACCACTTGCTCGTAGGCTGGCCGGTTATGGTTCGATACTTTTGCCCTAGGATGAGGCTAGCTACTTTACCTGAGGGGTAGGTTCATTCTTGAGACCGAATGGCTTAAATGGGGAACGCCCCCGGGTGGTGTCCAGAAGTAGTAGGCGCCCTACCGCGGCAGACACCGGTGGGGCCGGGGAAACCAAAAGAAAGGGTAGGCGAAGTGGTAGGCGTAGTAGGCTGGAAAGGCCTTGTACCGTATCTCCTTCGGGATGAGACAGGGCTTGTGGGGAACGTGTACACACTCTGCAGAATTGAAACTATCATGATAGCCGTGTCCACGGTTATGGACGGGCGAGAGGTTTTCACATGTAGTCCCACCTTTTTAATAATTAAACTTGACTAGTGTAGGCTGGGATTGGCCTGGTGCGAGGATGCACCTTCCTTTGATGATTGTTGGTAATATCTTGAGATCATGCATTCACTTAAATTAAACTTGACAACTAAAATTTGTTTAGTAATAGGTTTTGTGTAAAATAACCTTTCCTCCATCCTTTGCCTTTGCATACATTGTTAAGGATCGCTTGCTGGGTAGCCGCGTCCTCATTATACCTATCGCGGATAATTTTATTATTCAGGTAGTAAGTCTGATCAAGACCAGGAGGGTCCGAACTCAGGTGTGCAGGACTAGCTGCGGGTGTCCGGGTCAATTACTTGGATATCGCCGCTGAAGGCTGTTGCTGCTCTGATGCTCTTGTTATTCTTTCTTAATATTTGCTAATACCTGTCTTATTGTAATAGCATATGATGCTACCTTGTAATACTCCGTTAATTTGATTAATAATGGAATGCCAGCGATGATAGCCGTTTAGTTGTCCATCATGAGGTACTAGTCTGGGCCTAGTATCAGATCATGGTGCCGGATTCCCTATGGAGACGCAGGGGGTTGTGACAAGTGGCATACACATCTAGACAGATGAGGCCAAATGAGTTGAAGTATCCATCGCTTCACTTGGAATTGGCTGCGGTTGCCCATGCATTGTAGATATGGTGACACTAACCGTTGGGAAAATGATGTGAGATACATATGGGTCACAAAAGTCTGAAATATATACTTAGTCGAAAGTCATGTGGCAGAAGATGGTTAAAGTTGATAAAGGGCTATGATGGGGAATGGATTACCACCTAGGGTACAGGAATGTTGTTGTAGACACCTTAAGTAGAAAAGGAAGGATAAATAAGAAGGATGGAATCCAACATTCATCGCAGGTGGAAGACAAGTTAAGGAATATGTGATTAGAAATAGTTCCTAAAAGATATGTGGCTGCATTGGATATTAATCATAGTTTATTGGATTAGATAGGCGAGAAAAAGGAGGATGCAAAACTAGAAGAGATGCAATCTAAGATATTTGAAGGATCAGAGTTCAACATTGATGATAAAATCCCAGATTTGTGGACCCGATAGCAAGGGAATTAAGGAACTTTCTCTAAGAGAAGCCCTTGAGTCTTAATATTCTATTTAACCTAGTAGCATAAAGATGTACCATGACTTGAATGAGAGATTTTGCTAGGCCACACGATGAGGACATCCAACCCAAGGATACGACCGCTGCCCCTACATCCTCTTCGACAATGCCATCTTCATCACCTGCGATCAACGCTGCGACTCAATCATCGCCTAAGGGCCTAAGTCCCGGAGATCGGCCTTTCAAGCCCAAGACGAAGAACCAAAGAAGTAAGCACGCATCACGAGGTCAGCCCATGCACCAAGGAAGGCCCACGTGGAAGCCCAAGATGCCGAACATCCCGGTTCGGCCATCCAGCAGCACGCCAACTTCAAACGGACATAAATCGGTCTCCCAAACTTCGATTTCAGCATGTGACCACTCGTTGGAAAGCTTAGGAGATAAGCTTTCTAATGGATCCAGCCCCACCTCCAGAATCGCTCTAAAGCGTCGGGAAAACAAAGAAGAAGTTCACGGACCACAATTTTAGGGTGCTGCATCACCTTATCTTTGGGCCTATGGCCCATGTAACTTAGGGTTTTGGTGGGTGCCCCTGTTTTGGCCGCCCCACTCCCCCTGGCCGCCGCTATATATGTGGCCGGTGCCTCTCTTTTATGCTTAGGGTTTTGTTGTGTTTGGTAGACCCCTTGTGTGTCCCTTCTCGTGTTCGCGTGTG
The DNA here is from genome assembly GCA_005191435.1 of Raddia distichophylla. Taxonomy (NCBI): domain Eukaryota; kingdom Viridiplantae; phylum Streptophyta; class Magnoliopsida; order Poales; family Poaceae; genus Raddia; species Raddia distichophylla. The sequence goes on from SPJY01014911.1 coordinate 611,266, forward strand.
TCAACTAGACCACCCGTCATGAGAAACAGAACCTCACCCTTGGTTTCGTGATTTATCGGTTATCATCTTGTTCTTGCTTGTTCTCGGTTGCAGCAGGTTCAAGGATCAATCGTGCCTTGCTCGGTTGATTCACTCGTGTGGTGACATTGCGATTGTTCGGTTGCTGATCCCGTGGATTAGTAGCGTCGTCACTACACCAAATCGACGTATTGGTCTCATCAGAAGATTGGGCCGACCCCGTGCGCATCAAGAATGATGAGGACATCCTCCACCAATACCCGCTGGCAAAGACGCAATGGCCAAGTTGGCCCAGTTGTAGTCGGGCGGCGACCGTGGAGCCTCTAAATAATACCACCTTGCTTAACTTGGGAGGAGGAAGCCACCGTAAAAGGGAGAGCCACCCTTTCCCCATTGGACTAGTCTTTTGGGACGATTGGGCCTCTCCCCGAGTGGGTGTGCTGAAGAACTGTTGGGGTGCAACCTTAATTTGTTGGGCCTCGGCCAACCCCACCTGGGCCGGATGTATCATTTGGTATCAGAGCTAGGGCCCATTTTAAGGGGGTGGGAATGATGAGGACATCCTCCACCAATACCCGCTGGCAAAGACGCAACGGCCCAATTGGCCCAGTTGTAGTCGGGCGGCGACCGTGGAGCCTCTAAATAATACCACCTTGCTTAACTTGGGAGGAGGAAGCCACCTTAAAAGGGAGAGCCACCCTTTCCCCATTGGACTAGTCTTTTGGGACGATTGGGCCTCTCCCCGAGTGGGTGTGATGAAGAACTATTGGAGTCCGGGCAACCTTAATTTGTTGGGCCTCGGCCAAACCCACCTGGGCCGGATGAATCATACCACTTGTTGTGCACGGGGTCGGCCCGATCTTCTGATGAGAACGATACGTCGATTTGGTGTAGTGACGACGCTACTAATCCACGGGATCAGCAACCGAACAATCGCAATGTCACCACACGAGTGAATCAACCGAGCAAGGCACGATTGATCCTTGAACCTGCTGCAACCGAGAACAAGCAAGAACAAGATGATAACTGATAAATCATGAAACCAAGGGTGAGGTTCTGTTTCTCATGACGGGTGGTCTAGTCGACACACGCGAACACGAGGAGGGACACACACGGGGTCAACCAAAACACAACAAAACCTAAGCGTAAAAGAGAGGCACCGGCCACATATATAGCGGCGGCCAGGGGGAGTGGGGCGGCCAAAACAGGGGCACCCACCAAAACCCTAAGTTACATGGGCCATAGACCCAAAGATAAGGTGATGCAGCACCCTGAAATTGTGGTCCGTGAACTTCTTCTGTGTTTTCCCGGCACTTTGGAGCGAATCTGGAGGTGGGGCTGGATCCATTAGAAAGCTTATCTCCTAAGCTTTCTAATGAGTGGTCACATGCTGAAATCGGAGTTCGGGAGCCCGATTTATGTCCGTTTGAAGTTGGCGTGCTGCTGGATGGCCGAACCGGGCTGTTCGGCATCTTGGGCTTCCATGTGGGCCTTTCTTGGTGCATGGGCTGACCTCGTGATGCGTGCTTACTTCTCTGGTTCTTTGTCTTAGGCTTGAAAGGCCGAGCTCCGGGACTTAGGCCCTTAGGCGATGATCGAGTCGCAGCGTTGATCGCAGGTGATGAAGATGGCATTGTCGAAGAGGATGTAGGGGCAGCGGTCGTATCCTTGGGTTGGATGTCCTCATCACCACACATGAAAAGCTAGAGAGATTGTGGAGCACATCGCTTTGTGTGATGTGTGCCAAAATGTGAAGGCCGGATACCAGAGGCCAGCAGAATTGATGCAGCCGTTGAAAGTTCCTTAATGGATGTTGGAAGAGATCGATATGGATTATATTATGGGATTATTAAAGACACAACCGTGGTATGATTCAATATGGGTCATATTGGATAGGAGAAACAAGGCTTATTTCATAGCAGTAAAAACCACATATACAAGTGAATGATTAGCGGAGCTATATATGTCTAGGATTGTCATTTCGCAAGGAATACCCAATAAGATACTACCTCCGTCCCAGAAAGAATGCTCTTTAAGGTTGTTTTGAAGAAACTAAGAATAAGTGTACGTAGGTGGGAATCTATAGTATTTATAGTGGTGGGAAGAGAATCTAGGGGTATTTTATAGTGGTGGGAGAAGAATATAGGGATACTTTATAGTGGAGAGAGGGGAATCTAGGGTACTGTGCAGCTAGAAGAGCACTTTTTTTGGGACAAATTTGAATCCTAGAAGAACATTCTTTCTGGGACGGAGGTAGTAGTATCTAATCAAGGAATGCAGTTCACCTCACGATTTTGGCAGCAACATCAAGAAGCTTCGGGCACTCATCTAAATTTTAGTATTGCGTACCACCCTTAAATGGATGATCAGACGGAGAGGATCAACCAATTATAGGAAGACATGTTAAAAGCTTGTGTTTTAGCTTACGCGGGAGTTGAGGACAGAATTTACCTTACGCAGCGTTCAGTTATAACAATAGTTGCCACACCAATCTTCAGATATCACCATTTGAGACATTATATGGGAGAGATTGTCGCACTACACTAAATTGGATGGAAACGGGAAATTGAATAGTCTTTGGGCCAGAGATTGTCGCACTACACTAAATTGAATGTTTCAGATTGTTCGAGTCAGGATTCATGAAGACCCAAAAGAGAAGACGATGGACGTTGTGGTGGGTCGAACTGGAGAGAGACTTGGACTTGCATCTAGATTTGACGTACTTTACTTATTTAACAAGTTTTTCTTTTTTTATAAGTTAGAAAAGTTAGAGTTCAAATCGGTTTAATGGATATAAGTTAGGAAATAAGAGTTTGAGTTGTAGTTTGTCTTAGAACATAAGTCCATATGTTACTATATAATGTGAGACCATGTGGAGGTCGCTCTATGTTGTGATGAATGATATTGACAAAGCTAGTACATATTTAATTGTTTTGGGCTCGTGCCATCGGACTGGGTCCGATGAGTTTGTCTTTGGCTAGGTTTGCATCGTTGTGCATGGTTTTCAATGCAATCTTATTGGAATACACAAGTGTGTCATAAACATGAATGATTATGGACTAACCTTACAGGTGACAAAGGTAAGTGGATGGTTTCGGGCTAATCTTTGTGCAGGCATAGGTCTAGGTGGACTGTTGTCAGCAACAGGCTGTGGACTAAAACAAGAGGTTTAGGGGTCCTAGATGGTGGGTAGGTTGCATGAGATGGTCGGACTAGGACTTGGGGGTCACAAAGATTGTTTGGAAGATGGATCACAACTTGCGAGTGTGACCGAGGCACGACAGGAGGATCGCGGGCGTCAAAAACTTTGCGGTTGGGTTGAATCGGCAGCATTTGGTGTGTGGGATCAATTAAGTAATAGAAATTTAAGGAATTTTGCCCCAAATGTAGTTATTTAATATCATATTAATATATCCATATTTATAATTATGCTATGTGTGTCTCCTGTCTATGAAAATTTTGCTATGGTTATTAATATATTCATGCTTAAAATTTTGTTGTGCCCCTGAAGTGTGCTATGTAACTTAAATCCTAAAATTATGTTCTACCCCCGAGTTGGAGGGCTTTAGGCCCAGTTCTTTCCAGCTTAACGGCTTAACAACTTATCTACGTTTTGAAAAAGCATATGCTTTGATTTTTTTAGTCCTTTTTTTGTTGTTTTGAAGGTGGGTTCTAACGCATAAAAAAACAAGTCAAATGAAATGGATCCGAATCTCGAGACTACCTCAAGAAGCTCGAGAAGTTCAGTCATTTTAGTCGTTCAGCCGTTCAGAGCAGCTCAAAAGAACAGGGCCTTAGTCTCAGTTGGTAACATCAACCAGACCATCGTGGGAAATAGTACCGGTTCATGTTACCAACTGGTACTAAAGACCCCACGCGCCAAAATTTTGGGGAAAATCGTAAGTTGCGCGAAAAAAGTCAAAATTCATAAGCGTCAAATAAAAATCAATGGAAGCAGTGTAGATTACAGAAAATAATTTATAGCTCTGTGATAAAAAATACATTTAATTTATAGAAAAGGTAAAAATATCGTTAGAATCTTAAAATCATATGCATTACAAAACTGTAAGAAAGATGGATTTATTTTCTAACATATTTTGTTTTTACAAGGGATCCTTCTTTATGATCATTGCATACATAGGGTGATTCGTCAACATCATCTAGGACACTGATGTCTACATCCACCGTGAGCGGGGGCAACTCATCGAACTGGTTATACTCTTCTTCGTTTGTCACGCCCTCAACTCCGATTATCCTTCTTTTACTTGCAAGTATCACGTGATGCTTTGCCTGATCGGTGCTACTAGTCTTGTCCTTCTGTTTCTTACTTCTTTTTTATTTGCTGGTCATGTCCATCACATAGAATACCTGTGTGACATCATTGGCTAGTACAAACGGTTCATCCCTATAAGCCATTTGCATGAGGTCGACAGTTGTCATACCATATTCGTCGATCTCCACGACTCGCAATTTTACCATTTGGCACCGAAACAGAGGAATTTTTAAAGCTCCATAGTCTAGCTACCATATCTCCTCTATGAAACCATAATAGGTGTCCATGTTTCCATTGTTGTCTAGGCATCTATACGAAAGCTGCTGTTTTGATTAGTGCTCTTTCTATCTTGGGCAGCTGTGTAAAATGTGTAGCCATTTATTTCATATCCCTTGGAACGATACGATTGTCGTGGATGGTCCCCGAGCCAAAAGATTCAATACATCATCGTCTGTTTGCTTGACCATCACTTGATTTTGTAACCATCCGCCAAAACGATCCATTTGTTCGACTGCGATCCAATCATCTGACTTATATGGGTATTGTTCGTGTAAACCATCTTGTGATCATGGATATAGGGAGCCACTACAGCTTCTTGCTTCAATATGGTGAAATGTGCTAGTTTAAATGAACATAGATCATCGCAAAAAACGCGACCAAGGAATGAGAGAGATCCTCTTGGTTTAGGCGCCTCCTGTTACAGTTTACTGATATCATTTCTCCATATGATCTGCATGGGCGCTCCATGTTATCGGATTCCTTCTCGTTAGAAAATTCTAAGTTGAAATCTAGTTCTCCGAGGGAGTTGTATATCTGGAGTTTCAAAAACATGCAGATGAACCAGAAGGGGCCACCTAGATTGCCAACTGAGTAATCGGCTTTCTTTGAGCAGAGACCTTCTCTGATCTCATACATCATCCGATAAGTGGCTCCTAGCAGGTATTTTCCAATTGCTAATTTCTGACCTGCTGCCAGTGCTTCGGCTACTCCTTGGTAGACCTTGCTGGGACTGAGAGATTGTCCACAGAAAAAGAACCGATCAAGCCACATGTTCAGAAAAGCGATATGTTCTTCATCCTCTACATCGCCTGTCTGCTAATGGGTGTTGATATAGCGTTGCCAACCAAAGTTCTTCTCAGGAACTAACTTCAGAGTGGCAGATAGATCAAAAGCCGATAGCATATCGTCATCGGGACTGAGACCGGTTAGCATTGCTACGTCGAAGAGCGTAGGGCTTATGGGTCCAGTTGGAAAAAGGAAGGCGTTGGCTGTGTCGCACCAGAAATAAGCCGATGCTGCCATGAAGGATTCATCTGCTGGCGGTGGAGATAAGGAAAGAAGGATAGCATCGGTAATTCCTAGATTATCCCATTGCTCTTTTTTCTGACCATAGACCCGAATGAGCCAGTCCTTATATCCCTTGATCGGGCTAGGCCAGGATCGAAATGCCGATCTCCATTTGTCCATACTAAGTTTATCGGCAAACAAGGGAAGTCTGGCTACTGAATAATCTATAAAATCCGATGGGTCTCGCTCTCCTATGGGCCCCAAAGAGTACATAGCTTCAGTTTCTGAGCATCGGAATAGTATGTGAGACATGTTGCCGATTGGGAGTTGGATGAGGATTGGCTGTGCGCTGGAAGTCCTGAGAGCTCCGGAAATTCCGATGCGAGAGACGTGTGCGCAGAGGAGAGCGTGAAAGTGACAGCGAATGGAGGCCTATTTATAGCGGTGGTACAATTAGGGTTTTTACCGTGGGTTTCGGCGTTACTGTTCTGGCCCATATTGCTTGTTGGGCTGACACGTGTCTTCGAGATGGGCCGGAGGCGAAGATTACAGGGGTAAAATTATGAAATATTTCAACATAATTTGGTGGAAGTCCGATTTTTACTTGAAAGTTCGGCTAATGAGAATACCCATTGCCAAACTTAGGGGCATATGTTGACACCCAAATTTGGCAGAAAAATCGGATATAATGAAATGGTAAAATGCATCAGAATTATTGGGCTAAATCTGATAATGGGCTTTATCAGCAAAGAATAAAAGTTTATCGAAGAATACCGATAGATCTGAGACTCCGGAAGAAATACGTTCAGATCGGAAGATGTCTTTTGCGACAAGGTAAAATAGGTCGTATCGGTATCGACTTTGTAATACTATAAATAGGACTTTAGGTCTCGAGAATAGGATATACATCATACACCAAACACAACTACTTTCTCGAATCCGATCGACTTCGTCGAAAGGCTTCAACTCACAGGTAGAGCTATCTCGATGGGATAATCGATTCTCTTCTTGTAACCCGTATGCATGGCTGTATCATCTTGATCTCGTGTATGCAAAGCATGTTAAACTGTCTCGGGATTTACCGATCTTTAATGTGTTCTCGCATGTTGCACTGTGTCGATTTAATCGATCTGTAATGTGTGTTTATCTTGCAATGCCGATTGCCAAGTATCTCATATGTTTTTCCTGAATCCGATATATGCGACTGTCTCATTCAATCGATCTTGCGTATGACCTATTTAGGATTTTGCATATGTAGATGATTGCCGATTAACATTGTATTTATCCGTATTGGTTTTAAACCTCCAAATAGGTTTATTAGTTTATATCTAAGTTTAGATCTGAATACTGTCTTGGCCTGACCAATCTGTTCAATCTATTATTTGGTTTAATCTGATGTATTGATGCAAAGGTTTACTGCTAATATTATATAAAAATACCAAAAAGAAGTATAAGATTTGCAATTGAAAGAACATTTACATTTAGTTGTTCTATCAAGCATTAAGCCGATAGATCTTGTAATCGGGTTCTTTGTAGCTGATTACGAATAACCTGATCTGGCTATATTAAAAAGCCGATTAGGGCTATATTACTGACGATTTTCTCCTTGTCAATTTACAGGTCAAATTGACTGGCACGCTTGGTCTTTGGTTGCGACGCAATCCCAGAATTGACGCTTCCGCACGTGTGTTCACAGAAAATCCACTTTTTTTTTTTTGTGTCAACAACAGTTTAATCTCGACAGAAAAACTATGCACGACTTGAGTTTTTTGTTAGGTGATTTTGTGCATCTTAAAGTCAAAACGTTGTGACACGTGAAGAGATTTAAAAAAAAAGAAAATTACCTTCGAGATATGTTGGACCATTCATGAAATTGGAAATGAATGGTGAAGTAGTGTACCGTTTAGAGCTACCGGCATTCATGGAAGGGATTTATGATGTGTTTCATGTGTCATAACTAAAGAAATTTCTGCAAGAAACATCAGAACAATCTCCAATAGAGGCTTTGGACATTCGAGAGGATTGACTTATGAGAAGAAAGAAATCAACATTTTGGACATGGCAGATAGGGTTACTATTGACAATAGAAGATAGCCTGTCGGATTACTTGTTAAAGCCAAAAGCCGATGAAGGCTAAAAGCTATTGGTGGTTAAAAACCGATGTAGGTAAAAAAATTAGTCCATTAGAAGAATCGGACGGATTTGTGTTGGATGGGGATTCTAGCCGTTTTGTCACTTAATATTAGCCCCAAAAGCCAATTGTTCTAGAGATCGGATTAGTGACAAAAACGGCTTATTGAAGGTTTCAGATTGTTCGAGTCAGGATTCATGAAGACCCAACAAAGAAGACGATGGACGTTGTGGTGGGTCGAACTGGAGAGAGACTTGGACTTGCATCTAGATTTGACACACTTTACTTATTTAACAAGTTTTTCTATTTTTATAGTTAGAAAAGTTAGAGTACAAATTGGTTTAATGGATATAAGTTAGGAAATAAGAGTTTGAGTTGTAGTTTGTCTTAGAACATAAGTCGATGTGTTACTATATAATATGAGACCATGTGGAGGTCGCTCTATGTTGTGATGAATGATATTGACAAAGCTAGTACATATTTAATTGTTTTGGGCTCGTGCCACCGGACTGGGTTCGATGAGTTTATCTTTGGCTAGGTTTGCATACTTGTGCATGGTTTTCAATGCAATCTTATTGGAATACATGAGTGTGTCATAAACATGAATGATTATGGACTAACCTTACAGGTGACAAAGGTAAGTGGATGGTTTCGGGCTAATCTTTGTGCAGGCATAGGTCTAGGTGGACTGTTGTCAGTAGGCTGTGGACTAAAACAGGAGGTTAAGGGGTCCTAGACGGTGGGGAGGTTGCGTGAGATGGTCGGACTAGGACTTGGGGGTCACAAAGATGGTTTGGAAGATGGATCGCAACTTGTGAGTGTGACCGAGCGCGACAGGAGGATCGTGCGCGTCGAAAATTATGTAGCTGGGTTGAATCGGCAGCGTTTGGTGTGTGGGATCAATTATGTAATAGAAATTTAAGGAACTTAGAGTTATTTAATATCATATTAATATATCCATGTTTATAATTATGCTATGTGTGTCTCCTGTCTATGAAAATTATGCTATGGTTATTAATATATACATGCTTAAAATTTTGTTGTGCCCCCGAAGTGTGCTATGTAACTAAAATCCTAAAATTATGTTGTGCCCCTGAGTTGGAGGGCTTCAGTCTCGGTTGGTAACATCAACCGGACCATTGTGGAAAATAGTACCGTTCCTATTACCAACCGGTACTAAAGACCGCACGCATGCCAAAATTTTGGAGGAAATCGTAAGTTGCGCGAAAAAAGTCAAAATTCAAAAGCATCAAATAAAAATCAATGGAAGGAGTATAGATTAGAGAAAATAATTTATAGCTCCGTGATGAAAATACATTTAATTTATAGAAAAGGTAAAAATATTGTTAGAATCTTAAAATCATATGCATTACAAAACTGTAAATCAGATGGATTTATTTGATAACATACTTTGTTTTTTACAAGTGATCCTTCATTATGATCATTGCGTACATAGGGTGATTCATCAACATCATCTAGGATACTGATGTCTACATCCATCGTGAGCGGGGACAACTCATCGAACTGGTTATACTCTTCTTTGTCTGTCACGCCCTCAACTTCGATGATCCTTCTTTTACTTGAAAGTACCATGTGGCGCTTTGGTTGATTGGTGCGGCTAGTCTTGTCCTTCTGTTTCTTGCTTCTTTTCAATTTTGCTGCCCATGTCCATCACATAGAATACCTGTGTGACATCATTGGAGTACAAACGGTTCATCCCTATAAGCCATTTGCATGAGGTTCATGGTTGTCATATCGTATTCGTCGATCTTCATGACTCGCAATTTTACCCATTGGCACCGAAACAGAGAGACTTTTAAAGCTCCATAGTCCTGCTCCCATATCTCCTCTATGAAACCATAATAGGTGTCCATGTTTCCATTGCTGTCCAGGCATCTATACGAACGCTGCTTTCTTGATTAGTTCTCTTTCTATCTTGGGCAGTTGTGTAAAATGTGTAGCCATTTATTTCATACCCTTAGAACGATACGATTATCGTGGATGGTCCCCAAGCCAAAAGTTTCAATACATCATCGTCTGTTTGCTTGGCCATCACTTGATTTTGTAACCATCCATCGAAACGATCCATTTGTTCGACTGTGATCCAATCGTCTGACTTATATGGGTATTGTTCGTGTAGAACCATTTTGTGATCATGGATATAGGGAGCCACTACAGCTGCTTGCTTCAATATGGTGAAATGTGCTTGTTTAAATGTACATAGATCATCGCAGAAGCATTCTTTTCTACCTAGAGTCCCTTTTCCTCGTAACTTGCCCTCACGGCGTGATACCGGGACACCAATCGGATTCAAATCGTTAATATAATCGATACAGAACTCGATCACCTCCTCCGTGCCAACACCTTGGGCAATGCAATCTTCTGGACAAGACCGGTTATGAACATACTTTTTTAGTACGACCATGTACCTCTCAAAGGAGTACATATTGTGTAGAAACACGGGTCCAAGAATTTCTATCTCGTTGGTAATGTGGACCAGGAGATGTGGTGACCAATGAAGTTGCTAACCTTGCTTAAATCGCGCTTTGAGTAATTGGACCAAAAATTAAAATTTTGGGCAGCACCTCCCCTAATCTCTTCAGCCCTCGGCCGCCACTATGCTGCTCTGGTTGGGACTCGAGCGCCACTCTGATGTGATGGGGACTGACCGGGGAAGAAGAAGCAGTTCAAATATCGCAGTCCAGTACCGGTTGAAGCCACAAACTAGTACTGAATTCCCCAAGGCATCAGGTGAGCGAACATTACAGGCTAGTTAGTAACAGTTGGAGCTACGAACTAGTACTGATATTTTTCCACGACCACTTATCCATTGAACTGGTACTGTTGCCACTACCAGTCCCGGTTCGGGCCCAACTGGTTCTGATGTGCCGGTAAAGAAGATCCGTCCTCTAGTAGAACCATTTGAGACTTTTGAGAATACAATGCTTCTTTCGCACATATTTGTCATACCGGGTAATAGTATTGTGGCTCTTCTAGAGACCTATGAGTTTTGTACTTCTAGATATGGTATTGATATTTTCATCATGTTCAACTATATCATGAAAGTACATTCTATTTTTTAGTATGGTATGAGTTTGTGCGCTTTCTACAAGACACATATCTTCACCATTTTTTATTTTTCTCAGCATGTGACATTTTCATTGAACTTCAAAAGAAAGTTTTTTAATGAGATTAATGTGCAAGGAAACATAAATATTCATTACTGAGTGACAATATAACCATAATTCAATACATAATTTAATAATGTCATAGTATGCTTACAGCATTAGAATGGTAGCATATAAATTATATTCTTGTGCAAAGAAATAATAATAATTTTATTGATAGATAAGGAAGTCATAGACATCTAGATGAGTTGTATCATGTCAGCCACAACCTTCTTATTGAGTTTTGCCAAAATATTCACCATCTCCATTACTATTGGAAAAATTAGTCTACATCCTTTTCTATTTATTTTCAATCAATTGTTGATAGAGATCTGTTGACGGTTGGGATATCGGTCCTAAGTCAACTAAGGTTCTTGAGAAGGGGGGATAGAAGACACTGCCGAGCAGGGCAAACAGCAATCAACGAGCAGCAAACAGACACATGATTTTTATACTGGTTCAGACCTCTCCGGGGAGATAATAACCCTACGTTCAGTGCTTCTTTATATGAAAAAGGGATTACAAGAAAAAACTCGGCGAGACGAACAGGTCTCGGCGAGATTCTGGGTGTATGAGAAGTAGTATTCGATCTTGGCCCCCTCTACACGCCGTAGGGGCCTGGTTTATATAGTGTGGAACAACCGACCTACCGAGGGATAATCGGGCTGGGCTGGCCGCGCGCCAGTAACGGATTCGCATACATGCCAAATATATCCCGAGGTAGGTAAGGTATATCTCTGATACTTGAGGATCACGACGTCTGCTCCAATCCAGGAAACCTGCGTCCGGATCTTCACGTAACCGTGCGGAACTCTGTTCGAGTCGGACTCGAACATGAAACCTAGGCCGCCATGCACCGTGCCAACCAGGAGGCTGTGCGGCAGGATGCACATGAGCCAGATGGAGCCCTCTAGGGAGACAGGCCCTAGGAGGCTGTTCGGTTAGACCGTCAGGGAGTAGGCCATGGCAATGGGCCGTGATGTTATCCCCGACAAGATCCACAAGGTGCTTTGGTGTATGACAGTTAGCGACCGGTGATTCTTGCCTACGTAGTGATAGCACACTCTTTTTGTTCTATAATTTTCATTTTTCTCTACTTCTCTCTTTTATTGCCTCTTATGGGATCCATTTGTATTGTGGACAGAACATTATAGTTTCCTCTACCTCGGCCCCTTCCGTATTCTTGACCATGGTCACATGATCTGTTGCGTCCTCCATTGTTGCTATTATTATATCTTGTCGCATTACACGTCAGGAAATGGACATAAACTGGTAGGGCGGGCCTCATGGTTTTTCATCAAAAACACATTGTTTTGTTCGGCCACAAGTAAACAAGAAATAAGTTCATAATAATTTTTGAATCCTTTTTGTTGGTATTGCTGCCGCAAGAGCAAATTTGAAGCATGGAAGGTGTAGTATGTTTTCTCCAACATTTACTTATCCGCATAGCAAAAGTTGTGAAGTGATTTAAACAGGTTGAATTGTACTCACAAAGAGTTTTACAATCTTGCAACCTCAGTTGCATCCAGTCATAACAAGATTTAGGGAGAAGTACGTAGTGTTTTCTAATGGTCATAGCTTTCCCTTAGCTTGTTCCAGAGTAACTAGTATATCTTTTAGTGTGAGGTATTGAGCTTTAACCCTTCAGTGAGGTGATGGTGAATAAAGATCAAAGATTTAGCCTTTCATTGGTTATACGCCTTATTTCCCTTCTTGATTGTTTCCCGGAGGCTATTTGCATCTAGCTGTATTTCGGCATCAAGCAGCCACGCGAAGTAATTTTTTCCCGTGATATTTAATGGAATGAACTAAAGTTTTGCAAGACTCGATGTAATAGTAAATTACAATACATTGAAATGTAAACTGTGAATTATAGTGCATAAATTAAACAAGAAAGAATTAGAATGGAAAGAATACTTGTACGGCGGTCAAAGTATTTTAAGGTCTTAATACGTGAAATTCACAACGGTTTTGTTAGAGGCAATCATGCTGATAACATGTTATGAAATAACTAATATATTGAACACAAAGTACGAAAAATATGAAAGGGAGAGATAATTCATTCTTTCTTCTTCTCGTCTCTCTCTTTCTTCGGTACAACACTCAATATATATTGTGTAGAAGAGGAGAAAGAGTTACATACTTTGATGAATAGTAATGCCATATCATGCACGAGAGTTTCTTAAGCTGAAGTGGACGAAATACTTTCAAGTTACGAGTATCCATATTAAACAATGTTTTTAACAGCTATCAGAATTTTGGCGAAGGAGGACAAGAAGGTTCATTTCATGCTGCCCCGGGAGCTGTTGTGATACATGCACTGTCATATGGACGTCAAATGGAACTACAGAGAGACGTGGTCTCCTGGAGCTTGAACTGTCTTCATGAGCGCACTCCGAGGGTTGGGCCAGGAGGTAGGGAAGTCTGAGGATAGAGAGAAATGGACTGGCCATGGTTCGGCTGGGCTTCGATAAATGGGCTGGTTTAGGCCGAACGGGAATATCTGGAATTTTAATTTTTTATATGTTATAGGCAACCCAAAACATAGTTTCAAATAAAATAACAACTAAATTAGAAAATTTTCTATAAACTATATATAGAAATTTTAAAGGATGAAAAACTCAAAAGAATGTGGTTGGTAACTTTTGGTGCTGGATTTAGTCAAAATAAAAATTCGATCAAACTCAAATAAATCCAAATGAGGATAACATCGCTTCAGAATTATCCATAAAAGACCATTAGGGAGAAAGAAACACACGCGTAAATTTAATTCCAACATTTTTTTTGCAATATTCCTATTTTAAATGATTTTTAAGTTTAACCTGAAAAGTTTCAAGTAACCTTACAAAGAAAATTAGACTGGCAAAAATTATTGAAAATTTTCAGGAGCTATTTTTTGTTAAACACAAAACTAATTTCCAGCTGGTGTGCTTCCTCCCCACGTGGAAAGAAGCGCGACATGGTTCAGATTTGACTGTTAATCTCCGAAGCTAATCAGTGCTTGTTAGAATCGGTTGCCAGTTTTTTTTCTCAACTCACAATCATCAATCATCTTGTAGAGATATTACACACTATGCTTTCAAGATATTAAGCCTACTAGCTGCATTCAATGAAATCAAACTTGATGTGCCACAAAGAGGGACGCGGAAGTCAAGATTCTAAAGGGACGTCGAGTCAAGTTGAAAACAACAAATTAAGAAACTATGGATTGATACACTACAGAAAAACTTGTATATATGCCGACTTATTTGTGCTGATTCTAATGAACTGGCACAGGTTAGATTTGTAAAGGAATGGTTGAGCTCCGGTTCTAGCCACGAACCGACATAAATATTTAAATTTTTTTATGCCGGCTTGTTGCTAAAACCAGCACAGACATATTTTTTGTTAGTTACAAATACTCACTCACCTGTGTCGGTTCTAGTCACAAACCATCATATATGTAATTTTTAGAAATTTTTTATTTTAAAAATTTTATAACTTTTCATATAAGCTCGGATGAAACAAGCTTTATATATAAATTGTAGTGCTCGAAGAGATCTACAACTTTATCTTTGATAGCTTTTTCAATTGAAGTGATATATGCCTAAATAATCATTACAATGATAGTTTAATTATAATTTATTCAAATAAAGTTGTATAAATAATAAATTAACAAAGAAATTGTAGCTTCAACGAGATTTCGAACTTTGTAGATATTTATTTATTTCATTTCATTTACATGCATAAAATTTCTTGTAAAATTTGAGAAAACATAGGCCAAACATATGCAACTATTCTAATCATAACATGATATTGGGTGGGATGATGTCTCAAGCTCGATTCTTATGGGAGGTCGACCGGCTTGGGGGGTTAGCCCCCCAACCCTCCGATGCACCGTCTTGCATCCTAAAAGCTATCAGGTGAAGGTGGATGATAGAATCCGATGTGGAATCCAGCATACCTAGGTATGAAAGTCTAGCATTCAAGGGGTACGCGAAGGAAAATGATCGGAATAAGAGGACATTACATCACTGGGACTCAAAGTTTTGATAAAACTCAACACAACACTTGGTGGTATTTATAGTGGCTTTGTCATGTATCATATTTGGCTCTGGTAGGAATTTTAAACCATTGAGGAACTTATCATAATTTTTATTTTCAAAAATAAATCATGATGCCTAAGCAGGTTCAACGCTTGTCGCAATTAGTTCATATCCCACAACAATTTAGAATTGGTTCAAATTATTTTTCTCGCACTAAGTAAAAGATTCTGGCAAGATCACAACTTCTGCTAATAAACATAAATTTCAGGATAGGCATTTGGAGAATAATAACGATGCAGCTATTCATTATTTCCATGGGAATATACCAAGAGTCTATGCATCTAGTTGGGAGTTAGTCATTTTGAAAGAAGATCTTTTTTGTTTTTTTGTGTTTATGCAAATTTTTTAATTTTTATTTCTCATGACAAAGGTAATGGCAAGATAACTGTCAGTTAGCAGGGCAATTGGTAAGGCAAGGCAACTAGTAGGCAACTTCATGGAAGATTAATAATGTGCAGGAAGGGATGGAGATGAAGGAATGATGGCGTACCTTGGGCCCTACCCCAAGATTAGACCTTTGGTATGGTCAAGGTTTGGGATCAAAGCCCATAGACATGAAGTACTCCATCATTGTATCGGTGTTTCGCTGGAGTATCTCGTTCGTCTCTTGGTACCACTGGGAGTAGTCATCTAGTGTTCGCTGGATCCCTTGAAGAATTATCGTCAATAACTTCCATCCGATCACTGAGGTAATAGAGATCTCGTGTGAACGGTGCCATGAAGGAGGGGTAACGTGCTAAGGAGGACTATCTAACACCAGGTCCATAGTTTGTACTGTCGGTGTACTAGTGTTGGTGAGTGCCTCCAAACTCATATTGGCGTGAAGTGCCAGCATCATGTTGATGGGAGCCTCCCGCTTCAAACGAATCCGAAGAAGGATTCCACCCAGCATATGGCATGTAAGGTTGGTCGTAGGAGGACCCGTTGTAGTCATGCCCAGAATAGGCACAATATGTTGGTTCCTCCGGAGGCTGGAATTTAGCTTCTTCCCATCTACGTGCCTACCCTCGTGTGACTGAACCACCTATCTATGGCGAGAAGGTACTTTCTTCTGCAGGTTAAGCCGCCTTACCCGATACAGACCGAGCCTAGGTCAGGCAACTCCACCTCCGTCTCGTATCCAGGCTAAAGCATAAACAAACTATAATGTCTCTCTTCCCGTGGAAGATGAGCCTGAAAGAAATGTTCCCCACCCACTAAAGGTCTAACTCCACCTAAGTAGGTAACAACTGCACCTCTCAAAAAATGCCTATATTTTCTGCAATTCTTGAAATTAGAGAGGTACAGTCAATGTCCCCTACCATCTTGATCATATCCTTCCATTGCTTGACCATGTTCAGAATGGGTTTATTTTGATCTGTTTTACCATATCATAAAGGTATTGTAATTCGTTAGTTCTAACAGTCCTAAGGTCACTACAAGTGTTGATTGTCATGACAATCAAGCAATATAGGAACCGAAGAGATGGGTTATGAAGTTCACTCATCCTAGGGGATATACACTTGGATTTGTGCGAGATTTCTTCCCATAAATGTTCTCGGCCAAAGCCTCGAATGTTAGCAAAACTAAATGAGCATCTAGAATCGAAACCAAGGAGGGCACTAAGTTCCTTTAGTGTGCAATCATATTGCTCATTAAAGAACTGAAAGCGAAACCTAGCATCATCCTTAGTTTCTATAATTTGAAGTGTGCTAAAAAATTTGAGAGTTAGGAGTTTGGAACATGGCTCCTTGACGAAGGCAAAGTTCTCCTATCCTGCCACATCAAAGGCTTCTTTTCACTACTGAGTCCCGTCCTTACCAACAACATCGTGTCGTACGACCGAGTGTGCTGGAATGTGCGCTCTCAGAGGAGGTTGAAGATCACTTGCTCGTGGTCATTTTGGAGAGCAATTTGTTGTTCCAAATTCAGGACCCTGATCCGATGGGCTGAACCAGATGATCCTACTGAGTCGTAGGTACGGTGGCTTGGGAGTCGATACGAGTCCACCGACATATCCTCGTTAGATTGGTTCAATGTCCGGTTACTCAGGGCCCGACTGGACCCGGAACTGGACAAGTTGAACCTCTTGTGAACTCCCTTCACTCCTTTTGCAATCTTGCCATACCAGGACATTCTGCTGCAAAAGGTTAGCTGAACAACAAATACCCGAAGGACAGAAAGGTTAACCAATAGTCAACCGTTAGTCATCCATGTTGGGCTCAAAACCTTCACAAAAATTTGTTTGCTTGCACTAAACCAATTACAATGAACTTATTTGCATCTAAATGCAGTAATCAGCTATATTTCTGCTAAACTACTTGATAAGTGAATGTGGGATGCGTGAATGTTGCCACGGGTAGCCCCTTTTATAGGCAGCCAAGGGATGTGAGGCCGGCCGACCTAGTAGGTCCCGGTCGGCCAGTGCATAGTCCCCAAATTACCTACAAAGGCACCTAGTTGTAGGGGGAATCCTACGGTCGGTGGCAATTGTCATGGAGTGGAGGAGGTGAGGCCGACCGGCCTAGGTGGGGTCGGCCAGTCCACCACTTGCATTTTTTCTCAATGCAAAAATGATGGCCAACAATTTCTAATAATTAAATTGATAAACTTCAAAAAAATTTGCCATGAATGGATGTAAATGCAAGAAATTTGAGATGCAAAATTGAAAACCCAATCTATGAATACGTACCGGTTGATCTCCCGGCGGGTGCTTTGATTTTTAAGTCCCCAAGCCGGAGTATCTCCATACCTCAGTCAATTTTTATCGATTCCTGTGGCTGGAGATGGGGTTGCGGAGTACAAAGTTTCCATCCTCCACAATTCTTGCTTGATTTTCCGTGGTTTGACAGCGACGACCATTTCTTCCACCAACGGTGGCGTTATATTTTTCACTAATCTTGGGGCTAATTCCCTTTTAGGGGCCTGCTTTTATGCCCGTCATTGATTTTCCCACTTTGATGATTAGCCAAATACTCCATTGTAATTATAAGTCTATTCACTTTCGGCTTTGGTGGTTGCACTTCGACCTTATGCACGCTGGCCGTTAGGTTTTTTACCGTAAAATATGTATACCTAAGAGCATTGTTCTAATGTTGGTCTAAAGGTGAACCTTTCCTCCCTAGCATTTATGTTGAGTTGTATCTACCTCGCACCAACATTATGCGGCATTGGTCGTACTTAAGAACAGCCTCCCGAGGATGAGTGGCGTGTTGGCATCGATCTCCATATCTAGTACGACAAAGTCCACTGGTATGAAGAAATTTTGGATTTTTACCGAAATATATATCCTCCACAATCCCAATTGGATATCAGATTGATTGATCAGCCAGATGTAGAGACATGGCAGTAGGGGACAAAGTAGTGTAGCTCAGCTCCCGCAAGTCACATAGGGCATGGTCGAAATGATATACGCTAATAGAGCAGGAGATTGTAGGGCATCCCGGATCTTCCTATTTCTCTGAGACTGAATTCAAAATAGCAGTGTTGCATTCCTCGGCCAATTTGACGACCTCCTCAGTTAGCAGTGGGTGTTTGTTGTTGAGAATGTCCTTCAAGTACTTGGCGTATGTAGGTACCCGCATAGCGTCAAGTAGTGAAATATTGACATTTAGCTTCTTAATTACATTAACATATTTGCCAAACTTCTCATCCACAGTTAGCTTTCGCTAACAATGAGGGAATGGCAGGACCGTTGGGTCATAATATTCATGAGGAGCCTTCTTGCTCGCTGAATCTTCTCCAACGGGTTGTATTTGAGGAGTTTCTTCAGCCACTACTTCATCGTGTTCCTCCTCATCAGGTCTGAGGGTAACTGCCTCCTGCTTTCTTGCATTTTGAGGATGTTGCAAGTCTCGAGTAAACATACTCAATCTTGTGGACATCACATTGATATTTTCCTTTGGGTGCACTTCCGATTGTCATGGGAGTTTACCCGTGTTATGTTTAGACAGAGATGCAGCCAGTTGAGCTATTTGGGTTTCTATAATTTTGCTAAAACTCAACTAGTTTTGGATAGCAGAGAAAAATGTGGATGGGCCTGAAGGCAGAGGGCTGATCGGAACCGCGGAGGGTCAAGGAGGTGGTGGTATGATCCTTGGTCGAACTATCCTTATGAGTGCCTTTGGGTTATGTTGAAAATTAGTCGGGAGTATTCTAGAGTATCAATTTCCACGAGGAAGCAAGGTTAAGAATATCGTGAATAGTGGATAAGTTTCATATTGTTGGCAGTCGTTAAAGTCCAATTTCATACGCCAGCATACGCCAACTTTCCGGTAAATTTGGGGGAAAATTTCCACAAGTTTTGGTGAGTTTTTGTCCTTTGGAATAAAGTGGGGAGAAACCAGAGATGAAGCGGACATAAAAGTCGGTCGGCCGACTTGGCCTCTGCACCGAACCAACTCCAACTTCTCCCAGTTGGCAAGGAATGCATCAAGGAGTAATCTCAAGCGTCCATATGCGTCGGTTTGATAAAATGGCTGCAGTTGCTTCACACTTGGGTGACTTGGCTCTTATGAAAATCATTTCTACCGGCTCTAACTGCCAAAACTAATGTGGGGGATTGATCTACACCGTCAAAGAAGCATCCCAGGAGAAAACGAGGGCTGGGATCGACCGAAGGTGGGTCGGGCAACCCCCTTGAATCCCCTCTCGGATTCTCCGTCGGCTGGTGTGGAGGTGGCACTTGTCCCCTGATGTGGAAGCTCCCCATTAGTTGCGGATGGCTATAAAAGGATCCCCTCACCTCACTTGATGACACACACAACACATCCCTCTCAGTTGGAGTAATTCTTCACTTGTTAGAATAGTTAGTTTGGGAGTCAGAGTTGAGTCGTGCTGAAACTTGGAGTTCTAGAATTGTCTTCGGGAATTGTCTTCTGTAAGATTTTTCTTTTATAATATGTGTCTTTCATTATCTAAGCTGAGCATATTTACACTAAGTGGGAAGTGTGAATTATTAGAGCGGTTGATTAAGTTCATCTGGCTCTGAGTCTGGGTTCATTCTCATATGCTTAGAATAGCCTAAGTATTAAACTTGGATCGCCTTCCTAGGATCCGGGGAGCAGTGAACGCATTTAATAGCAGACGTGGTGTCTGAGATTATCTCTGACTTGGTTTACACCCATTCCAACATACTTGGTAGGTGGTAGGTGGTGAAAGCCCTATCCATCTGAGATTTATCTCACGTGAAGTCCACTGCGTTAGGAATTGGACCAGTAGGGCCCAATAGGGGGTGGCCATAACCATTCGGTGTTCTTAACTGATAGCGTGTGGTAGTGAATCGGTCGAACTCCGACGAAGTTCTTAAAACAAACCTCCAAACTCATATCTGCTAGCTCAACCTGATAATTGATTGCACTATTAAGGGACTTTATGCTCTTCTCGTTGTCCTCCCAACTATCTGCCTAACTTATCTTTTTATACTCCTGCGTATGTGTCACCGGGCTTATTATCTTATTATTATCCTTACCCTGTTAACTAGTTGGCTAGGTATTAGAATTATCCTTCTCCCTCGTTCCCTGTGGATTCGATACTCTGAAATACTCCCGGGTGAAAATTACAAGCGATATCCGTCGGCCACTTGCAGATTATTTCTAATAGTGTAAGAATTGTCAACACATACTAATTATAGCTTCAGCTAAAATATAGCGTCGATACATAGATATAAGATAGGAGTGATAATCTATGATAAACATCGGAGACTCAAAATATAAAGATGGTTTAGTGAGGTGGGAGGACAATGAGACGAGATTAGGTTGTTGGTGTAAATCAATATTTATTACTAAGGTTAAAAAAAGGACCTAATCTAATGTCGCTCTAGCATAATATTGAATTAATAATTCAGCTTTGTTTACTTCAGCGCTAGCGAATTCACCACCACCCGCTATCTCATAAGATTGTCGAATGGCTATGGTCCTTCCCATGTGGTTCAACGGAGCCAACCCGAACGTGATGGATTTCAAGGGATAGATAAGCACTGTCACCACCAACCACTTACCACACAAACTGTGGGGTTCGATGTCAATCAAGTTAGTCCTAACTCTAACCACGACGCTCACAACTAACAATAATATTTCCATCGGGTCCTTGGAGAAATAACCTCCCTTAGTGAAGTCCGTTTCACATAAGCTGTGAAACTAGATACCCCGCAAACACAAATGAACTAGAAGATTCTAGTTCTATTTCTAGAGCACTTCCACAACAATGATATGATAATTAAAGTAATGTGAAAATATAAATGCTGAACTCAAAGTAGATAAAGAAAGATAATACTGAAATTGTATAAGTCGTACAAAGAGGAAAATATACAAGAGTTGTACCAGTATTTCTGAAGACTTCTCTGGAACCCTGAGACAAGCTCGACTCGACTCTAACTCCCAACTACACTAACCTAGCTGTAAAATGGAAAGTTAGTGGAAATTAGTGAGCTCCTTCTTGGTGTAGTGTGTTAATCCGGCAGGTGAACATCCTATTTATAGTCTCTAGGAGACCTAGGGATACTAATAGGCCGAGAGGAAGGTTGGTTGCATGTTGGATAGGTCGGCTGGTCTAGCTAGAGGGCCGATTGGCCTCGTTGGATCCACCAACACTACATTATGTGGCTCAAATTAGCTCCTGGGGTCGATTGCACTTTGTCCCAAGGCGGTTGGATGCAGGGGGATCGACCAGCCTGCATGGGGTCGACTGGCATGGGGGTTTGCCCCCCAACCCTTCGATGCACCGTCTTGGCTCCTTGGATGGCCTGGATGCTCTCCCTATGTTGGTCGCATGTCGGATGATAATACTTGTGGGTCAAGATGCTTCCATCTTGCCCTTGATTTCAACCGATGTTAATCCAATGCTTCAAATAGATCCACATATAATTGTTTGCATGCAGGTGAGATGAGGTGGCTCGGCCTTGACAAAGTGGGGCCGGCCAGCCTAGGGGCGTTGATCGGTCCCACATTTTCTTGATTTTTGCTCCATTAGGTACCTACACTCAACTATTCATCAAAACTTGTGTAACTTTATTAGTTAGTGTAAAATGGTGCATAGAATCTAGTATAATCCCATTTTTTACTGAATAATTGGCGGGAGAATTGGGGTTTAGCGACCGTCAACACCCACTAAAATTTACGGTAGCATAATTTAGTACAGAAAAATAGTGTGTCTTTGGTTAGGTTGCATTGTTTTTTATGCAATCTTTTGTAAACCATATGTGTGTCTTCACACGAAACATGGACTAACCTTGCAAGTGACGAAGGTAAGTGAATGTTTTCAGGCTAATCTTTGTGACATAGGTCTAGTGTGGACTGTATTCGGGAACTGGTTGTGGACACAAATTGGAGGTTGCACAAGGTGGTCGAACTAGGACTTTGTGTCGCAAAGATGGCGTGGAAAATGAACTGCGACTAGCAACTGGGACTGAGGCATGACAGAAGGATTGCGGGCATCGAAAACTTCTTAGTTGGATTAAACCGGTTGCTTCTGGTGTGGGCCCAGGTGGCCGTGTACAAGAGTGGAATATGCTAGGCATATTCACATGTTCTTGTGTTCGTGGGCTGTATATGTGACACATCTTAGCTGATGAGGCATCTAAGGGTATTATCAATTTCTTGCGAGATATCACGAAATCCTAGAGCTCATGGGTTACAAAAGAAGGTGAGGGGTGCCTCTCACATCATTTGTGCCTCTTTGTGCTAAGATTTAGGGTGTGTTAAGGTGTGTGGGCCCAGGTGGCGGTGTACAAGAGTGGAATATGCTGGGCATATTTTGGGAAATATGAAACACATGTTCTTGTGTTCGTGGGCTGTATATGTGACACATCTTAGCTGATGAGGCATCTAAGGGTATTATCAATTTCTTGCGAGATATCACGAAATCCTAGAGCTCATGGGCTACAAAAGAAGGTGAGGAGTGCCTCTCACTTCGTTTGTGCCTCTTTGTGCTAAGATTTAGGGTGTGTTTAGTGCACTATTGAAGTGTTTTGCCCACCTATTAGTGTATCTTGTAATACCCTAACATCAAAGAAATGAAATCATCCAAGTTCATAAAAGTTATTGTCTAGTTCTTATGTTTTGTTCTTGTTTCTTTGGTGTTTTTGCTTGCAACTAGTTTATTTGCCTCAACTCCATGTATTTGCTGTTGATCCATGGTGCCTTTAGACTACTAATATGATTTGAAACCCCCTCTTAATGCAACCTAGGAGAGGCTAAAAATCAAGACCATCAAATCTGTCCTGAAAGTTTTATTAGCGCACAGTCGGTGTTGGGATTTTTAAAACATCTAGAAAATTCCTTTTTGAGTGATTCTAGTTGGAGAAGGTGAGCGACATATATCTATCTCCCATAAAAAATTTTAGTACACTGGATGCACCGTTTGGGCGCATTGAGGACCGAGCCCCAAATTTCCTGCTCGAAGCTCCTGATAGCTTACAATATTTGATTTTTTCTATTTTTTGTAAAAGCAATTTGAAGCTGAAATTTGGTGAGGTGATGCATGACTCATATATCTACCTTTAAAAAAGTTATCATATTTTTTGGAGTCACAAAAAGGCAGCAACAACACACTGCATGTTTAGAGGACTACATTTCCTTTTCTTAAAGATGCTTTAGCCATTTGGTGTGATTAGCTTTCCCCAGAGCATCTTTAGCTTTGACATGTTTGTTCGAACTCTTAACAACCAAGACCATGGTTTAACAATCCCCTCATCCTTACATGCCATTTGGGGTGCATGAAGTTGTTAAGTTCTCCAAGTTTTTAGAATGGATGTGGCCTCGAGGCTCCCATTCACCCCATAGTAGTCAGCTTGGTCTTTCACCCCCTGCTGTGGATCCCTCTTGCCCATAGGTGCCACAACCGTACTTCTGGCCTTTTGGACCTCTCGTTGTTTCGAACGACGTAATTTGATTTCCATTCATTTGTGTTGACCCAAAGCACTATTTCACTTTGTGGTTACTACATAATAGCAAAATTCGATATTGCAGGTTGTAGGCATCAATCTCAGCTACTCTGACTCAATCCCCTGCTATGGATCCTCTCTCCCACACGTGCACACCTATACTTTTGGCCTTTTGGACCTCTAGCTGCTCTTGAAGGGGTAGTTCTATTTCCCTGTATTTGTGTTGACCCAAGCACTATTTCAATTTGTGGTTACTATGTAATAACTAAATTTGATATTGCTCCTTGAAGTGTTTAGGCTCGACATTTTTTACTCAAACCCCTGCTGTGGATCCCTCTCTCACACAGGTGCCCCACCTGTTCTTCAAGGGATTTGGACTAGCGACTACTCCATGTCCACCTGCACCACCAGCTTACAATATGTCTTCTGCATATCAAGACTACTATCACCAACATGCTCCTCCACAACCTCAATAGAAGGGGTAATTCACCTAGTTTTGTCTACTTATAATACCTACTAGACCTTATGTCGACAATACCTTATGTCGCAATGTAGCATCTGATCCAGCTACTTTGCTGTTTAGGCCTCCGAACCAGTTGCACCAACACAAGAGGTGCATAATGGCAATGATGCCACTAGCAGCGTTCAGCAAGAGTAAGCAAATGCATTTGTTGATTCCATGTTTGCGCATCCTTCGATCTTCCCCCTGCCTTAAGTCAACAGCAACAATTCCTTCATGCCTCTAATTGTGACATGTCTTGAACCACTATGTTACTAGCTTGCTATATGTGTGGAAAATGAATGCATGTGCAATGTGTGGATGCATGCAATGCATATGTAATATGCATCTGTGGAAAATGCATATGTAATACAAGGAGAGGGGCCTGGAACCTGGGACGGTGGCGGTCGCCAGTGCGAGGATGGGCGGCGGGCGCGAAGAAGCAGCAGCAAGATGCAAGAGACGAAGAGAGCGAGAAGAGGAAGAGGGAGCTGGGAAGGGGGAGCGAGGGGGCGGCGGCGTGAACTGGGCTAGGGTTTGGGCGGCGTCCGCAGGGCACGGAGTGGCATGGCGGGTAATTTCCCCTGAAGCATGGGTGTACTTAGAAAGATAAAGGGTAGCGTTGTGAAGGCAGTGAAACGTTGGGGGGGTTAGCGAAAGCTTGGCGAGGCGCAGGAGCACTGCCGAGGGACCCGTTCACGAATAGAGGAGGACGTAAACCAAAATTCACAAATCACAAGGGGTTTCTGCAAACCTGTCCCGCCAGGATGGTCACAATCGAACGGGCTGGGCACAGGCCGCGTGGTGAGATCCGACGGCCGGTGTTTTGCGGGTGACGTGGCCATCGCGTGGGAGAAGTAGCGCTACGCGCTATATAGAAGAGCAGCAAATGCATTTGTAGTATGCATTTGTAGTATACATTTATAAATGGATATGTATGTGATGTGATGATGAATGTATGTGGTATATATATGTGGGGCATATGAATTTTTCCCGTGGTTACAACACCAGCTGTTGTAGTACGACAATGCACGGTGCAATTTTCTAAATGTTTCTTTTCTATTTTTAAGCAATAATTTTTGTTGGTGCATACTTATTGTCTACAGCCGTAGATCTGGCCATCGAATGTAAGGGAATCAATCATAAGGATGGGTACGATCGACGACTCCACATGGCCGTCAACCATAAGATGACGGAGATACCAGCGTCACCTACATCATTATTGTGGACGAACGGGATAAAGCTGTCGACCATAATTGCGTCGACGGTTTGTTGTCGACTATAAAATTATGGTCAATGATTTATCCTTTGCGGCTTATGATTGATGGTCGGCCGTTGACACAAATTAGGGTAGATGGGATCGATCCCTACTAGGATAGTACAGCTTTGGTTGTCGAAAACAGATGGTTTTCCTGCATTGTAAGAGTTTTGAGAAGATGTACTAAATTATAAAAACATAGCTACAAAGTGTGAAAGCATTATATATATTTGGCTTGTGAAAAAACGAGAAAATTCAAATTGTAGGTTATAACGTGATTTTGTGCCGTAAAGAACAGCACCACATGTACATGTCTAGTGCAAGACATCCTCTGCTTTTTTATACTGATTAATTTGTTGGTCACTTTACAAAAAAAAAAAATCTAATGTGAGTCTATGCCTCCATGGTCAATATCCCAGCATTTTCCCCATTAGAGATGCCCATACCCGGCTGCCCATACGGCATGCATGAATGCCAGGGTACTGCTCCTCATGCATCAACCTAGCTAGCTCTGGGCCAGCACGGAAGCTAGAGATATGGATTACTGCAACGCATCGAATGCTCCGGATACGTACAATGGACGGATGGATGGATGCATGCATGCATGCACGCATGCGAGCAAGCATGCAATACATTCATATAGCGATAACAAATTAAGAAACTATAAAGGCCCGGATCCATTCATGCACGTTGCTCCTGATCATCCCATCCGCGGCTGTCGCCGCTAATTCGCATCGCGCGCGGGAGCCAGCACGCGACCGATCCACCCATCGACGCCCCATTTGGCCCACGCCCACTTGGCCTCGTGCATTTACACGTCGGTGCCGGCCAGCGTCGATCCACATGCACTAGCTAGTTTCACGGGTACCCACACCCCAACGTGCCATTTTTTTTAGATAATTGAATAAACTGTTTACCTATTCACCGACTAGGGACACAATGTAGTTATAAATCAGAGTAAATTATACGGATGATCACTAAACTATTACTAGTTATTATTTAGGTCTTCAATCTTTCAAATTTCAGTTCAGCCTCACTGAACTATTAAAGTGACCTAAATCTGGAACACTATTGCCACGCCACTCCATGAGAGCCGACGTGGCTAATCCACCGCACGAATCCTGACACTGTGGACAGTCCATGTGGTATTTTTATATTTTATATTTATTTTTTTAGTAAATTATGCGGGCGGTCCCTAAGCTATCACACGGTTCTAATCCAAATCGAAATTATATGATGGCTCAACTGTAATTAGAAAGATTGGGGACTTATATGACAACTGTGTGATAGTTTAGCAATCGTCCATATAATTACTCTACGAATTGCAGTGCCAATTTTACCATTGTAACAACGGAAACACTTTGGGCCGGACTACCGGCGCGTCCGGACCCAGCCGCGCGCGCGAAAAGCGCATGTAGCGCGCATGCAGCGGCGAGGCGCATGCAGCGGCGAACGCAGCAGTGTGTGTGCGGCACTGTAGCATGCAGGTGGGTCCCACAGCCTGTTGGAAATTAATTAGTTACAAGAGCCAGGAGTGCATGCATGCAGGTGGAAGCAAAAGACACATACTTTTTTTTATCCTATGAATGCATGCACGCTGCATGCAGTGAGTAGGCCAGGAGGGACGCGCGGAAGCGAGACGGAGTCGCGGACTCACGCAGATGTGCGACAGCAGGAAGCGCGTTTTTTGGTCGTTTTGTTATACCGTCGCTTGCGGGCTGGGACGGTATCCCGTCCTGTAGTCGCCCCCATTAAGAAACTATAAAGGCCCGGACCCATTCATGCACATTGCTCCTGATCATCCCATCCGCGGCTGTCGCCGCTTCGCATCGCGCGCGGAGCCAGCACGCGACCGATCCACCCATCGACGCCCCACTTGGCCTCGTGCATTTACACGTACGGTTACACGGTGCCGGCCAGCGTCGATCCACATGCACTAGCTAGTTTCACGGGTACCCACACCCCAACGTGCCGTTTTTTTAAGATAATTGAATAAACTGTTTACCTATTCACCGATTAGGGACACAATGTAGTTATAAATCAGAGTAAATTACACGGATGGTCACTAAACTATTACGTAGTTATTATATATCCATGTCTCTAATATTCTTTCAAATTTCAATTCAGTCTCACTAAACTATTAAAGTTATCCAAATCTGTTACACCGTTGCCACGCCACTATGGGAGCCGACGTGGCTGATCCACCGCACGAATTCTAACACTGTGGACATTCCATATGGTATTTTTATATTTTATATTTATTTTTTTAGTAAATTATATGGGAGGTCTCTAAACTATCACGCAGTTCTAATCGAAATCTAAATAATACGATGGCTCAACTGTAATTCGAAAGATTGGGGACTTATATGAGAACTACATGATAGTTTAGCAATCGA
Source organism: Raddia distichophylla (assembly GCA_005191435.1). Classification (NCBI taxonomy): domain Eukaryota; kingdom Viridiplantae; phylum Streptophyta; class Magnoliopsida; order Poales; family Poaceae; genus Raddia; species Raddia distichophylla. The sequence continues at coordinate 639,240 of SPJY01014911.1, forward strand.
CTCTACGAATTGCAGTGCCAATTTTACCATCGTAACAAATCGATCTAGCTTCTTCTTTTTGGGCATCGCTGTTACGGAGAGAGAGAAAGGTTGAAGAAACTTGATAAAAGGAGCGCGACCCACAACCAGAAACAACCCACACATCTAATGCAGTGTCGGGATAACATGTGCGACGTGTGGTGATGTACCCTCGATCGTCGATTGGTTTTTCTTCCTGGAACTATATGCATCCTGGTGTGATATATTGCATGGCGTGGAGCCATGGATGGATATATGGCATCCATCCAATGGGATCACGATGGAATTGAAGCTAATTCCTTCCGTGCGATGGATTGCACTGTCCTAGTCTTTATTATAAACTACAACGTGGCCGGCTTTACATGGTAGCTACACGTCTTTTTCCAAGGAATTAAACGAACTTTGCTTACTGCTCCGACTCAGCCCTAGGACAAACTGGGAGCAAAAAGGAGCTTTCGGCAGGGTATATATGGTCCCTATCGTTGTAGTTATAGATGAATGATGATGATTTGTATTAATTAAATAAGGTTCTATACTATTGTTTGCTTATTTGCTGGTTTAATAAGATTAAATATTATTGTTTGGATCAGCAGTTTAGTACTGTAGTTTTAAAAAACCATTTGCTGATCAGTAAACATTGATATTTGTATCATGAATTTCGAGCCCACTCTGATCTTTAGGAGCACGAAACAATTTTCATTTCGCTAATCTACAATTTTTCTCGTGGTTATCAATTTACCAATAAAATATAGATTTAAAAAAATCTAGTCCTTTGAGTACTCCTCATGGAATTTCAAAGAAGAACATCGTAAAAGGAAGTAAACTGTTTAGAACCGAATTAATTAGCACTAGCCAATTAACCTCCCACAATCAGGGAAACGGCGTTTAGTCTCGGTTGGCAACTGACTACTAAAGGTCACAGACCTTTAGTCTCGGTTCCCCTGCAACCATCGCGGGACTCCCCACTCACCCTTCTAACCAACCATAAACCACCAACCAAACGTATTTAGTAGACTAGAATGAGCCTTTATTCCCTATTCGTAACACGAACCGGGACTAAAACCTTACATTTAGTCATGTTTTGTAACACGAACTAGGACTAATGTTTATCTGTGCTAGCTAGCATATACCCGTCTAGCAAAGCACTCTTCTGTCTTGATTCGTGACACGAACCAGGACTAATGTACTTGTGCAAACAATCATGCTCTTGGTCAAGTAGCCATGAACTGGGACTGTTGCCACCATGTTTGTGGCTAGCCGTGACTGATGGGTCGGTATGAAATATTATTTCCCTATTAGTATACTGTAGATAGTTGTCCAGCTTTCCAGCTACCTTTTTTAAACCTATTTTCCACCTCTTTCTAATCTGCTTTACTTAATTTTTTAGTAATACATTGGACCCCCTGATTATCTGAATGGGTATGAACCTGCTTCACACACCCAAACAGATCAATTCTCGGCTTTTCCAAAATAGAATATTTTACTCTTTGGACATTTATTTTTAGATCGGAGATATTGTTCAGAAGTGCAAAGCAAAATTCATTTTTTTGGCTTGCTCCATATCATGGTTAAAGAATATTATTGTATCACCGGTATATTTAAAAGATGGGAATTGCTAATGAACAGTCGACTAAAATTTACCTTTTTCTTCAGTCGATCCTCCTCCTCCCCTTCGGCGACCTCTCCTCCCCTCCGTCTTCCTCCCCTCCGGCGACCTCCTCCTTTCCCGCCGCCGGGCCACCGCCGCCATGGATGGTTAGGGTTTAGGTGGGGTTCGGGTTAGGGTACATCGGGTGCCGCCGGGCTTAGAGGGATGGCCGGGGGAGGCGGCGGTCCGGCGGTTGGTGGGGATGGAGTGAGGGCGGCGGCGGAGGCGGCGGCGGCGCCGCCGGAGCCGGGGACGGGGGGAAGGCGGTTGGGGCCGCGGTGGCGGGGGGTGGAGGCGACGGCCGGGTTAGGGTGGGCGGGGAGGCGTCGGCGTCGGGAGGTTGGGTCGGAGTCGGGGTTGGGCGGTGGAGGGGGAGGGGAAAAGGGGAAATTAAGTAAGAGAGAGAGTGGGGGTGCGGGTTGATCTGGGCCGTTGGATCTCAATCCAACGGTCCAGAAAATCGACTGATAGTTAAAAAAAAACATCTGACTGTTAAATAGTCAGTCCCTTAAAAGATATATTCAACCCATTATCTACTAATATGGAACAATCCCTTTAATATGACCCATATATGGTTGGCTCTTGAAATTAAAATGACAATCATATCAGACACGCAGCAGTAAACAAAATTTAAGATAGAAAGTCTCCTTGCCTGAGGCCTTTACCCATTTGAAATTAAGGGCCTAAGTCATCATTAGTTCGATCCGTAGACTACCTTTGGAGATATAATGCTCATATCAGTTATACCATTTGGTGAAAATACATCTTCATACCAAGAGTTTGTTGAGGAAAAGGACATTTGACCTTGTGATAAGTTTTTTCATAGTCAATTGTCAAAATAACATCACCATTTTTTAGTATGCATGTCACGAAGAGTTTCATGAAAAATTAAAACTTCTTCCATGACATTCCGTTCAGCCATAAAAGCTGTTCGAGTGAAATTAACGTAGAGAATGCAAATTGGTTTGTAGTGTTGGATTTGTTTTTCTCTTCCGTATTTGAGAAGGAGAAACGATTATGCCATAATTATGGGGTCCTTCTGTCGGCTTGTTTACTATCATATCTACTTTTCAGCTTCTATTCAATTTGTTCACACCTACATGCAGTACATGCATCTCCTACTCAAAGATAAGAACATTGCTAGGAAGAAGGCCTTCAGTGCCGGTCGAATAGCCCTTAAATACAAGTTTTTGAACCGGTACGGGTAATCTGTACTATTAGAGAACGGGCCCTCCTTGCCGGCACATCAGTACTGGTTGGGCCCGAACCAGGACTAGCAGTGGAAACAGTACCGGTTCAACGGCTAAGGGTCTGTGGGACCATATCATACCGGTTCTTGGCTCCAACCATTATTAACTAACCAGTAATGTTTGCTCACCTGGCGCCTTGGGAAATTCAATACATGTTCGTGGCTTCAACCGGTACTGGATTGCAGTAATTGAACTGCTTCTTCTACCCCGGCCAGTCCCCACCAGAGCAGTGGCGCCCGAGTCCCGACCAGAGTAGCAAAGTGGCGGCCGAGAGCTAAAGGGATCAGGCGAGGTGTTGCCCAAAGCGCAAGTCAAGCAAGCCTAGCAACTTCATTGGTCACTACATTCGGTGTTATATGGTGCTTAAATTTTGCTTGAAACATGGATGAAGTTTGATTTTTTTCCCATTTATGATCCATGAAGATTATCAGTGTTGAACGATGTATAGCTTGTTCTTTTGTAGTCTAAGATTAGAACTTGTTTGATTTATGATATAGCTCGCATTAAAGGTGTGGATCTACCTAAATTTTAGGTTAATTTTGGTTTAATGATTGATGAATAATTTTGAATCTAGGCATGGATCGGGAAATTGATCTTTTGTGTGCCTCATTAGATCGCAAGAACTTGTCGTGTATGATTGTAATTTGCATAACTATTGAATCTAAATTTTGAATAACTTGCCGTATACGAAGTTATTACGCAGATCCCCATACTTTGTTTGTGATATATGATACCTTTTTTCCGATACCACAATGATTCCATCAAACTCGATGATACCAACAATTAATTTTAATTTTTGGAATTTCTCAATAATTCAAAATCTTTGTGTAACATAATGTAGATGGATCAACAATGGATGTACATGGATCGACGTTGCCTGGAGTTTTTGTAGGGTTTGCAGGCTTTCCTTCGTGCGGCAACTGCATGCACGATGTCGGGCTACATATGTTGTCCATGCGTGGACTGCAAGAATGAGAAGGAGTGGCAAGGATCCAGCCACATTCACTTCCATTTGTTTACAAGAGGGTTCATGCCGAACTATACTTGTTGGACCAAGCACGGTGAAGAAAAAATTATAAGGGAAGACAACAAAGAAGAAGAAGAAGAAGAAGAAGAAGAAGAAGAAGAAGAGGAGGAGGAGGAGGACAATATCCTAGACGCTGGCTAACACTATTCTTTTGAAGATACATTAGGGGAGTTTAGCGATGATGACCTAGAACAGATGCTGCTAGATGGAGAAATAGAATACGAAAATGGAGGACGGTACGAAAAGTTTAAACGCATGTGGGAGGACTACGGTACACTGTTGTACCCTGGCTGCCAACACAAAAAGTTGCGTACCGTACTCGAACTGTTGCAATAGAAGGCTACCAATGGATTGTCTGACAAAGGATTCGATGAGTTGTTATGCCTAAAAAAGAAGTTGAATCCAGAGGGTAACACGCTGCCTAAAAGTACATATGACACCAAGCAAGTCGTTTTCCCTTTGGGGTTGGAAGTAAAAAAGATACATGCATGTCGTAACGATTGTGTCCTTTATCGGAATGAGTACGAGGAATTGTAATCTTGTCCACTGTGCAAAACTTCATGGTATAAGACCTAGAGTGTTGACCCAGGGGTGGTAGAGGGGGATCGTAAGAAGAACGGATCCCCCGCTAAGGCGGTGTGGTATTTCCCTATAATCCCTCGCCTGAAGCGTTTATTTGCAAACAGAAGGCATGCCCCGATGACGCGCTCGCACAAAGAAGATCATATGGACGACAAAAGGCTAAGGCACCCGGCTGATGGCTTCCAGCGGAGGAAAATCAATAGGAAATACCCGGACTTTGCTGAGGATGCGAGGAACATAAGGTTTGGGTTGAGTAAAAATGGGATGAACCCGTTCGGCAAGATTAGCAGCAGTCACAGCACTTGGCCCATGACTCTATGTATGTATGACTTTCCTCCTTGGCTCTGTATGAAGCGAATGTATATTATGATGACATTGCTTATCCAAGGGCCGAATCAACCTGGAAACGACATCGAGCTGAAACCATTGGTTAAAGATCTGCTAACGCTTTGGACTGATGGTGCACGTGTCTGAGACAAGTACAAGAGAGAGAACTTCACCCTACATGCATTGTTGTCCATGACCATCAATGACTGGCCTGCACAAGATAACTTGACGGGTCTATCTATCAAATGATATAAAGCATGCATCCAGTGCTTGGAGGATACAGACAACCGGTACCTGAAAAACTCTCGGAAGGTTGTGTACATGGGCCACCGTAGATTCCTCCATCCGAGGCACCTGTTACGGAGGAAGGATGAGAATTTCAATGGGATAGAAGAGAAACTCAAGAAACCGCAACATCGGAGTGGGACACTTGTATTTCTATGGTAATCGATATGAAAGTAGTATTTGGAAATGTTCCTAGTAGCAAGTCTATCCCGATTGAACATGGTCATGAGAAGCCTGTTTGGAAGAAGTCGATATTCTGGGACTTAGCTTATTGGATTGACTTAGATGTCAGCCACTCACCGGAATTCATGCATATCACGAAGAATGTCTGCTTGAACCTGCCAGGCTACGAAGATATATATGGCAAATCAAAAGATACACTTCAAGCATGAAAGGACTTGCAGCTACAATGAGTCAGGAACGACCTACATCCGAAAAAAGAGAGCAAAATGACAACATTACCTCCACCCTGCGAGCTACACTCTGAGCAAGGAAGAAAAAAACATTATAAAGTTCTTGAGCAGCGTGAAGGTTCCCTCTGGGTACTCCTCTAACATTAAAAGACTGATAAACACAAAAGAGAATATTGTCATGTGATGATGACACAGTTACTCGCATTGGCGGTGAGAGGTATTCTGTTGGACAGGGTTCGAGGGACAATCATGAAGTTGTGTTTATTCTTCAATGCAGTGGCACATAAGGTCTTCGAACCAAATAAGATATATAATCTATAGGATGACACGGTAGATAGTCTGGTCAGCCTTGGGATGATCTTCCCTCCGTCTTTCTTTGATATTATGGTTCACCTCCTGGTCCACGTTGTCAAAAAGATAGAAATTCTCAAACTCATGTTTCTGCATAATATGAACCCCTCCAAGAGGTACATGTCCGTACTAAAGAAGTGTCGGCACCCGATTTACAATATCAGATTCCACCTGCGTAAACCGTACTAGTCCCAAGGATCATGGCTAGTACACACAGATATACAGAAACGGAACAGTGCCAACGATATTATTACAAACGGGGACATAGTCCAGTACAAACACATACAACGGCTCGCAGGCCGCACATCAGAGTACACGGAGATACAGGCCTAATACAATATCTAAATACTTAACCATCCCACAGGCACGAGGGCTGTAGGAACGCGCAACCCTAGTCTTCAAACTCTTCATCGGAAAACGCCTCCTCGACATAATCCGGGTCCTCCTCCTCAGAAGGCGGGCCATACTCAGATGGACCGGCTGCAGAAATTTTGAAAAGGGAGAGGAGAAAAGGAGAGTGAGTATAAATTGTACTCGCAAGTCCGGAATTATGCAGATGAGGTTTAGTACAAGGATGGCTTAGGATATTTTGCAGAAATGCGTTTATTGTCCTAGTTTTGGCAAAGCCATTTAGAAACAATAAATCTTAATCACTTTCTTTGGGCTCTTCTCAAACGGTCCTCGCCACTTGGCCTCAGTGTCATAGCAAGAACAAAATTCTTTCTTCTTTTCTTTTCTCAAACCGGCTAGGTCCATTCCGCGTGACACTTTCCGATAGGCCGTCACCCAATTCGGAATATCACCGGTGGCACCTAACTCAAACGAAAACCTTCTCAAATCCTTACTCATCTCAAACCTTTGTTCAAAACCCTTTTTTGAAATTGGTTTTTAAATGAAGAATCTACCATATAATCAGTCCCTTCGCACGCTCATAACCGCGAGCACGGCTATCATGACAGTTTTAACTCTGCAGAGTGGGTACGCTTTACCCTCGAGAGGCTACGCACCCAGACGATGTTTCGCCACAAGACCGTCGACCACGAGGACCAACGATCGGGCCCGTCCCATTCCGGGACTCGAGGTCGTACTGTAATGGCTCCGTTCATAGGATTATAGGATGAGCAGTCCTTAAACTAGGGAGAGTTGATATTTTAGCCCAGTTCTCAAAACCCCGCCGGGGCCGAGAACATGGGGGAGGAGGCTACGCCGGCGAGCTCGTGGGGGAGGAGCCGCGGCGCCAGGGAGCTCGTGTGGGAGGAGATCCGCGCCGACGAGCTTGTGGGGGAGGGGCGGCGCGCCGGAGAGCTCGTGGGGGAGGAGCTGCGGCGCCAGCGAGCTCGTGGGGGAGGAGATCCGCGCCGGCGAGCTCGTGGGGGAGGAGGCGGCGCCGGGGCCGAGCACGTGGGGGAGGAGCTCCGCGCTGGCGAGCTCGTGGGGGTGGAGGTGGCGCCGGAGAGCTTGTGGGCGAGGAGGGCGGCGCCAGCGAGCTCGTGGGGGAGGAGATCCGTGCCGGCGAGCTCGTGAGGGAGGGGGCGGCGCCAGGGCCGAGCAAGTGGGGGAGGAGCTCCGCGCCGGCGAGTTTGTGGGCGAGGAGGGCGGCGCCGGCGAGCTCGTGGGGGAGGGGGCGGCTCCGGCGAGCTCAGAGGGGCGGCGGGCTCCTAGAGAGAGAGAGAGAGAGAGAGAGAGAGAGAGACGAGGAGGATTGAGTAGGAAGAAGGGTAGAGTGTATGACATGTGGGACCCACCATATAGAAGTATTTTCATGTGTATTTGTGATGGGTATTGTCTTGCAAAGGCTCAGAATGGCATGTTTGAGAGGACAAATTCGCTGAAATGGCATTGCTGAGTGAGGGCATCGAAAAATGGCAAGCGCGGTTTCTGGGTGTTTCATAATGGCACCAGTGCAAGTTTATTTTTATATCGGAGAATTGTTCAAAAGTGCAAAGCAAAATTCATTTTTTTTGCTTGCTCCATATCATGGTTAAAGAATATAATTGTATCACCTGTATATTAAAAAGATATATTCAACCCATTATCTACTAATTATGGGGTCCTTCTGTCTGCTTGTTTACTTATCATATCTACTTGTCAACTTCTATTCAATTTGTTCACACCTACGTGCAGTACATGCATCTCCTACTCAAAGATAAGATCATTGCTAGGAAGAAGGCCTTCAGTACCGGTCGAATAGCCCTTAACTACAAGTTTTTGAACCGGTACTGGTAATCTGTACTACTAGAGAACGGGCCTTCCCTACCAACACATCAGTACTGGTTGGGTCCGTACCAGGACTAGCAGTGGCAACAGTACCGGTTCAACGGCTAAGGGGTCGTGCGACCATATCAGTACCGGTTCTTGGCTCCAACCGTTATTAACTGGCCGGTAATGTTTGCTCACCTGGCACCTTGGGAAATTCAGTACAGGTTTGTGGCTTCAACCGGTACTGGATTGCAGTATTTGATCTATTTCTTCTACCCCGGCTAGTCCCCACCAGAGCAGAGTGGCGCCCGAGTCCTGACCAGAGCAGCAATGTGGCGGCCGAGAGCTAAAGGGATCAGGCGAGGTGTTGCCCAAAGCGCAAGTTAAGCAAGGCTAGTAACTTCATTGGTCACTACATTTGGTGTTATATGGTGCTTCAATTTTGCTTGAAACATGGATGAAGTTTGATTTTTTTCCCATTTATGATCCATGAAGATTATCAATGTTGATCGATGTATATGTTGTTCTTTTGTAGTCTAAGATTAGAACTTGTTTGATTTATGATGTAGCTAGCATTGAATGTGTGGATCTACCTAAATTTTAGGTTTAAATTTGGTTTAATGATTGATGAATAATTTTGAATCTAGGCATGGATTGGGAAATTGATCTTTTGTGTGCCTCATTAGGTGGCAACACCTTGGTGTGTAGGATTGTAATTTCCATAACTTTTGAATCTAGATTTTGAATAATTTGTCGATAAAATAATTATTAGATTATAATTAATGTAAATTATTCTTTGCAATCTAGTTGTTTTACAAATTTATTTGTATTAAAAGAGGATAGATATTTTAAGAAATTAACTATTATTTTAATTTTGATTTTTGGAATTGTGCAATAATTCATAATCTTTGTGTAACATAATGTAGATGGACCGGCGATCGATGTACATGGATCGACGTTGCCCGGAGTTTTTAAAGGGTTTGGACGCTTTTCTTCATGTGGCAACTACGTGCACAACGTTAGGCTACATATGTTGTCCATGCGTGGACTGCAAGAATGAGAAGGAGTGGCAAGGATCCAGCCACATTCACTTCCATTTGTTTACAAGAGGGTTCATGCCAAACTATACCTGTTGGAAGCATGGTGAAGAAAAAATTATAAGGGAAGACAACAAAGAAGAGGAAGAAGAAGAAGAAGTACAAGAGGAGGAGGAGGAGGAGAATATCCTGGACACTGGCCAACACTACACTTTTGAAGATACATTAGGGGAGTTTGGCGGTGATGACCTAGAACAGATGCTGCTAGATGGAGAAATAGAATACGAAAATGGAGGACAGTACAAAAAGTTTAAATGCATGTGGGAGGACTACGATACACTGTTTACCCTGACTGCCAACACAAAAAGTTTCATACTGTACTCGAACTGTCGCAATAGAAGGCTACCAATGGATTGTCTAACAAAGGATTCGACGAGTTGTTATGCCAAAAAATGAAGTTGAATCCAGAGGGTAACACGCTGGCTAAAAGTACATATGACGCCAAGCAAGTCGTTTGCCCTTTGGGGTTGGAAGTACAAAGGATACATGCATGTTATAACGATTGTGTCCTTTATCGAAATGAGTACGAGGAATTGTAATCTTGTCCAGTGTGCAAAACTTCATGGTATAAGACCTGGAGTGATGACCCAGGGGTTGTAGAGGGGGATCATAATAAGAACGGATCCCCTGCTAAGGCGGTGTGGTATTTCCCTATAATCCCCCGCCTGAAGCGTTTATCTGCAAACAGAAGGCATGCCCAGATGATGCGCTCGCAAAAAGAAGATAATAAGGACGATAGAAGGCTAAGGATGTGAGGAACTTAAGGTTTGGGTTGCGTACGAATGGGATGAACCCATTCGGTGAGATGAGCAGCAGTCACAACACTTGGCCCATGACTCTATGTATGTACTACCTTCCTCCTTGGCATTGTATGAAGCGAAAGTATATTATGATGCCATTGTTTATCCAAGGGCCGAAGCAACCTAGAAACGGCATCGACGTATACCTGAAACTAATGGTTGAAGATCTGCTAATGCTCTGGACTGATGATACACTTGTCTGGGACAAGTAGAAGATAGAGAACTTCACCCTACGTGCATTGTTGTTCATGACCATCAATGACTGGCCTGCACTAGATAACATGTCGGGTGCTTAGAGGATACGGACAACCGGTATCTGAAAAACTCTTGGAAGGTTGTGTACATGGGCCACCGTAGATTCCTCCATCCGAGGCACCTGTTACGGAGGAAGGATGAGAATTTCGATGGGACAGAAGAAAAACTCAAGAAGCCGCAGCATCGGAGTGGGACACTTGTATTTTCTATGGTAAACGATCTGAAAGTAGTATTCGGAAATGTTCCTAGTAGCAAGTCTGTCCCGATTGAATATGGTAATGAGAATGTAGTAAATGATTTGAAAGTAGTATTCAGAAATGTTCCTAGTAGATGTTCATATTTTGGGAGTTAGCTTATTGGATAGACTTGATGCCCGCTACTCACCGGACTTCATGCATATCACGAAGAATGTCTGCTTGAACCTACCAGGCTACGTAGATATGTATGGCAAATCAAAAGATACACTTCAAGCACGAAAAGACCTTCAACTACAGTGAGTCAGAAACAACCTACATAAAAAAAGAGCAAAAGGATAACATTACCTCCACCCTGCGAGCTACATTCTGAGCAAGGAAGAGAAAAAAAGCATTATAATGTTCTTGAGCAGCGTGAAGGTTCCCTCTGGGTACTCCTCTAACGTTAGAAAACTGATAAACACAAAAGTGAATATTGTCATGTGACGATGACACAGTTATTCGCATTGGCGGTGAGAGGTATTCTGCCAGACAGGGTTTGAGAGACAATCATAAAGTTGTGTTTATTCTTCAACGCAGTGATGCAGAAGGTCCTCGAACCGAATAAGCTATCTAATCTATAGGATGACGCGGTAGATAGTCTAGTCAGCCTTGGGATGGTCTTCCCTCCGTCATTCTTTGATATTATGGTCCATCTCCTAGTCTATATTGCTAAGAAGATAGAAATTCTCGAATCCGTGCTTCTGCACAATATGTACCCCTTCTAGAGGTACATGGCCATACTAAAGAAGTATGTTCGTAATCGATCTCGTCCAGAAGGCTGCATTGCCCAAGATGTTGGCACAAAGGAGGTGATCGAGTTCTGTGGCGATTACATTAACGATCTGAATCCGATTGGTGTCCCGGTATCACACCATGAGGGCAGGTTACGAGGAAAAGGGACTCTAGGGAGAAAAGAATGCTTCTGCAATGATCTATGTTTATTTAGAAAAACACATTTTACCGTATTAAAGCAAGCAGCTGTACTGGCTCCCTATATCCATGATCACAAGATGGTACTACGCTAACAATACCTAGATAAGTCAGATTATTGGATCGCAGTCGAACAAATGGATTGTTTCGGCGGATGGTTACAAAATTAGGTGATGGCCAAGCAAACAGACGATAATGTAATGAAATTTTTGACTCGGGGACCATACACAACAATCATATCGTTCCAAGGGTATAAAAAAATGGCTACACATTTTACATAACTGCCCAGGATAGAAAGAGTACCAATCAAAACTGCAGTGTTCATATAGATTCCTTTGATAACGATGCAAACATGGACATCTATTATGGTTTCATAGCGAAGATTTTCGAGCTGTACTATGGAGCTTTGGAAGTCTCTCTCTGTTTCGGTGCCAATGGGTGAAATTGCAAGTCGTGGAGATCGATGAATATGGTATGACCACCGTGGACCGCAAGCAAATGGCTTACAGGGATGAAACGTTTGTGCTAGCCAATGATGTCACACAGGTATTCTATGTGATGGACATGGCTAGAAAATCGAAAGAAGCAATAAAAAGAAGGACAATTATAGCAGCACCGATTAGCCAAAGCGCCATGTGGCACTTCCAAGTAAAAGAAGGATCGTTGGAGTTGAGGGCGTGACAGGTGAAGAAGAGTATAACCAGTTCGACGAGTTGCCCCTTGTCACGGTGGATGTAGACATCAGTGTCCTAAGAAGCCTCCTAAGAAGATTCAACCCTTTACGGACGAATGGTATAGATCCATGGTGACAATTAAAAATCTGAAGGATTCAAAAGACAAGTCTCTTGTGTCAGACTACAAGCGGACGTTGTCAAAGGCCAAGAAAAGGAACAAGGCAGATGAGCAGTCAGCTGAGCAAAAGGCCAAGGAGATGAAAAAACATTTCGAAGAAACTAGACATGCTCCAGAGCAAGCAATGGGCACAAATTAAGGATATCGAGTATGCGGAAGTGACAAGATGGCCATTCTCCAGGGACAGGGCTTTGGCTAAGCTGGTGGACCCTGTCCAGCTACCAACAAAGATACGGTAATTCCATAATTAGTATCTGGAAGCGTACAACAATGGTCTAGTTGCATTCGCTGTCAAGTACATGCAAGAAGATTTTTTTTTCACGGATTAGGTTCATTTTATATCGAATGGGAGATGATGTATGAACTCTACCAGACCGATGCCCTCGGCGTGGGCCTGAGATCTGTTGGGTTCTATAAGTGTCTTCTTTGCGAAGATCCCTCGTGCTATACTATTTTGCTAGCACAATTAACTAAATATCCATCTTATACAGAATGGAGATACAAAGATTTAGAAGGAAGAGAAAAATTGACAGATGATTCATCAACCCATTAAAAGTCAACCAGAAGATGCTCACAGAGGACATGGTTTACGATGCTCTCATGGGTCAAAATTTTCATTCACAGATATATCTACCATGAAACTATGAGTACGTGATTTCGCGCCGACTCGCTTTTTTCATAACATGATGTTACAACTAATTATTTACATACATTGATATATATTTTATGTATAATTATCACTAGATACTTGTGATTATTGAGCTAGATCGGAACCAGATCACAATATTTGACTCGTTAATTCATCCAGTTAGCCGGTACCAAGGCATGATCCACTTGCTCAACCGGTATTCCTGTTATTTTCAATACTGCACCAATTATATTTCCTTTCAATTGAAATAAATTCTAATTATTAAAAGTTTGTAATCATTTGTCTAGTGCATTAATTTGAAAGATTTCGTGCGAAGATCGAGGAGAAATTTAGACAACAGTTTGGTGTTGTATGAGCCTCTAACGTAATGTTAGCTTTTTAGTTAGGTAGCTTATAACTTTTCATACACCCATTTCACCTCGTTATCTTTTTGCCCACAGATCTTGCGTCAGCCGCCCGACACAAATTTATGTGGATACTATGTATGTGAGTTCTTGCACACCCAAACAAACAGCCATATGGATAAATGAGGTTCAGAACTCTCGAATGGGTCAGAGCAGTGCAAGAACAACTCGTCGGCTTTATTCTCGATGAGATCGTAAATCCCCATGACGAGTTTCATGACCCCGTTAATAGGTGTATCCTTCCTATACGGACTAGTCCAGTGTCGGGATCGATATCTACTGAACCAAGAGCGATGCATGTAAAAAATCTTGAAAAACAGATCGAACATGTGTATTTACTTATTATTTGAATTGTTCACATATGTGTACTTATATATTTGCCTAGCTAGCTAGCTAGCAATTGTGACATATATTAGTTGCAATTAAGTTTGTTAATTCAATTCATTGATTCATTTGCTATTAATGTGCATGATTGATTACATATAACAATAATATATACTTGAAAACACACGTATAATAACAATATAATATATATTAATTACATATACTGGAAAGCACACGTGATGCCTCGCCCCCTACAAGTACCGGTTGGAGACACCTACCAGTACTAGGTGGGGGGCGGGGGAGGCGCCACGTGTGAGCTTACCAGTACCGGTTGGAGACACCAATCGGTACTGGTTGTAAATTGGCGGTCGGGCGACGCGCCACGTGTGCGCTGCGGCGCAGCAAGACGTGCCTTCAGTACTGGTTTTTGGAACCGGCACTGATGCCTGAGGGGCAGGAGTCCCCATTTAGGTGTACCAGTTCAAAAGCCGGTATTGACGGCCCTTACAAACCGGTACTGAATGCCCGTTGTGTAGTAGTGCTGGGACCGATGCTTAAGGGGCATCGGTACCAGTTCAACCAAACAATACTGAACGGGCCTAGACTTCTTTCGAAATTTATAAAATATTGGGATAACTAGGACTTGAATCAGTACCAAAAGTTTGAATCGCTACTGTTACTACGAACCGGCACGGATGCCACTGTTAGTTCGATTCGAATCTAACTAGTACTGATGTACCGGTATAATAGCCCAAATTTGATATATGTTGTGGTAAGATGTTATGATAAGGTGTAAAGAAGGGTCTCTAAGTCTGTATAGTATTAATTTTCCATAGAAAAAGTCCACAAACATTGCTAACATGACTTTCAAAATGTTTTATCATTCTCCATTTGGAATATTACTATTTTATTTCCTTTTCTTAATATTGTTGTTATTAACTCATTTTCTAAGGCCCTCTTTGATGACGTGCTTAGTTTTAAATTACTTGTAGTTAGCAATATTTGACTACATTTAAAAGTGATATGAAAAGATTAAATAATTATTAAAAAGTTAGATCTTTGAATAAAATTCTACAATGTTCAAAAAAATTATTTTCATAATATAAAGTAAATGGTCTATTAAAAATAATAAAAATTACAGTTCCAACAAAAAATAGAACTAAACAAGCCATCAAAGAGGTCCTAAATCACTTGCTCGAGCTGAGGTATACCATCATGGATCGATCAATGAAAATTGATCGACGATGTACTTTGCTGTCACATTATATATCGATATATATCCGTAAGACTGTATCACTACTAGCTAGCAATCATTTGCGTTCAAGGATATAATGGTTTCAGCGGCTGGAACGAAGCGTTGCGTTTAAGGGAAAAAACAATTAATTAACATCATGTACTCTTTGCAGACTAATCCCTCGACAAAAACATAATGTATTTCTGACACGACACTGTGTGGCTTTCGACTGAGACTAACCCATCGTGCACCAGTGTAGAAACTATATTTTTCTTCCCGTTTTCTTTCACCTGAGACTGAGAGAGCCCGTACCTCTATGCCTGACTGACGAGTGTACAGCAATTTGCAGATGGAAACAGTGGCCACTTAATTACTGCTGACGAGGATCCTGGGCCATTTTTAATTATTGGTTGCTCTAGCACTAACAGCAGCTAGCTAGTCAATGTGCTCACATGGATACGGCCTAGCCTGCAGGTATGTATATATAGACAGCAAGTACGTAGATGAACATGCATGCATCCAGCCTGATCACCAGCTGCGAGTTGCAACAGGAGACAGGAAACTACATTGTCATGCAAGTTGCAATAGGATCCACGTACAGTAATTAGATCCTCATCGATCCAGCGAGAGAGCCTGCGTACGAACTGACAGCTAATTATGTGCGATCACAATCACGATGCCTACAAAGTTGACCGTGAATGGACTGCGGTGAGAGGTGCGATCGATGGGTCGTGAGTGATCGACTTGCTCAACCGGTATTCCTGCTATTTTCAATACTGCACCAATTCTATTTCCTTCCCATTGAAATAAATTCTAATCATTAAAAGTTCATAATCATGTGTCTAGTGCATTTGAAAAATTCCGTGTGATGATTGAGGAGGAATTTTGACAACATTTTGGTGTTGTATGAACCTCTAACGTAATGTTAGCTTTTTAGTTAGGTAGCTTATAACTTTTCATACACCCATTTCACCTCGTTATCTTTTTCGCCCATAGATCTTGGGTCAGCCGTCCGACACAAATTTATATGGCTACTATGTATGTGAGTTATTACACACCCAAACATGAGCCACTAACAGCCATATGGATAAACGAGGTTCAGACCTCTCGTCGAAGTGGGTCAGAGCAGTGCAACAACAACTCATCGGCTTTATTCTCGATGAGATCGTAAATCCCCGTGGCAAATTTCATGACCCCGTTAGTAGGTGTATCCTTCCTATACGGACTAGTCAAGTGTCGGGATCTATATCTACTGCAACCAAGAGCGATGGATGTAAAAAATCTAGATAAACATATCGAACATGTGTATTTACTTATTATTTGAATTGTTCACATATGTGTACTTATATATTTGCCTAGCTAGCTAGCAATTGTGACATATATATTAGTTGCAATTAAATTTGTTAATTAATTTCATTGATTCATTTGCTATTAATTGTGCATGATTGACTACATATAACAATAATATATACTAAAAAACACACATATAATAACAATATAATATATATTAATTACGTATACTGGAAAGCACATGTGGTGCCTTGCCCCCTACCAGTGCCGGTTGGAGACACCTACCGGTAGTAGTTGGGGGGCAGGGGAGGCGCCACGTGTGAGCTTACCAGTACCGGTTGGAGACACCAACTGGTACTGGTTGGGTGTTGGGCGATGAGCCTTCAATACCGGTTTTTGGAACCGGCACCGATGCCTGAGGGGGCAGCAGTCCCCATTTAGGTGTACCGGTACAAAAACCGGTACTGATGACCCTTACAAACCGGTACTGAATGCTCGTTCTATAGTAGTGCTGGGACCGATGCCTAAGGGGCATCAGTACCAGTTCAACCAAACAATACTGAACGGGCCTAGACTTCTTTCGAAATTTATAAAATATTGGGATAACTAGGACTTGAATCAGTACCAAAAGTTTGAATCGCTACTGTTACTACGAACCGGCACGGATGCCACTGTTAGTTCGATTCGAATCTAACTAGTACTGATGTACCGGTATAATAGCCCAAATTTGATATATGTTGTGGTAAGATGTTATGATAAGGTGTAAAGAAGGGTCTCTAAGTCTGTATAGTATTAATTTTCCATAGAAAAAGTCCACAAACATTGCTAACATGACTTTCAAAATGTTTTATCATTCTCCATTTGGAATATTACTATTTTATTTCCTTTTCTTAATATTGTTGTTATTAACTCATTTTCTAAGACCCTCTTTGATGACGTGTTTAGTTTTAAATTGGTTTTAGTTAGAAATATTTGACCACATTTGAAAGTGATATGAAAAGATTAAATAATTATTTAAAAATTAGATCTTTGAATAAAATCATACAAAGTTCTAAAAAAACATTTTCATAAAATAAAGTGAATGGTCTATAAAAAATAATAAAAATTACAATTCCGACAAAAAAAAATAGAACTATACAAGCCATCAAAGAGGACTTAAATCACTTACTCGAGGTATACCGTCATGGATCGATCAAAGAAAATTGATCAACGATGTACTTTGCTGTCACATTATATATCGATATATATCCGTAAGACTGTATCACTACTAGCTAGTAGCTACCAATCATTTGCGTTTAAGGATATAATGGTTTCAGCGGCTGGAGCGAAGCTAGCGTTTATGGAAAACAAAACCAATTAATTAACATCATGTACTCTTTGCAGACTAATCCCTCGACAAAAACATAATGTATTTCTGACACGACACTGTGCATGTGGCTTTCGACCGAGACTAACCCATCGTGCACCAGTATAAAAACTATATTTCTCTTCCCGTTTTCTTTCACCTGTGAGAGCCCGTACCTCTATGCCTGACTGACGAGTAGTGTACAACAATTTGCAGATGGAAACAGTGGCCACTTAATTCCAGGGCCATTTTTAATTATTGGTTGCTCTGGCACTAACAGCAGCTAGCTAGTCAATGTCTCACATGGATACAGCCTAGCCTGCAGGTATGTATATATAGACAGCAAGTAGATGGACATGCATGCATGCATCCAGCCTGACCACCAGCTGCAAGTTACAACAGGAGACAATAAACTACATTGTCCTCCATGGCCACGACTTCTTTGTCCTCGCGCAGGGGCTTGGCAACTACGACGCCGAGAGGGACGCCAAGAGGTACAACTTGGTTGATCCGCCGGTGAGGAACACCGTCCTTTTTCCCAGGCTCGGTTGGGCTGCAATCCGTTTTGTCATGAACAATCCAGGTAATCTCATGGCACATACACATGAAGTTAACTAACCACCAAGTTACTAAGTGCCTTTGATGTTACCTTAATTAGTTCTCTCTTCTGATAAAGTCTAATCTTGTCATCTGTTTACGATTCACGGGAGTGTGGTACATGCATTGCCACTACGAGTTCCACATGTCGATGGGCATGGCTGCAGCATTTTTGGTGGAGAACGGGCCAACATTGGACACAGCTCTTCCTTCGCCACCGACAGATTTTCCTAAATGTGATCTACAAAGCAATAATGTGGCGTACCAATAATCAAGAGTAGTAGCTCAAAATATTTCTTCTTAAAACGTAAAGATTGGAATGTTGGGTGTTCGTGTGAGTGTTTTTTTAGCACCATTTTCTAAAATGCAAATCTTCAAAGCTTTTAAATGCAATAAACTCATTCTTTGTTTTGAAATTTCATAAGGCCTACGTACGTCTTAATGCTTCTCTTTAGAGATTCAGTGAGGCCCCATATGCTCGATCCAGTTCCATCCTGGACCTTGGCAGTACCCTAGCTAGTGTTCATTAGGGTAGAGATCGATGTTAGAACTTAAAGGTCAGAAAAATCATGTTGGATCGTAAAGGGCCATTTTCAACCCTAGTTGTTAGATGATAGGTGATCATTAACTCCACTTCATAAGTTAGATCCCTGTCTATCGACATGCAATATATATGGAAATATTGTCATGATCCCCTGCGTTTCCGCAGGGAATATTCGACACCATAATATGATACTAGGCCTAGACAAGTACCTTTTGATGGACAATGGTTATCATCGCTGGCATTCCATTATTATGCCAAAATAAGGAAGTATTACAAGATATCATCATATGCTATTACAGTAAGAAAGATATTACCAAAGATTAAGAATGAATAAAAAAAACATCAAAGCAGTAACAGTCTTCAGCGACGATATCCAAGCAATTAACCCGGACACTCGCAGCTAGTCCTGCACACCTGAGTTCGGACCCTCCTGGTCCTGATCAGACTTTCTACCTGAATAATAAAATTATCCGTGATAGGTATAATGAGTACGCGGCTACCCAGCAAGCGATCCTTAACAATGTATGCAAAGACAAAGGATGGAGGAAAAGTTATTTTACACAAAGCTTATCACTAAACAAATTTTAGTTGTCAAGTTTTAATTAAGTGAATGCATGATCTCAAGATATTACCAACAATCATCAAAGGAAGGCGCATCCTCGCACCAGGCCAATCCCAGCCTACAATAGTCAAGTTAAAATATGAAAATGATGGGAGTACATGTGAAAACCTCTCGCCCTGTCCATAACCGTGGACACGGCTATCATGATAGTTTTAGCTCTGCAGAGTGTGTACGCGTTCCCGACAAGCCCGTCTCATCCCGAAGGAGATACGGTACAAGGCCTTTCCCTACTACGCCCACCACTTCGCCTACCCTTTCTTTTGGTTTCGCCGGCCCCTCCGGTGTCCGCCGCGGTTGGGTGCCTACTACTTCTGGACACCAACCGGGGGCGTTCCCCATTTAAGCCATTTGGTCTCAGGAACGCACCTACCCTTAGGGGAGATTGCAAAACCTCCCCCTAGGGCAAAAGTGACGAAACACAACCGAACAAGTCGCGAGCAAGTGGTTAGTAGGTTTCGTAGGGTACTAAGCCAAGGCCGAAGGCACAAGTGGCTGTACAGTTTAGTTTGGTCTAGCATGTCACAAACATAAGTCCTTAGAAGAGGAGACCGCCATACCACAGACACAACCCAGAAATCATCTCGACTGGATCTCCTCAAACCAACCACACATTGATTTTAGTTGATTAGGGTTTAACCAAAACAATCGTCAAAGCCTCATCTTTGCCGTCTCATTTTAATAAGTGATCAACCAATGCAAACCTAACATCTAATCAAAGGATGGGCTAAGAAACAATAGAGGGGTTCATCAATCAAGGCTACAACATGATAGTGAAAGACTAGCATTGTCGGCTACTCACACACTAGTTTAATATGTATGCAAGAGTAGCAATTATAAACATAAATGCATAAAGTGGAATTGTAAAACATGGGATAGGAATATGCAAGTATTGCTTTCCTTCGAAGAAGTCGGAGCTTTGCGGATCTCCTATAGAAATTCCCGGCAACAGTATCCAGTTCTGAAAATAAGTTATCTACACGTAGATCCACAAAACCAAAGCAAACAGCAGATCCAAGCAATGAAAATATAATAATTATTAATGGATCTGGAATCACCTGAATCAGAGCTCGGGAACTCCCTAAACAATTCTGGGAAGTTTCGAAATAAATAGAAATTCCCAGAAAAATATGAACAGGCTAAAACACTAAATGGGCCTAGTCCTAGCTTTCGGCCCATCTTCCTTTCCTCTCGCTCTCGGCCGATCATATGATAAGGTAAGATGTTATGATAAGGTGTAGAGAAGGGGCCCTAAGTCTGTATATAGTACTACCTCCGGTCACAAAAAGGAAGTCGCCGTTTACTTTTTGACACACCTTTGACCATTCATCTTATTCAAAAAGTTAGTTCAAATATGTAAAAATATAAGTTACACTTAAAATACATTTAATAATAAAACAAATCATAACAAAATAAATAATATTTATATAACTTTTTTGAATAAGACGAATGGTTAAAATGCGTGTCCAAAAGTCCACGACGACTTCTTTTGTGACCGGATGGAGTAGTAATTTTCCATGGAAGTGGTCTACAAACATTGCTAACATGACTTTCAAAACAATTTACAAAACTAAGTGGGAAACCATCCGATATCCTTGAGCTTTATCATTCTCCATTTTGGAATATTGTTTCTTATTTCCTTCTCAGTTAATATTGTTGTTAGTAACTCATTTTCTAAGTCACTTACTCGAGGTATACCATCATGGATCGATCAAAGAAAATTGATCAACGATGTACTTTGCTGTCACATTATATATCGATATATATCCTAAGACTGTATCACTACTAGCTACCAATCATTTGCGTTTAAGGATATAATGGTTTCAGCGGCTGGAGCGAAGCTAGCGTTTATGGAAAACAAAACCAATTAATTAACATCATGTACTCTTTGCAGACTAATCCCTCGACAAAAACATAATGTATTTCTGACACGACAGTACTGTGTGGCTTTCGACTGAGACTAACCCATCGTGCACTAGTATAGAAACTATATTTCTCTTCCCGTTTTCTTTCACCTGAGAGAGCCCGTACCTCTATGTATGCCTGACAGACGAGTGTACAGTAATTTGCAGATGGAAATAGTGGCCACTTAATTACTGCTGACGAGGATCATGGGCCATTTTTAATTATTGGTTGCTCTAGCACTAACAGCAGCTAGCTAGTCAATGTGCTCACATGGATACGGCCTAGCCTGCAGGTATGTATATATAGACAGCAAGTACGTAGATGAACATGCATGCATCCAGCCTGATCACCAGCTGCGAGTTGCAACAGGAGACAGGAAACTACATTGTCATGCAAGTTGCAATAGGATCCACGTACAGTAATTAGATCCTCATCCAGCGAGAGCCTGCACGTACGTACGAACTGACAGCTAATTATGTGCGATCACAATCACGATGCCTACAAAGTTGACCGTGAATGGACTGCGGTGAGAGGTGCGATCGATGGGTCGTGAGCTCGTTTTTCTCGTCTCTAGCGAGGACACCGCAGCTACTAACAATAAAGACTGTCAGGACAGAATTTGTCGGTTCGGTACGAGAAAGTAAAATAAGGGAAAAATAAAACTAGCTAGTGCAACGCACAGAGAAACAACGGCGCGCATGGAAACCGCTGCCACATTGGCCTGATGCCGACACCGTGACAGAGACGAAATAACAACCGCAGTTTCAGAACAACCACCAGGCACGCTGGTTGACCTATAGAACCACCAGCCAATTTTGCCCTACCACAAACTCAAGTGAAGATGTCTCGACTATCAAAGAGAGATGCTCTAGAAGGTCACAGACAACATAAAAGGACCACGATGGCGCCTTCAGCAAGGAAATGAGGAGAATGCGGACATTGTCACTTGTCCACAACTAGATTTTCATCCGAGACGAGTAAGCACCAATGAGTAAAGACGGTGCCAGCAAGGAGGGGAACGACACTGGGAAGGTGTCGCCACCATCGGCCAAGAATGAAGCCTAGTAGGACTTTCGACCGTTGCTCCCCCGACCTAATGTTGCGCTACCGAGAGAAACTAAAGAGTCTGTAAGAAGAACAGTAGCCGACGACCATTGCAACCATGTCAGTTTCAAAAGGTTGCCGACATGCTGCCCGAATGAGCATATCGATGCCATGCTAGCTCCCACCGAGTGTGGGAATGAGAAATGGGGTGGCTAGACCGCAAGCAGACAACATGGACCAGCAACATGAAGGGTCAGGTAGGCATCGACGTCATCAAGACACCTAAGAGGGGGCTAGCAAGGGATCCTGCCGAGGCCACATAGTCGTGAGAGCCGGCCTCCACCGGCACCACCACGGGGTTCATGCCGCGCCACCAAAGCAGGACAGCCACGATGTCGAGCCGAGTGCCCATCTACTAGATATAGACACCTGACATCGGATCCAAGCGAACCACACCAACACCCATCAAGAGCTGACCTCGACCACCGCTAGCACCACGGGCTAGGGGATTGGAGGAGTGGGGAGACCACTGGCCATGACGCTGCCGCCATTGGCCAACCGTCTGCCACTTTCAACCACCATATGCGCCAATATGCTTGTAAGCTCAAGCTCCTAGAGTCACTATCTAGTGGGTCCCACTTGTCAAGTACCCGTTCGCGCAAGGTTGAGCTGCATGTGGAGTAGTGTCACTGGCCTGTGGGACCATGGCCCACCTGCCAGTTTAAGTGGAGGAGCGGTTCCACGTTGGACCACCTCACTGCGAAGATGCTCCCATAGAGTGCGCTTTCTCGGGGCCAAGCCCGCTCCAAGGTGGGTTGTTGGTGGGCTTGGCCCAATCACTATGTTCAGTTTTTTCCACAATTATACAATAACTTATATCCAAAAACTAGAAATGATTTATTAAAAACAGCTAGAGGCCTCCGAAAATCCTAGAAAAATTAAGATAAATACTAGAGACCGGGTGTAATTTTATAAAATTATAGTTTTACAAGTTTCTACTGTTCTATAAGCTAGAATACTTCCATAAGGCCATTTCTATTACAAAAACAATAAAACTCTAAAATGATTCTTAATTTATTAAATATAGGATATGAATTTATGAAAGCTGAAAACATGCCTCAAGACTTAGGCCCTGTTCTTTTGAGCCGATCTAAACGGCTAAACAGCTGAACAGCTGAAATGACTGAATTTCGAGAGCTTCTCAAGATAGTCTCGAGATTCGGATCCATTTCATTTGACTTGTTTTTGAAAGCGCTATGACCCAGCTTCAAAACAACGAAAAAACGGAATTAAGAAACTCAAAGCATATGTGTTTTCAAAACATAGATAAGTCGTTAAGCTGTTAAGCTGTTAAGCCGTTAAGCCGTTAAGCTAGAAAGAACTGGACCTTAAAATGCATCTCTGGAGCTATTAAAAATTATAAAAATGATCTTCATCGTCTTGAAGTGACTTAATAAATGCTAATCGGGACTTTTTGCCATTATCACATGTACCATAAAATTAATTAATTTAGTATGGGAATATTATTTAGGGTACTATTATTATTAAAATACATATGACCATTTCTTATTGTGAGATTATGCATGACATGGCATTTTGTAAGATCATAGGCGAAGAGAAATAGAATTGCCGCAAGCATTCGTAGTTGCATTCATGTTTCTATTTCTAGATATTTATTAGTGTTTACTTGTATAAATAGACGTAAAAAATCCTGAGGACAGGTTCAGTGACGCCAAGAAGGAATATCCGCCGAAGCAAGGCGAGTGAATATTCCATAAATCATGTCTATACCCTGTTTTCTAAATTATATTGTTTGCTATGAAAATGCATACTATATGAACTTCCAAATTGTTATTCATTGTTATTCATGTTATAAACATGCCTATTTCCTTGTTTTTCGATTATCGCACATGACTACTTTGATTGTCATATTTATTGAAAACCTAAGTCTAAGCCTGGTAACAATTTTAGCCCTAATTATTAGGTAAAACTTGTTTAGACATGCTTAGATCCAATTTAATCTTGAGGCATCGAGCCTCAGAACGATGAACCAATATTAAACAGACATTCATTCATTCATTTAAATTGATAACGTATGACAATTAGAGAATGAGTCGGTTAAGAAAACTTGGAGGAGGATGTGGATGAGGTTCGACATGAGTGCTACGCGGAGCTAAGTATAAAAGAAGTGTGAACTTGGGGCAAGATTGCCCAATGCAGACATAGCTAGGGCTAGCCTAGGAGGAGTGCGAAGTCACACGTGTAGCGGAGGAGCGTTGCAATCAAACGATGGTTCCGACACAGCATGTGACCATCAATTGCTAGTTCAACCTTGGTGCGTCAAAGCCAAGCGCTCTGTGGAGGCACATGGAGCCCACTCTTAAAGAAGGGCTGACTTGGGTCGTCACCGAGATGATTTGACCACACATCCCTAGGAGCCGTGAGATAGTGCTGGCTAAATGAGCTAGTCCGGCCAAACCAAACCGGGTCAGCCCGGTTCGTTGAACCGAACCGAATCTGGGCCAGCACCTCAGCTCGTCGAGTCGGACTAGTTCGATTCGCACAGTAGCGGCCCAGTTCGCTTCGCTACCTAGTATATTTATTTAATTCAATATATGTATTTCTATATATTTTTTCTAATGATATGTAACATATTTATTTAATTTATAATGTATATTCGTGAAATATAATGGTTTTTCTTTATTTTTATATATATTTTTAAAAAACCAGGTCGGCCCGGTTCGGTTTGGTTCATTGTGCGAACCGAACCTATGCCGAGGCTGAGGCCGGTTGGCCTGGTTCATATAGTAACTAAACCAACCGTGTCCGAACCGAACCGAACCAACCCATTGGCCAGGTCTGCTATGAGACTAGCTTGGGCCGACAACCCTCCTAGGTCAAGATCGGACTTCTATGGCATGTATAGCACACAATGGGATAGCCACTTCCGCGAAGGATGGTTGGTGATGGAAGAAAGTTATTTAGGATAAATTGTTTCTTAGAAGAGATGGAATCGAGGTTTTTGGAAGGTTTGGTGAGTTTCGTCGGGAAAGTTGGTCAAGTGTTTGCTTAAGGGGTTGGTTAAGACAGAGTTGATATGATGGATACACAATATAAACATCAAACCAAGAACTATATAGGGTGGTTCTAAACTATCTTGCAAATTGGTTCTATGCAAATAAAAGAATTTTTCCCCTTCCCTTGAAGCCTGTGTTTGGATGACACCGACCTCCCATATTTCCCACTCTTTAGATAGAGGTCACGAAGTGGACCCGTATAACTATCATGAAGAGGATGATCAAGGCTACGATGGCTAGGACAATGTTGAGGGTCGCTCCAGCCGCTTGCAAAAATACATAGCCATTGAAGAGTTTTTTTTGGAAATATTTTGGTTCCACTGTCGTACAAAACTCAAATGATTCTTTTGTACTAAGTCATTGATGTTCGCCTTATTAATACTAAGTTTGCGGACGTAAAACCATGTTATGTAATATTCAGGACAATCTTTTTATATGCATGTAATGATATCAGGCTATATATATTGCATGCACTAGCATACCAATCTTGGGACTAGTGTATGAAACAACAACTCTCAATTAATGTAACATCCCAAATTTTTTAACCCAATTTGGCACGTTAATAATTTCTTAAAATGCATGATTTAAAAACTTTAAAATTTATTGCACCATGGCATCATCATCATTGCATGCATTGCATTTAAATGAGAAAATTGATTTAAACTTCTCAAGCATGTACCCTGGCTGCGAAAATTTAATAATGTGTTTAATGGGTATATTATATTTTCTTAAAGCTAATCCCATATAGGATTATCTGGGGAGCATGTTAATAAATTATGGGGGAAAAGCGAAACTATATTTCCTAGGTGTAATATATTTAGAAAGATTATTTGAAAAGGAATTCTAAAGAAATCAAAAAATTCAAAGGGCCTTAATTCCTTCTCGGCCAGGCCGGCCCATCTCCTCTCTTCCCTATTCTTTCGTTCCTCCCCCTCTTTCTTCTCTGTTGGGCTGCAGTGCCGCGCCAAGCCCAGCCCGCCGCTGCCACCTCCCCTTGCCCTGCACGCCGTGGAGCCGCCGCCACGTGGGCCCACCTTGTCGGTCCCTTCTTCCTCCCCTGCTCCTCTGCGTCGCCCCTGTTCGTGAATCGCTGCCACTGTGCTCACTCTCCCTCTCACTCCCGTGAGCCCGATGGCGCGTCCTCCCTTGCGGTCGTGCGTCCCGACTTTTTCCACCGGACCCCCCTTACCTCTCCGTCATTCCCAGCCTTGTCACCGGCCAACCCCGTTACGCCGCCGTCGCCCCCAACACGCCACCGGTCGGAATCCGCGCCGACACTCGCCAACCCTACGCACCGCGTCAAAGACCTCCCGGGCGAGGCATGCCTATAAGAAGGGCACTGCTACCCTTCTGCTCTGTGCTTTGTGCCATCGCAGCGAGTGTCCAACCAAGCCGGTGCGCCGTCTCCGCCGCGATTCCCTTCTTCCTCCCCTACCCTGTCTCTTTCCCCTGACCGTACGCCTCTCGGGTGTGATCCGCAGGTCGTTGCAGTGGAGCTCGCGCCGAGAGATTGGAGCCGCGTGGTCCGTTCGTTCCCGGAGCTCGCGCCGTCGCCACCGCCGTGGTCCTGCCGCCTCGTCGTCTCCGTCGGCCCAGCGACCCTGGAGGTAGCTTCCCCATCCTTTGATGATGCTCGTGCGCACCCAAGTCGCGGTAGATTGCTGTCGTCTCGTCCGGTCCACGGTTCCTTTCGGCTGTCGCCGCCGGACCCCGTTGCGCCGCCGTCTTGGTGTACCTCCGGCGCTGCCAAGACCTCCATTGCATTCGCTTCGCTGGCATCTAATTCCCCGCGCGCCCAATCGCCCTCCGGTGGACAGATTCGTCACCGCCGTGGGAGTCGTCGCCGCCGCCGGGAGCGCGTCCTCTGTTTTCCCCTCTTCACCGCTGTGAGAGTCGACGCCATGTGGGACCCTCCGGTCAGCCCGCGTAGCCACTGCGCTCTCGCTGGGCGGTGCCGAGCGCGCTGTGCATTTGGACCGTTTCGGCCGAGCCGGCCCATTCCGAAAAGCTCCCTTTTCAGTTTATTTCTTTTACAGTTTCTGATTAAATCTTTTTTGGATACCTAAAACATTTGCTAAAAATAACCATTGCATAGTAAAAATTCTATAAAGATTCAGTAAAATACTTTAATAGTTTCTGGACCCTAGAAAAATTATGTATATGCATGTCATGTGTGTAGCATCATTTTTAGTTAAATTGCTAACCTAGGAGTGGCATCATTTCATGTGAACTTGGGAAATTTTCATAGCATTTCTGATTAAATAAAAATACATTAAAGTTGCTGCATGTCCCATTATTTAAAAACAGCAAGACCTTAAGCACCTTTCTTATATTGATAATTTCATAACTTGAACATTGCATCATTTCATGTGCATAGCCATTGTCATATTGTTATTCAAATAAAATGCATGGAAAATAGGATTTCTGCATTTATCCTTAAAACAGCATGGCATAAAATATTTGGCTCATGTGTGGTGTATTGCTTTGCATATGCGTGTGCGCGTTTATGAGGTCAAGCCCCCGAAGACCCGATCGACGACGTCCCGTTCACTTTTCCCGGAGCCGATCAAGGCAAGTCCCCCTTTGATCATATCGTGAAGCCATTTTCGGTTATATAGAAAATATTTACTAGCCTTGACAATATGCATGCTAGTTTAAAAATGATAAATGTCGTATTTACTAGACTTAGATATCATGCCGAATAGAAAGGTAAGAGATATGGTAGGATTAAACCTAAGGTTAAAATAATAAATTGCTCTTATTTATGTACTCTGTTGTGGTAGGATAAATGCTTAAAAACCTTTTGTGGAATGATTCAATCATTTGTGTGAAATGAGAATGATGTTGAGAAATGTTTGGAAAAAGGGTGATTTAAAGGTAGCGCATCAAGGGTGATGCTTAGTAGGAAATGATTTTTCTCTTACCCCAAAATCTTCCGACTAGGGGGAGATATTTTGTTGGCTGGTGCAGTGCGGCACCGGTTTGAAAACTGGGCTAAAATATCAAACCTCTCCTAGTCTAAGGATTGCTCATCCTATGATCCTATGAACTAAGCCATTACAGTACGACCTCGAGCCCCGGTATGGGACAGGCCCGATCGTTGGCCCTCGTGGTTGGCGGTCTTGTGGCGAAACACCGTCTGGGTGCGTAGCCTCTCGAGGGTAAGGCGTACCCACTCTACAGAGTTAAAACTGTCATGATAGCCGTGCTCGCGGTTATGAGCGTGGGAAGGGACTGATTATATGGTAGCTCCTTCATTTGAAAACCAATTTAGAAAAAGAGTTTTGAACATAGGATTTGAGATGAGGAAGGATTTGAGAAGGATTTCGTTTGAGCTAGGTGCCACCGGCGATATTCCGGATTGGGTGACGGCCTACCGGAAAGTGTTGCGCGGAATGGACCTAGCCGTTTTGAGAAAGGAAAATAAGAAAGGATTTTGTTTTCGCTATGGCATTGAGGCCAAGTGGCGAGAACCGTTTGAGAAGAGCCCAAAAGAAAATATTAAGATTTATTGCTTCTAAAATTGCTTTGCAAAAACTAGGCTAATAAATGCATTTCCACAAAATATCCTAACCTCTCCTTGTACTAAACCACATTTGCATAATTTCGGGCTTGCGAGTACAATTTGTACTCACGATCCTTTTCTCCCCTCCTTTTTCAAAATTTCAACAGCCGGTCCATCTGAGTGTGGCCTGCCGTCCGAGAAGGAGGACCCGGATTACGACGAGGAGGCGTTCTCCGAGGAAGACTAGGAGGATTAGGGTTACGCGTTCCTACAGCCTTCGTGCCTGTGGGATGAATAAAATTCTAGATGTTGTATTAGGCCTGTATCGTGTGTACTCTGAATTGCGGCCTGCGAGCCGTTGTGTGTGTTTGTACTGGATTATGTTTCTGGTTGTAATAATCAAATCGTTGGCAATGTTCTGTTTCTGTATATCTGTGTGTACTAGACATGATTCTTGGGACTAGTACAGGTTTACGCAGGTGGAATCCGATCTTGTAAATCGGGTACCGACAGTTAAGCTCAAAATTGAGGGTTGACAATTGAGCGGAGGCGACGGGATATATACCTTATATTTGGCTGAAGAAATAAATTAAAAAAAATGAAGTTCCAAAAAATCATACAATCAATTTTAATTACTCTACTTTTGAATTGAAACATCTAGGACCTGCTATAGAAAAGAAAGAGAGGCCCTACGTCATCTTTCTCCTTTATATCTGTTTTGTGACTGAGAGAACGAACACAGCCGTTTAATGTTAGATATAAAGAGATTGACGAAAAATGTTTACGATTACAAAGCAAATGATGTGACGCAAGGTGTCGCTGACCAGAGTAGAGATTGTGGCGGCAGTTTGATTTTCGTGGAGGTGGTACTTGCTACTAATTAAGCTTGGATATAAATCTACCTATGCCAAAGTGTAAAACGATGTGAGGGTATTTAATTGTCTACTGACTCTGGTATATAGAAGCATGTATAATGGTCCACGATGTACCGGTATGTATGCCACTTATTATAGGGTTTGCCACATACAACGTGATATGACGTGGAGGATAGAGAGCACGCAAGCATATTTGAACTGTTTTCAATGCAAGAGTTGGCTTAAGAAGAATTTAAAAACTTTGAATGTGAGGAAGTTACCTATAAAAACGTGCAATCGTCTTGATATATGTTGTCTTTAGTATTGTCTATAACTAACATGGATTATTGTATTATTATAGTTAGCATCCTTGCTTAATCTATATACATGCCCTAAGTTAATTACAAGGAGCAAACTGTAGACAATAATCAACGTTTGACGACTGAAAACTAATATTGGCGGGGAACAGGAACTGAATGAACTGCTGCTGTCGGCAACATAACATAATAACATTACTTTAGCAGACACAGATGAGGAAGAAGATTGACTTAATGAAATATGTCCCCATTTTATAATTAATTGTTTTGTTTCGATACGATGGCAAAAACATGCTTACAGAGGTAACTAATTGGATGGTTTTACATGTTATTTAAGCAGACAAGATACTTTTGTTTTGCATATCAGCGATAAACAAACTAGTATTGTTTTAACGGTAGTTAAAGTAATTTTTTTCCAATTACCTTTGTGTTGTGTTATAAATTGTCAGGATTATATATTTTCATCTTCAGTTCATCGATGTGTAGTCTATCTAGATCCCGGCCGTACGTAACTGCCTTATGGTGTTCACATTAATAACAAGGGTCCCCTTCAGGTTGACTTTCTATTCCCTGCACTGCAGGTCAATTATGGTAATCATTATCATGGATCGATCTCATTGTCTGACTTTTCTGTTTAGCTTGAGGCCTAGGCGACAAGGGCAAGCTAGTGTAATTAAACATCATAGTGTCTTACTTATTTCCCTTTTTACAACACAATTTTCTTAATTTTCTCTAAAGTATTTGTCTTGCCACTCCATGTCTACAGCCCGTCGTTCATAGAGGTGGTGCAAATCAGGCCAGAACGGTTCAATCATGTTTCTGTCATGTCAACCTGACCCAAACAACCATTACATAGGCTTTGTCTAGCCCAAAAGCACGCCAGGCCACTATTGGGCTAGGCCGTCCATTAATGGCACGAGAATATGGCCTAAAAACTACAACACACTAAATAATTTTTATAAATTCATACATTTCTTAAATAAAATAGTGTCTAAAATAAATTATGTTTGTCAGAATTTTCTACAAATTTTATGTAGGACACAAAATTAACCAAATATTGAAAGATGTCGTAAAATGAAAAAACGGTCTTCTACCGCAATTTGATACTAACAATGTCGTGCACTAGATATTTTACATAAAGTCATGCATTCCTTCAATGAAAACGTTGCCATCATAAAAAACGTTGTGTCACAACCTTCGTGATTCTTTAAAAAAGCTTTGCATGCAGGTAAAAACGATAATGTGGTAACCTCTAGGAAAACTCGCGAGAATCACACCGTCTAGCTCTGACAGGTGTCAAAAATCCCAAGAGTGACAAGACATATAGCATCCAGAAGTTACAAAACAAGGTCATTCTTTCACTGGCTTGGGCATTAAGCAATGTAAGGAGGGTAATTTTTTTATAGGTACCTAGCCCGAAGGACAATCCAATGGAGAACTCCCCTCTCTTTCTCTTTAGCACCTATATAGAAGAACCTCATGCCTTGAAAAGGAGGGTGATCCGGTGGTATCAATAGAGTAGATGGCTTAGTGATCCAGAATGCCCATTAACATCCACGAGTAGCATCCAGACTCAAATTGCAACACTGTTTCTTCATGATCATTAGTCCATATTTCGCTCAGCATGAAGGCAATAAAAATTAGACGTATGGTTATTATCCCAAACAAATGGAAGGCCCTAAGCAGAATTAAAAAGACTCAATATTTATGTCGATGGAATGGTCTGCTTATGTGGAATCTAATGTTCTTTGCCCTGTAACGTATATAAATTTTGTTGATCAGTGTAGGGGTTGTTCTCCCAGTTACCAACAACTGGCAACCACTTTGGGGCTCGTAAGCTGATCAAAGTTTCAAAGTTTGGTTTGATTTTAAAATTTTAAAATTTGGCCAGATTTAATAACTCGGGCAGGATTAATTTTTTTGTATTCAATCAAATTTCAAACTTCAAATTTTGGACAGGTTTCCAAATTTTTGAAATCTGATCAATTTCATATTTAAAAATACGGCCATGGTTTTTAAAAATGTATTAGAAATTTTTTTGAAACTGGTGCAAATTTGAAATCTAATAGAATTATGAAATTTGACAAAATTCATCCTTTTTTAAATATGAACAAACTTTGAAATTAAAACCTAGCCATATTTAAAAATATGAAATTAATTGTTGACACTCAAATTTGGAAGGAAAATCGGATATTGCGAAATGGGTAATTATATCAGAATTATTGGGCCACATCAGGAAATGGGCTTAATCGGTGAAAGAGAAACATATTGAGGAATACCGATAGTTACAAGACTCCGGGAGATTTACGTTCTGATCAGAAGATTACTTCCGTGACGCGGTAAAATAGGTCGTATCGGTATCGGGTATCGAATTTGTAATAGTATAAATAGGACCTTAGCTATCGTGAAAAGCGATACAACATACACAAACACAACTACTTTTCCCGAATCCGATCGACCTCGTCGAAAGGCTTCAACTCATAGGTAGAGCTATCTCGATGGGATAATCGATTCTCTTCTTGTAACCCGTATGCATGGCTGTATCATCTTGATCTCGTGTATACAAAGCATGTTAAACTGTCTCGGTTTTTACCGATCTTTAATGTGTTCTAGCATGTTATACCGTCTCGATTCAATCGATCTATAATATGTGTTTATCTTGCAAAGCCGATTATCAAGTATCTTATGTGCTTTTCCTGAATCCGATATATGCGACTGTCTCGTTTAATCGATCTTGCGTATACCTTGTTTAGGATTCTGCATGTGCAGCAATTTGCCGATTAGCGTTGTATTTGCCTATATTAATTCTAAGCCTTTAAATCGGTTTATTGATTTACATCTGGATTTAGATTCGAATACTGTCTTGGCCTGACCAATCTATTTGATCTATTCTTGAACTAATCTAATAAATTGATACAAAGATTTATTGCTAATATTATATAAAAATAAGAAAAAGAAGTAAAAGATTTATGATTGAACGCTTATTTACACTTAACTGCTCTATCAGGTATTAAGCCGATAGATCCACAATCGGATTATTTAAGGCTGATTTGAAATAACCTGATCTGGCTATTTTCAAAAGCCGATTAGGGCCAAGTCATTGACAATTTATTTCTTGTCAATTTACAGGTCTAATTGACTGGCACGCTTGGTCCTTGGTTGCGACGCAAGCCCAGACTTGACGCTTCCGCACGTATGTTTGGGAAAAGCTCACTTTTTGTGTCAACACACTTTTTCGCACGCCTGGTGGGACCCCAAGAATCAAAATCAACAAGATGACGCGCACCGATGCCGAAGCGGCGTTGGAGGCGCTCGAGCTCGCTGCTGAGGCAGTGACATTTGATGAATTGAGCCCTGATAAGAAAAAGGAAGTTGAAGATAGACTCGCTGAAATCCATGATGAAAACAAGAAAAGAATGCTAACTAGTTATTGGAAAACGCGCAGTGGCCAGATTACAAAAACTTCTATTAGAGATCCATTGTTCACTGGTGATTTTTTCGAGGTCATAAGAGATCAGATTAATAGCTCTGTTTACCGATCGATGCTGGATCAGTCATCGGTTTTGGGGCGAATCGTCCAAGAGGGGACTAGTGCCGCGTTACATAATATCATGACTGGACAGATTCCTCCAAGGAATCGGAATATTACCCAAGAGATGAATTTGGGAAATCAGTACCCAGCTTATACCCAGCCAGGAACGTCTCATGCTGGGACCTTCCAAACAAATCCTCCATTGACAATTAATCCAACTCCGATTCAAATGATACCGAATAATCAGGCTATAGTCCCGGTCCCAGATCCGATCTATCAGCCGATTAATCCCGGGATGAATGAAAATCTGGAAGAGATGACGAGGAACCTGGTGTACAACATGATGAAGCAGTGCGGGTTCAACACTCCTAAAATTGCTCCGCATTATACTATGCCGTATCCATCGGCTTTCAATGAAATAAAGTTTCCTCATAAGTACCGAGTTCCTGATTTCGCAACTGCCAAATTCAGTGGAAGTGATACCACCTCTACGCGCGAACATGTTGCTAGATTCCTTGCACTGTGCGGGGAGGCTGCATCGAAGGATACTCTCAAATGCCGATTATTCCCACTGTCGTTATCGGGATCGACATTTAATTGGTTCACATCGCTTCCTCCAAACAGTATCACTTCCTGGCCGGATCTGGAGAAGAAGTTTCATGAGTATTTTTACTTCGGGGAAAACGAGGCGAGAATTACCGATATCATGATGATTAAGCAAAAGTTTGGAGAATAGGTAAATGATTACCTTCGTCAGTTCAGGGAGGTGAGAAACCGATGTTATAGCCTTTCACTGCCTGACAATGAGTTGGCGGAATTGGCTTTCAAGGGATTACTGCCCGTTAATCAGAAGAAGGTGGGCAATCAGGAATTTGCTGATATTTCACATCTAGCTCGCAAGATCGCGCTGTTCGAAAGCCGATTCTCAGATAATTCATACCCGGGCCAGAAAGAGTATCGGAATAATAACAATAATAAGGGTAAAGACAAAGCCGTTAACGTTGTTGATACTGATGAGATCGAAGACTCGGATGACTCCGATACTGAGGATGATGGTGCTTATGTTTCTGAATAGGTGAATAATAAGAAGGAATTCAAGCTTGGGTGGATAAAGCCGAAAGGCTCCGAAAAGAGTAAATATTCTTTTGATACATCCAAGTGTAATCGGATTTTTGATCATCTACTGCAAGAAAAACAGATTCGGCTTAAACAGGGGCATGTAATTCCTCCACTTGAAGAACTGAAGAAGCGGAAATATTGCAAATGGCATAATTCTTACTCGCACGCTACCAATGAGTGCAATGTGTTTAAGCAAGTGGTGCAGAAAGCGATCGAGAGCGGACAACTTTGATATCAAGGTAAAAATTCGCAGATCGATATAGAACCATTCCCGGTCGGTTTTGTTGGGATGGTTGATGCCAAAAGAAAAGCCGATGATTCCGAGAGTTCCAATCGGTTTAAAGTACTCGTTGGCTCTAAGAAGATTGTGGTGGAAGAGAAGCCGGAATTGAAATTCCGATCAGCAAGCCGACGAGGTGGTGAAAGAACAGGCGAGTGGCGAGAGGTGAAGTGCGGGCAAGATTATAATCCGATTTCCAAGCCAAGGCCAAAGCCAACCTTTGATCAGTTATTGGAAAAATATGACTGGATGGCTAAGGAGACGCCTCGTAGGAGCGTCAAATCAAAAACTCCTGAATCTTTTCAGAGGAATTCGAAGGAACAAGATTGGGAGATGGAGCATTGGGATTATCCTTTTTCTGATACTGCTGGGAAGAAAGGATGTCGTTGCCTACTCTGGAAAATTGCCCAATGAACCACGCGTTTATTCCATCAAAGAGAACATCAGTAAAGAATCGGCTGGTGTTTCCTAGTGAAAAAGACGAGGATATCCCGATAAATAAAAATACCGATGTGCATCAGCCTTCCAAAGTGCGGTTGCCACAGTGGTGTCCAAGTGGAATCACGAAATCTCAGAAGCGGCTCTTGCAACTGATGAGAAACACTGAGACAAAAGAGGCATAAGCTGAAAAGTTCAGGGATGCTCTGCTGGAGCAGGTAAAGCCGATGAGGCTAGCTAGGGGCAGGCATGAATGGAGGCTCAAGCTGAGATCAACTGTAATTATCGATATTAAGGCAGGCTCTGATGAAATCTCTATTGCTTCCAACATGGTTTGCATACTACCTCGGGAATTCATGTGTGATTATGAAGAGGCTGCTGCAGAGCTGGTAGTCGGAGCTGAAGATGCTATATTCACAAAACCAGAAAGCTCCCGTTTACACTTGAAGCCATTGTTCATTATGGGTTATATGAATGGAAAGCCGATTTACAGAATGATGGTGGGTAGTGGAGCTACCGTGAATCTCATGCCATATTCTGTGTGTCGAAAAATTAAAAAATCTACAGAAGATTTGGTCAAGACCAATATGGTGTTAAGCGATTTCAATGGAAATCCAACTGAAGCTAAGGGGGTTCTGGTCATGGAGCACACTGTAGGGAGCAAGATAAAACCAACAGCTTTCTTCGTAATCGAAGGAAAGGGAAGTTATAATGTGCTGTTGGGAACAGATTGGATACACGCCAGTTGCTGCATTCCATCGACATTACATCAAATTTTGATTCAGTGGATTGGTGAGCAGATAGACGTGGTCAGAGGAGAGTCACTAACCGCAGAAACCGATTGTGCGGAAATACATAACAACTTGGAGGCATGATCGGAAAAGCCCTTGGAGGAGTGTGATTTCCTTAGTGTCAGTAAATTGGGTTTCAAGCCAACAACATTGGAAGTGTAATCAGTAACTCAAGGACACGAGGGTTTTTTATGGGAACCGCGACTCTTGAGGAAGTTGAGTATAAGATGGGCCAAGGTTTTATATCGGCTGATGAACTTGAAAAAGTCGATATTGGAACGGATGGTAAAGAAAGACCCACTTACATCAGTAAACAGTTGCCGTGGGAATATAAAGATCGGCTTATCCAGATACTTAAGGATCAGGTTGTTTGCTTCGCTTGGGAGTATCATGAGATGCCTGGCCTAAGCCGATCTATAGTTGAGCATAAAATAAAAATGAAGCCTGGATTTCGGCCGGTGAAACAAGCACCAAGAAGAATTAGTTGGAAAATTTATGATCAAGTGAAGGCTGAAATTCAAAGGTTGTTAGATGCGAAGTTTATTCGGTCATGCAAATATGCCGATTGGATTTCTAATATTGTACCGGTGGGGAAGAAAGATTTTGATAAGATTCGGGTTTGCATTGATCTTTGGGATTTGAATAAAGCAACGTACAAAGACGAATATCCGATGCCGATTGCCGATCGATTAATTGACGCTACTTCTGGCAATCGGATTATCAGTTTCTTAGATGGCAATGCTGGTTACAATCAGATCTTTATGGCCGAAGAAGACGTGAACAAAACTGCATTTAGATGTCCTAGATCTATCGGCCTATTTGAATGGGTTGTGATGACTTTTGGGCTGATTAGTGCTGGGGCTACATATCAGAGAGGGATGAACTTGATTTGCCATGATTTAATCGGTAAATTAGTTGAAATTTACATTGACGACGTGGTGATTAAATCTCAAGAAGAAGAACGACACTTGGCTAATATTGTAACCGTGTTGGATCGGTTTCGCAAATATGGCATGAGGATGAATCCAAAGAAGTGCGCTTTTGGTGTATTGTCCAGCAAGTTCTTGGGGTTTATGGTGCATCAGAGAGGAATCGAAGTCCATCCCGATAGAGTGAACGCGATTTTGAATACTAAACCTCCAGATTCAAAGGTTCGCCTACAAGAGCTCATCGGTAAGATTAATTACTTAAGGAGATTTATTTCAAATTTATCGGAAAGAATCATCTCGTTTTCTCCATTACTTAAGTTGACAAATTCCGATAAGTTTGTTTGGAGACTAGAGCAACAGAGGGCATTTGATAATATTAAGGAATATCTGATCAATCCACCTGTTCTGGTTGCTCCAAAAGAAAGTTTGCCGTTTAAATTGTATTTATCGGTATCGGAAAAGACAATAGGGGTAGTTCTGGTCCAGGAGATGGATGGAAAAGAGCATGCGATTTTCTATTTGAGTAGAAAGTTGTTGGATCCAGAAACCCGATACACGGTAATGGAGAGATATTGCCTTTATTTATACTTTGCTTGCACTAAGCTGAGGCATTATTTGTTGGGTGCTGAATGTAAAGTGGTTTGTCAAACCGATGTGGTCAAGTACATGCTTAATGCTCCAATTATCAAAGGACGTCTTGGAAAATGGACATATACTCTCATCGAGTTTGATTTGACATATGAATCTCCAAAAGCTGTCAAGGAGCAGGTATTAGCCGATCTCATCACACAGCATCAAGACATTAATCTTTCAATTCTCTTACCCTGGGTGATGTTCTTTGATGGATCGGTTTGTGAGAAGGGATGTGGAATCGGTATTTTTATAGTTTCCTCAGCGTCACAGTGGATTTTGGGTTGACCAACAATCAAGTGGAGTACGAAGCTCTGATTCGAGGATTGGAGTGGTTGATTCAAGCTGTGGCTATTGCCGTGGAAGTTTATGGAGATTCACAATTGGTGGTTTTCCAAATGATCGGTAAATATGAGTGTCATAGTGAACTACTTCGAGAATATCTGAAAAAGGCTTCTGATTTGACTAAGTATTACAGTATCTTCACGATTCGTCATATTCCTAGGGAACAGAATTGTGAGGCCAATGATTTAGCTCAAGAGGCGTCAGGGTATAAAGTACCGATCATCCAGTTGGAAATTACTCCGATTGAAAATCCAGTTCCGATAGGATGGCAGGCAGAAATTATCGGCTATCTTAAAGATCCTCAGGGGAAAGCCGATAGGAAGCTTAAAAGAAGGGCTCAGAGGTACGTATTAATCAGTGACAAATTATACTATCGGAGTTTTGATGGGTTATTGCTTAAATGCCTGAATGAAGAAGACGCTAAAGTTGCAATCGGAGAAATTCATGAAGGACTGTGTGGAACACATTCAGTCAGCATATAAGATGAGATGGATGTTGAAGCGCGTGGGATATTTCTAGCCAACGATGGTGGAAGATTGTTTTAAATATTATAAAGGTTGCAAAGATTGTTAGAAGTTCGGAAATATTCAGCATGCGCCTGCATCTATTTTACATCCGATCGTGAAGCCGTGGCCTTTTAGGGATGGGGAATTGATATGATCGGAGAAATATTTTCTTCCTCGTCTAAGGGGCATCGGTATATTTTAGTAGCAATGGATTATTTCACTAAATAGGTTGAAGCTGTACCATTGAAGAAAGTAACTGTTACTGAAGCGATCGACTTTGTTAGAGAGCACATAATTTACCGATTTGGGATTCCTCAGACGATCACTACGGATCAAGGGTCGGTATTTATGTCAGAAGCATTTCAAGATTATGCTCGAAGTTTGGGAATCACAACAATCAACTCCTCGCCGTATTATGCTCAAGCCAACGCCAAGCAGAATCTTCAAATAAGAGCGCTATAAAGCTGATTAAGCGAAAAATCGATGAAAGGCCGCTGGGTTGGCATAATACTTTGGTGGATGCGCTATGGGCATATCGGATTGCTAAGCATGGGGCTACGAAAGTGTCACCATTTGAGTTGGTATACGGTCAAGAAGTTGTTCAACCGGTTGAGGCTATCATCGGATCTACAAGAGTTGAGGAACAAAATAATGTGAAAGCTGATGATTATAAAAATCTGATTGGGGATAAGCTGGATGATATGGTGGCCGTTCGGTTAAAAGCTTTAGAGCACATTGAGCGTGATAAGCAAAGAGTTGCTAGGCATTATAACAAGAAGGTTGTACCGAAAACTTTTGAAGTGTGAGATCTTGTATGGAAAACGTTTTTATCGATTGGGTCCAGAGATCCTAAGTATGGGAAATGGTCTCCGAATTGGGAAGGGCCGTTTAAGATCAATCGGATTGTGCCTGGAAACGCGTATATTTTGGAAACGCTTGAAGGGCATGTTTTCAGTAAAGCGATTAATGCTAAGTATTTGAAGAAATATTATCCAAGTGTTTGGGTTGGAACTTGAGTAAAGAAGTTTATAAAAGCCGATTTTATATAAATCGCCTATAGTTTAAAAGTCGTCAAATACTTGGTTGAATTAATGATGGAATTTTACTTAACGCGTTGCTGTTGAGAAAAGGCCGATTCTGATGAATCGTCTATAGATTAAACGCTGGTGAAAGCAAAAGGAAATACACATAAAGGAAATAAAGTTATTACAGAGACGCGATGGCCTTTAATGTTTTATCGGCAAACATTGCCGATCTATCCATAGTGGAATGTTTTCTAAATTTGGCTCGCAGGCCAATCATTCACAAAATTGAGAAATGGCTGCGGCGGCATCAGCGATTGCGCCACGGATCTGGTTTACAGTATCGATATCTTCTTTGACTAATCCGGGCACAATCGGTATTTTCTTCTTGGCATCTAGCACTGCCAAGCCGCAGGCCTGCACTATGCCATACTGCTCTTTGGCTGCTGATTTGGACTCTTCAAAGCTTGAACGAGCAGTCGCTTCGGCTTTCCGTGATTTCTCCAATTCTTTTTCCAGGGATTTGACCCTTGAAACTGCTTTGGAGGCAGTAGCCTTTGCCGATTCGACCTCTTGTTTCAGCTTGAGGAATTTGGCGTTCTGAGCGTTGGCATCTTGTGTAAGGGCCTTCAACTCCGCCTCGGGATCTTTAAGTGTTTCTCTCTGATGGAGCCGATCCAATGCAGCATCGAAGTTGGCTTCCTTTTCCCCGAGAAGCAGTAACTTCTGGATGGCTGAGGCCACCTGGTCTGGGAGAACTTCTTTCATAGAATCGGCAATATTCTGTATGGCCGAAGGGTTAGCCAGGAAAGCCGATTCGTTACCAGTCAGTTCCCACATCTGCTTTAGTTTTGCAAGAGTGTCCGGCGAAAACCGATTGCTCTTGGCTGGTTCTACGGCAGGCGGCTCGGTGACGACGGCTGGAGGGGATGGAGTCTTGATCGGAGAAGAGAGAAAATCCAGCTCATCGTCAAGCCAATCCATGCTTGATGGGTCGAAGTTGAGCTCATCGGGTTTTCCCCCATCATATGTTATTACCTGCGTGGATACCACAGTTACCCGGACTGGGCTTCGAGGTTAAAACATATACTGGAAAGAGAAATTTTAAAGTTACAAGGGATCGGAGTTTGAGAGTTTTATAAGTGAAAGTAAGAAATTTCCGATTACATCTTGGGTGTTGAAGGCCGGTGGGGTCTGTGATGCCGGTGGAGGAGCAGGCGTGGCATCCTTCTTCTTCTGTACAGGAGAAGTGTTCTGAAATCAAAATCCGATAAGGAAAAACCGAAGGGAAGTTATGAAGATTTGAGGAAAATCAAGTGCTTACTGTGTCACATACCGACTCGGTGCTATCGGGTGTACGCACCTTTGGGGTCTTGGCTTCTTGGTGGCCAATTTCTTTCTTTGGCTAGTTTCGCCTTCGGGTTTCCCTGTTGATTAAAAGTAATTAAGAAATCGGGTTTTGTGGAATTATATACCATAAGCCGATTGTACCTCTTTTCTTGGGTTATTGGGAGGACCCTTGGGTAAAAGCCGATGCAGACTTGGCTGTTGAGTGGAGGCGTCCGGTTTCCTCTCCAATGAGCTTGGCCCTGGGGCGCTTGTCTCCGCTCTGAAAAGGAAGATAACACAAGGTTAGTGTCGACGGTTGGGATATCGAACCCAAGTCGCCAAGGTTCTTGAAGATTGAGATAGGAGACACGCCAAACAACTACGAACAGCAACGAACAGGAGACAGGGGTTTTTATCCTGGTTCAGGCCTCTCGGGAGAGATAATAGCCCTACGTCCAGCCTTTCTTTATATCAAAGAGGATTACAGGTGGAACTCGGCGAGATCAGCAGGTCTCGGCGAGTAGTATGTGAAATCTAATGGCCAGGGTCCCTCTAAACGCCGTAGGTGCCCTGTTTATATAGTACGGAGCAAACCGACCTACCGAGGAATATCGGGCCGGGCTAACTACGAGATCGTAACGAACTCATACATGCCAAATACATCCCGAGGTAGATAAGGTAAACTCCAATTCTTGGGGATCACGACTCCTAATCCAATCCGGGAAACCACGTCCGGGTCTTCACGTAGCCGTGCAGAACTCTGTTCGAGCCGGACTCAAACAGGAATCTTAGGCCACTACGCACCGTGCCAACCAAGGACTGTTCGGCAGGATGCATACGGGCCTAATAGAACCTTCCAGGGAACTGGGCCCTAGTAAGCCGTTCGATCGGGCCGTCAGGGAGTGGGCCATGGCAATGGGCCGTGATTTAATCCCCGAC
Source organism: Raddia distichophylla (assembly GCA_005191435.1). Taxonomy (NCBI): domain Eukaryota; kingdom Viridiplantae; phylum Streptophyta; class Magnoliopsida; order Poales; family Poaceae; genus Raddia; species Raddia distichophylla. Next base: position 681,078 of record SPJY01014911.1, read on the forward strand.
AGCTAGTTATCGGAAAAAGAACAATACGAGTTAGTGCACACACGCAAGTTAGTAACCTCGCTGTCAGAAGACGATGCATGTTTCTGAGATTCCGTTCTTTCATCGTCTGAATCCGATGAAGATGGTCCTGACTCTGATGAATTTTCCTCTTTGTCGTTGCTGTCTTCATCATCGAAATCATCAGAATCAGGGCTGTCATTGCTGCTTTTTTCCAATTCTGATGGGAGCTCTGCCATGCCAGCAATTTTTGGCCAGTTGGGTTTGAAAATCTCCTTCTTGCCAGTGAACCATTCGATTAAGGCTGTAGCTCCGCCTTTTGTGGCAAAGATGTTCTTGGCAATAGATTCCCACCAGATGTCGAATTTTGGAGAAGTGTCAGACCACATTACGAGTTCCATCGGCATTTCGAAGTCAATTGAGGGTTGAGGTCTTCTCTGGCGTTCAGGTGGCGATATATAAATAAATCGGGAATATCCTGTCCCAGATTAAATTGCCGAGCGACCATGGCAGGATGGTAGAACTCATATGAGGGTTTTTTGATCTGAGTTCTCATGCTCAGGATGGCGAAGAAAATGCCCGGAGAGATGAACTCTTTGTATGCCGGTAAGGATTCGCCTCTTAAAGTGTTGTCCAAACGAAAAAAATGAAGGGACTGGGTATCTGTCCAAATCAGTATAGGGGTTGAATTGTTCTGGACCATATTCCGATTCAGACATTGTGAAAAATGCCACTAAGGAGTGGGAAAGGTCTTCTTGGTTTAAACGCCTTCTATTGCAGTTGACCGAGATCATCTCTCCATAAGATCTGCAGAGGCGCTCTTAGTTATCGGATTCTTTCTCGTTTGGAAATTCTAGGCTGAGGTCCAGTTCTCCTATGGAGTTGTATATTTAGAGTTTCAAGAGCAAACTGATGAACCAGAAAGGACCACCTAAATTTCCAATTCAATAATCGGCTTTCTTTGAGCAGAGGCCTTCCCTGATCTCGTGCATCATCCGATAAGTTGCTCCTAGAAGGTATTTTCCAACTGCTAGTTTCTGACCTGCTGCCAATGCTTCGGCTACTCCTTGGTAGACCTTGCTGGGGTTGAGGGATTGACCATAGAAGAAGAACCTATCCAGCCACATGTTCAAAAAGGCGATGTGCTCTTCGTCTTCGACGTCGCCTGTTTGCTGGTGGGTGCCGATATAGCGTTGCCAACCAAAGTTTTTCTCGGGAACTAACTTGAGAGTGGCAGACAAATCAAAAGCCGATAGCATTTCGCCATCGGGACTAAGACCGGTTAACATTGCTACGTCTAAGAGCGTAGGGCTTATTGGTCCAGTCGGGAAAAGGAAGGCGTTGGCTGTGTCACATCAGAAATAGGCCGATGCTGCCATGAAGGGTTTGTCTGCTGGCGGAGGATGTAAGGAAAGAAAGATAGCATCAGCAATTCCTAACTTATTCCATTGTTCCTTTTTCTGGCTATAAACCCGAATGAGCCAGTCCTTGTATCCCTTGATCGGGCTAGGCCAGGATCGAAATGCCGATTTCCAGCTGTTTATACTAAGATCATCGGCAAATAACGGGAGCCTTGCTACTGAATGATCTATGAAAGATGCTGAATCTCTCTCTCCTATCGGTCCCAAGGAATACAAAGCCTCAGAGTCTGAGCATCGGAATAGTACCTGAGACATATTGCCAATTGAAGGTTGAACAAGAAGTGACTGTGCGCTGGAAATCCTGAGGGCTCCGGAAATCCAATGCAGGAGGCTTGTGCGCAGGAGAATGGGAGAAAGTGACAGCGAGTGACCGCCTATTTATAGCCGCAGTAAAATTAGGGTTTTTACCGGAGGTTTCGGCGTTACTGTTTCGGCCCATGTCACGTAATGGGATGACACAGGTTCTCAGAATGGGCCGGAAGCAAAGACTACCGGGGTAAAATTGTGAAAAGTTCTGAGATGATTTGGCAAAAATCCGATTTTAAGTGAAAGTTCGGCTAAGGAGAAGACCCATTGCCAAACTTAGGGGCATATGTTGACACTCAAATTTGGCAGGAAAAATCGGATATTGCGAAATGGGTAATTATATCAGAATTATTGGGCCACATCAGGAAATGGGCTTAATCGGTGAAAGAGAAACATATTGAGGAATACCGATAGTTACAAGACTCCGGGAGATTTATGTTCTGATCAGAAGATTACTTCCGTGACGTGGTAAAATAGGTCGTATCGGTATCGAATTTGTAATAGTATAAATAGGACCTAGGCTATCGTGAAAAGAGATACAACATACACAAACACAACTACTTTTCCCGAATCCGATCGACCTCGTCGAAAGGCTTCAACTCGCAGGTAGAGCTATCTCGATGGAATAATCGATTCTCTTCTTGTAACCCGTATGCATGGCTGTATCATCTTGATCTCGTGTATACAAAGCATGTTAAACTGTCTTGGTTTTTACCGATCTTTAATGTGTTTTAGCATGTTATACTGTCTCGATTCAATCGATCTATAATATGTGTTTATTTTGCAATGCCGATTATCAAGTATCTTATGTGCTTTTCCTGAATCCGATATATGCGACTGTCTCGTTTAATCGATCTTGCGTATACCTTGTTTAGGATTCTGCATGTGCAGCTATTTGCCGATTAGCGTTGTATTTACCTATATTAGTTCTAAGCCTTTAAATCGGTTTATTGATTTACATCTGGATTTAGATTCGAATACTGTCTTGGCCTGACCAATCTATTTGATCTATTCTTGAATTAATCTAATAAATTGATATAAAGATTTATTGCTAATATTATACAAAAATATCAAAAAGAAGTAAAATATTTATGATTGAACGCTTATTTACACTTAATTGCTCTATCAGGAATTAAGCCGATAGATCCGTAATCGGATTATTTAAGGCCGATTTGAAATAACCTGATCTGTCTATTTTTAAAAGCCGATTAGGGCCAATCCACTGTGTAAGATCAAGCCTCCCACAGGCTGATTGATTTTGGTAATTGATGGCAACTAGGCCGTACAGCTGGAACGCCAAGGATAAGGACTTTGTGTTTCGTAGTTTCTCTGATTTCCTTGTGTGCGTCTTCGGCCCAACTCAGCAGATCGACAATATCTCTCTGGTTGCAGAGTCCCACTGAGCACAGGTCTAGAAACATCAGCTGTGAGTTTGAGAGAGTGCCAGATGTTAGTCTTGAGCGAACCATCTAGAGCGAGTCCACCTGTCTAGGGTCGAGAGAGTTCGGGGGAGCGACAGCTGTCAGGGTTTCGTAGTCTCTAAGCAACCCAAGCCAGATATTTTGTTTTAGGCGCGAAACTTCCCGCCGAGTCCACAAGCTGACAAGGTAGGCTCACAACCCTAGGTGTGACGTCGAGCGAAGTCAGTAGAGCCAAAATCCAAGTGGGGCGAGAATTTTCATCCCATCGGACGGCGTCCGACCACCAACGGACGGCGTCCGATGAGCCCAAGCCAAAATTTGGCTAAGTCCCGAAAACAAACCCACTGTCGGATGGCGTCCGACGCTCTTCGGACGGGGTTCGACAGCACCGGTTCCCAACGAGAGCTCGAAATTTGGCTAAGTCCCAACCGACATCGCCTCTGCCGGACGGCATCCGAAAACTATCGGACGGCGTCCGATGAAGTTCAAAATTGGCGCCCAGACAGCGTCCGACGATCTTCGGACGGCGTCTGATCAAAAGGGGTGCGACAGTAGTCACTGTCGGACGGCGTCCGATCGGGACCGGACAGCGTCCGACGACGGCTAAACCCGCGACCAAACACCTGGCGGGCGCCCTGCTCGCGTGCGGCAGCCATCTGTCGGACGCGTCCGGTCACCCACCGGACGGCGTCCGACGAAGCACAAAAAATGTCGTAACCTTCTGTCGGACGGCGTCCGACGGGAACCGGACGGCGTCCGATCGGGCGATCTGAATCTCGCGATTTAATCTGAGCCGTCCATTTCTAGGTTTTCGCCTTGGGCCTATAAATAGGGGCTTGGAGTACGGGAGAAACTAGAGAGAGCCACCATTAGCAGCCACCCCTTGCCCTAACCACCCATGAGAGCTCCTCCCATGGATCCCACCTCTCCTAGGGTTCCATGTGCTTGAGAGATTGAGAGAGAGGAAGGAGAAGAGAGGAAGAGGAAGAAGAAGGTGCCCTACCTCCTCTCATCATCCCCAAGGTTTGCCCCCATCTCCCATGGTGTTCTTGCTCTAGTCTTCATGGGAGGAGAGAAGGGGTAGTGGTGAGAGACGGTCTCCGATCTTGTGCTCTTGGGACTTCGCCGCCGAAGAGATCGTCATCACGCCACGAGCTTCATCAACCGTACGACTACATCCGCTCCATCCGTTGGAGGCACAAGTCCGCCGTGTGTCGGCGGCCACCTCCATGTGTCGGGGGTGCCAAGGTGTCCGTGTGTCGGAGCCAAATCCTCCATGTGTTGGAGGTCCCTCATGTGTTGAGGCGAAATCCACCGTGTGTCGGTGGTCGGTGCCGTGTGTCGGCGCCGTGGGTGTGAGAACTCTCGCGTGTGAGGGAACTCGCCTCCGTGTGAAGGTTTAGAGCTCACCTACCATGTGTTGGTGAAGAGCTACCACGAGTGGATTGAGGGCTAGGGACGAAAGGGTCCCAACTTCTCTGTGTGAGAAGTTTCCTCAACGGAGACGTAGGTGCTCATGTGTTGAGCACCGAACTTCGGTAAACAACCCGGTTTGCGTCTCCTCGTCTCACCAATTTACTTCCTCACATTGAATTAATCGAATACATGTGAGTGCCATCGAGCCTCCTAGTAGTCGCTTGTGCTTGCTTGTGAACGCTTACGTGATTAGACTCTAAATCTATCGATAGCTTGGGTTCCTAATTTGACTAACTAAGCAAGCGAATTAATAGAAGTAAAATTTGAAAAGTGCCGATTCACCCCCTCTCTCGGCCTAGAATCCTTACACACTGACAATTTAATCCTTATCAATTTACAGGTCAAATTGACTGGCACGCTTGGTCCTTGGTTGCGACGCAAGCCCAGACTTGGCGCTTCCGCACGTGTGTTCGCAAAAAGCTCACTTTTTGTGTCACCATTAATCAAATTTCAAAAGTTTAGAAATCTGTCCAAATTTTAATGTTTGAAATTTGATTGAATATGAAAATTTTCAATATTGCCCGACGAGTTGTTAAATCTGACCAAATTTTAAAATTTTAAAATCGAACCAAACTTTGAAACTTTAAATCATCAATTTTTATCTATTTTTGGGATGAATCGATGCTGGAATTAATGGTGGCCGTTGGATGGTTGTTGAATGGTGGATGAAAAGGATGCCATGGAAGTTCTATGGCATAGATGCCATAGAATTTCCTTCCATTCTTTCCCTGGCTTGGGCATTAAATGGGTAATTTTTTTATAGATACCTAGCCCGAAGGACAATCCAACGGAGAACTCCTCTTTCTCTTTAGCACCTATCTAGAAGAACTTCATGTCTTGAAAAGGACGGGGATCCGGTAGTATCACTAGAGTAGATGGCTTACTGATCCAAAATGCCCATTGAGATCCACGAGTAGCATCCAGACTCAAATTGCAACACTGTCTCTTCAAGATCATTAGTCCATATTTCGCTCATCATCAAGGCAATAAAAATTAGACGTATGGTTATTATTCCAAACAAATGGGAGGCCCTAAGCAGGATTAAAAAGACTCAATATTTACGTGGATGGAATGGTCTGCTTATGTGGAATCTAATGTTCTTGGCCTTGTAAGAGCAACTCCAGGAGCTCCTGAAAACTACTGTAGCATTTATAGAGGGGCTGCTGGAGGGAAGGAATCTTTTAGAGGGTAGTGTAAGTTCTGAAGGAATTTTAGAGGGATGGATAGAGGGGACGCTAATAGTGTTTTAGAGGGGAAATATAGAGGAGCTGCTGGAGTTGCTCTAACGTATATAAATTTTGTTGATATATCGGTGTAGGGGTTGTTCTCCCAGGTACCAACAACTGGCAACCACTTTGGGGCTCGTAGGATCTTTCTTTGGTTAACCAAGAATTTTCGTAAATCTTTGGGGAAGTATGTCCGAGGATTCTGATGTGATAATTTTACTTTGATGATGGTATTTGATCCAATGTATCTATGTGTACTAGTTTACCTGATCTAGGGACTAGTACAAATAAGACATAGAAGAGAATCGAATATTTCAGATCCGACGAGGAAGGAGAAAGCTCGGCAGAAATGACCATAGCAGAGCTTATGGCTTTGGCCAGTCTCGTAAGATCCTTTTCTGCCACCCCTTCCAACCTTGATCCAGGAGCTTTCGCTAGGTATTTAGCCCGAAATCTAGAAGGCTTAGCTCGCAGGTCGGTTGGCATCTCCTGGTCCAAATCACCAAGGTGCGGCCGCACCTGAGCACCCATACTGACAATGCACAGTGTAATGCAAACTTGTCTGAACCATTGGAACGAACACATGATTTTGATCTTCGCCAACGAAGGGGTCATTTTTCGCATAGAACACCTCTTCTGGATGACCCGCCTTTTGACGATCACCCACGCTAGACTCAATTTCCAGCTTCTGTTCATTTAGGACCCACGACCTATCCTTTGGGGCGCTAGACGTTTTGAATCGGCATCAAAACAAAATATACCTACATATAGAAGCCTTAGCACCTAACTCCCGAGTAACTCAATGGCCTAGTAAATTTTGGCCAGGTCCTAGTGAAAAATTTGACGGGACACAAAACTCATCAGATTTTTTTTAGGGATAAGTGGCAGCACTTAGCACAATCTTAACCCGTTCATATTATGATAAACAACCAGGATAGCTTTTACCAACGAGTGCACAGCGGAATAGACAATTTCACATGCACACAATGACACAATAATTTACGTGGAAAAACCTTCTCAAGGTGAGGAGTAAAAAAACATGGGACTGACCGGTCCACTTCAAACTTTTTCCATTATTATCCATAATGGATACAAATGTAGTCCTCTCTACAACCTTAGAGATTACACAGGAACACTACCATCTACAAGTTACAAATTTGTCATTTGCATCGACATCACACACACACAACGCAAGATGCCCCCTTCTGTAATCAGTTCGTTTCTCACAAACCACAAGTCCAAAGCACTTGAAATTTGGTAGGCATTTAGTTCAATGAGTCCTTAACATGCTGCCCAAATGTCAGATCAAATGGACATCGTTTGACCCTACAAACAAATCAACTCCCAAGACTGCACGAATCTGAACTTGCTGAAACTAAGCTAACTAAACCTCTCTCATATCAGATTCTCCACTGACCCAATCATCAAACCAACTTCACAAATCTAAGAGCAACAAGTGAGGAACACACTTACCAAGTTTGTCAAAATCCAACCACGTTTGCATCTCCGATTGCTTGCTTGATGAAGATCGTGCGCAGAAAACCAATCTGGCCAACACCTCTCTTTCTCCTTCACTCTCTCTCACTATGGTGGATGTGGAGCTCTCTTCCTCACCCTTGGATTAGAATAGTGGCTAGGGTTTTCTTCTATTCTTCTATCACAAAGAGCATCACAACCATACATTGCAAAGAGGATTAATGCACAGATTATTTGGGTTTTGTTGGGCTAAAAGTTCAACTTCCATGTGGAGGGATACCCAACAAACTCCCCCTCCCGATATCATGAAGGGTTTCTCTGCCTTTCGGCAGTTATGCTGGCAAGCAGGCGACAAAAATTAAGTTTCTCTTTCGTCACCACCTTGGTAAACATGTCATTCCCATTGTAATCAGTGTGAACTTTCTCAAGCTGCATTTGCTTTGAATTCTACACATCTTGAATCTAATGATAGCGAACATCAATGTGTTTCGACCTAGAATGAAAACTTGAGTTCTTACTAAAATGGATATCATTTTGGTTATCACAAAACAACACATACTTGTCTTGATCAAACCCAAGCTTAAATGCCAACCTTTTGAACCACAATGATTCTTTGCTTGCCTCTGTGGCTGCAATGAGGTGTCAGCTTAAGTTGTAGATAATGCAACACACTTCTGCAACTTGCTTTGCCATACCACTGCTCCCCTGCATAGGTGATCAATTACCCAGAGGTAGACTTCCTAGTGTCAACATCTCCGGCCATATCTACATCTATGTATGCAACCAACACAGGCTTATTACCACCGAAGCAAAGCTTCATATTGGTCTTCCTAGATTTGACATGAATCTACTCACAGTACTGACTGTGTGAGTAATGTGTCGTGACCTTAGTATTTGTGCAGTGAATCCAACACCACAAGGCAATAATAGTCCTAGGCTAGTATCTTATGATGGACAATACAGTGGAAATCATCATAGTGCATATTAACTAAAAGTAAATAACAGGTAAAAATGTATCATCATTTATTACAAAGAGAACAGGCATCCCTGTTTAATAGTTCACCATAGTTCAAATACCAGTGCAACATTGGCTTCTATAAGCTTTTTAAATAATTAAACTCCCAGTGCAACCAAGCTAAACAAAGGACAGGCTAAGGAATTAAGAGTTGCATGGCAATAATTATTCGGCGACCATCATGGTAGTGAAAGACTAACATGGACAGGCACTCACACAATAACTAATCATGAAGCAGCAAAAAAAATTAAATGATAATGTAAATACTTTAGACAAATAATTTAAATATAGTTAGAGACATGCATCTATTGCTTGCCTTCAAAAAAGTCGATGCTTTGGGATCAACCACCGGCTCCGGGAAACAATCTGCGCAACAATCACAACAACCGTCTACGCGTAGGAGCAAATAAACAAATAACAGCAACTTCGGTGCATAGAAAATATTTAATAAATATATAGGAAAATTACAGGATTAAAATGTAATTTTTACACTCTGGAATTATCTAATTTAGAGTTATGGAGCTCGCTAAACAATTCGTGAAAATTTTGGATTACTTAGAAAATTCCTCCAACAAAAGGATTTATAAACCCTAAATGTGTTGAACTGACAAAATCCGGCCCCCCTTTCTCCCCCGTGCGCGCGCGGCCCAGTAAGCCCAGCTCGATGTGGCACGGCAAAGACTAACAGGCGAGGCACAGTGGTCAGTGACGCCTAGCGGCTGATGGGCGAGTCCCACTGTCCAGCAGTGACGGTGGCGCTGACGCGGCATGGCTAACGCATGGTGCACATGTGGCATGACAGTCATGCCACGTGGTAGCGTGACGGGTCCTGGTGATGATGTGGCTGACGCGTGGCACGTGGGGGGGGGGGTGGTCATGCCACGTTGCGGCGCGACGAGTCCCGGCAACCGTCTACGCGTAGGAGCAAATAAACAAATAACAGCAACTTCGGCACATAGAAAATATTTAATAAATATATAGGAAAATTATAGGATTAAAATGTAATTTTTACGGTCTGGATTTATCTAATTTAGAGTTATGGAGCTCGCTAAACAATTCGTGAAAATTTTGGATTATTTAGAAAATTCCTCCAAAAAAAGGATTTATAAACCCTAAATGTGTTGAACTGAGAAAATCCGGGCCCCCCTCTCTCAACCCCGTGTGCGCGGCCCAGTAAGCCCAGCTCGACGTGGCACGGCAAAGACTAACATGCGGGGCCCAGCGGTCAGTGACGCCTAGCGGCTGATGGGCAAGTCCCACTGTCCAGCGGTGACGGCGGCGCTGACGCGGCATGGCTAACGCATGCATGGTGCACACGTGGCATGACTGTCATGCCATGTGGCAGCGCGACGGGTCCTGGTGATGATGTGGTTGACACGTGGCACGCGGGGGGGTCATGCCGCGTGGCAGCGTGACGGGTCCTGGTGATGATGTGGCTGACACGTGGCACGTGATGGGTGATGTGGCAAGTCACATGGTAGTGGGGGTGTTGGGTGCTGACGTAATAAGACATGTGGCATGACGCGTGTCTTGTCATGTGGCCACCCTGCTGATGTGGGTGTTCGCAAGGCACGTGGTTCCTACCGGTCAGTGACGGCGACGCGATGAAGGCACGTGCGCGTGGCATGTGGCGACATGCGTCGGCAACGGATTGGTGGATGGCACGGTTTACGTGCGGGGTCCACGGCTTGGTCGGGCCCGCATATCAGTGATAATGGGAGGGGCGGCGCGCGGTGGGTTGCGGCAGCAACGGGTCCCACGGGACACGCGTCGCTGCAGGTTTGGGCAGTGGCGATGGCATGGTCGAACACGGAGACCGCAACGGGTCCCACGTGGATGCGTAACACGGTGTGGTTGGGTGATGGCGGCGGCGCAGTCGGGTGCGACTGCGAAAGGTGGGGGCGCGACGCAATGGGCAGGGGATACGTGGGGCGGCGGCGCAAGGGATGGTGTGGCGAGGCGGGATTGGGCGCGGGATCCGCGCTAGTGTCACGAACGGTGAGGATTGCCGTTGACCATGGCGTCTTCCTACCCGGCAAGTTCTACAAGGCGCATTTCTACACCAAATCGGGCAATCTGCATATCCGAATTGTTCGTATCGACTAGATGTACTTAATGGGACCATCTACACTAGAATTTGGGAATGGGAAAAGGATATACCTCGAAAAGGGCGTTAGGAGACTCGGGATCGGCGGCGGCGGCTTTGGTTTTGGAGGGGGTGAGGGGTGACGATGCACAGGGCAGGAGGGGGTTTATAAAGGGATTGGGGCGGCATTAGGTCAGACCACCCTCTAGTTGGGCCGTAAAAACCGTCTCGCAGGCTTTTCTGGGCATCAATAGACAGGGAAATTGGCCTAATAAGCAAGTTGTAAATGCAATAGGATCAAATATTCGTTTTTACCTTAGATTTTATTTTTCAATAACTTGGGACACCTAATAATTTTATTAGGATGTCACATAATGTTAGGCCTTGTGCACTGCATTGCATACATCAAACTTCCAATTACTGAAACATATGGAATACATTCCATCTCCTTCATCTCATCAGTAGAAGGGCATTGCTTGTTGCTTAACTTGAAATGAACTACTAGTGAACAACTTAGAGCTTTTGCATTGTCCATCTTGAACTTGCGATGCACTTTCTCAATTTACCTATCATGAAACAGATACAACTTGTTGGAGCTCCTGCCTCTGTCAATTCTCATCCCAAGAATTTGCTTTGCTGAAACTAAAGGTCTTACCAACAATCAAGATATCATCAACATAAAGCAACAAAAATATAAAATCATTACCTGGCAACGTTGGATAAACATACAATGGTCTGAGCCACACTTTGTGTAGGCTTGCTCCTCTATAACTGAATCAAATTTTAGGTACCATTGTCTTGGTGCTTGGTTTAGGCAATAGAGACTTTTCTTCAGTTTGCACACATAGTCTTCTTTGCCTTTATCAATAAACCACTCAGGCTGCTCCATGTTGATTTCTTACTCCAAATCACCATGAAGGAAGGTAGTCCTCACATCCATTTGCTCAACCTCCAAGTTAACACTAGCTACCAAGTCAAGAATCCATCTAATAGATGTCATCTTTACCACCGAAAAAAAGATTTTATAAAAATCAATTCCTTTCTTCTGACTAAATCTTTTAACAACCATCCTTGCCTTGAACCTTAGATGTGGTGTGTGCTCTTCGTGCTTGATTCTGTAGACCAACTTATTTTTCAATGCTCTCTTGCCCTTACACAACTTCATCAACTCATATGTGTGATTCTTATGCAAGGAACCATCTCCTCTTGCATGGCCTTCTTCCACTCCATCTTGTGCTCATCTTCTATAGCATCTGTAAAGCACTCAGGTTCTGCACCATCAGACATTAACAACACATAATCATATGAGGGATTCCTGGTAGAGGGAACTCGATCTCTCGGGGATCTTCTGAGTGGAACTGTTGGTGGAACTTCTTGTGTAGGTGGCTTCTTATCTGGAGAATTAATTTTAGCATCACTGTCATGCTCATGGGGAGCATTTCCATCACCCATATTTTGCACATCTTCATGTACATCATCTGCATCATCACCTTTAACATCGTGTGGTGTTCGGATGGCAGTACTTAGGTCTAAATCAAACATAACTTGTTGTAGGGACTTGTTCTTTTGCCTTAACAATGTCCTCAATTGTTTGGTTTTAAACAAACACAACATCTCGGTTTCTCACAATCTTCTTTGTTATGGGATCATAGAGCTTGTAGCCAACTTAATACAAGCCATAGCCAATGGAGATGCATTGTCATGTCTTTGCATTAAGCTTTGACCTCTAATCTTAAGAAATGTGAACACAGGCCTTGAATCCAAAAACCTTTAGATGGTCATATGAGACATCCTTGTTATACCAAACCCTGTTAGGAATATCTCCCTGCAAAGGATAATTTGGTGAGATATTAATAAGATAAACTACAGTCATCAAAGCCTCACCCCAAAAGTACATGGGTAGTCTTGCATGTGATAGCAAGCATCTAACTTTCTTCACAATTGTCCTATTCATCCTCTCTGCAGTACCATTCAGCTGTGATGTTTTTGTAAGGGTGAATTGATGCCTTATCTTTTTATCTTTGCAATACTCATCAAATGGCCTAATATACTCTCTTCCGTTGTCAGTACGAATGCACTTGATCTTCTACTCGGTTTCCCTCTCAACCGAGGCATGGAAATGCTTGTACACACCGAACACTTGATTTTTGCACTTCAAGTGATAAGCCCAAAATTTTCTGAAGAAGTCATCGATGAATGTAACAAAGAACTTAGTTCCACCACTTGATCTCTCTGACATTTTGCAAACATCATAGTGTATCAAGTCCAGAAACAAAAGCTTCATGTGAGGTGGTAGACCCTTAAAAGCAACCCTGTGTTGCTTCATCTCTCTCATCTGCCAAAAAGCACATGCTGGTTTAGTCGACATCGTCTTTCTCTGGCTGCACGTCATCTCCATCGTCCGATCACTCGTCATCCTTGTCAGAGAGGTTGGCCTCATCCAGAGAGCCCAAGACCATCTCGACCAGACGACGTCCCTTGGCTAGCTTGGGATTCTTCTTCTCATCATTGCCATCGTTGACGTTGGGGTTCTTGTTGACGAAATTGTTTCGAGCTAGCGCAATGTAGTCATTCTTGTCTCGTCCTCCGAGCTTGGGGTAGTTGCGCTTTATCTGATTTAGGTCACGACACCCAAAGCACCTCAAGATGCCCTGTCTGCTCTCGGTCACCCGCCTGTAAGCATGAGTGAATGTTCTTGCTATCATTGCGAACTGCTCCTTTGGAATCTTGTCCATCTGATCTTTGGAGAGTTCGCATAGAGCAGAAAAATAGAAACCCACAACAGCCGAAGAAGAATGAGAAGGGTTAGTAATCAAGGCTGTAGACGAAGCACCTGACTCTCTCGCAATATACTCAAGTTCATGAGTCTTGATATTCGAGTAGAGCCCATCCAAGGTCAAATTCAAGAGATCAGCTGCCTGCCGGATGGCGGTCATCTTCATGTCCTGGCCCTTCAAATCCAAAGCAGAGAGAAAGTGTCTAGCATTCTCCGAATCGGTATAGGTCGTGCCCACCAAACTAAGTTCACTCAAAATCTTTGTGAACCGGCTGAAACAAGCATCCAATGTTTCACCAGTCTTTTATGCAAATCGGTTGTATTCCCGCTTGTGTTAGTCCTGCCTCACCACCATGATCTGGTTTGTCCCCTCATGGTTAGATTGGGGGGTAGACCAGATGGTGTGAGCTGATGTAATAAAAGCAACATGCTCATACTCCCCTCGGCTAAGGCCTTAAATAATGTAGTTTTGAATTTTCGCATTGAGCTCGACATCAGATTAATTCACGGTCGTAACCTCCTCGGGCACCACATAAGTATTCTTCACTTTTAACCAAATGTTGTAGCCCTGAGCCATAATATACGCCTCCATCCTCGTCTTAGAATAAGGAACATCGACTCCAGAGAACACAGGGGGTTTGGTGGAATACTTACCCGACATAGCTCAAAACAACATGAAAGGTTTTAAAAGATCGGTGAAAATCTTGCAAAACAAACACAAACTTGCTCCGATATCAGTTGTAAACCCACTACGGCGACCAGAGGGGGGTGAATGGCAGACTTTAAGATTTTCATCGGACCGGTGCTCCTCGAGTCACACTTTTCTAAAATTCAAACACCAAATGACAACTATGTATGCCCCAAGATTGTATGGTTGAGACCATGAAATATGAGGGGTTATTTTAGTCACAATCCTGGTTGTCAAGTGTTCAAGGAAAAGGGAATCAATTCAAACCATGCTTTAAGAAAGTGGATCAAGCCAAACCGCAAAAGTTACTTTCAGAAAAGTAAAAGCAGATTTTTCAGAATTTGTTCTCAATTGGAGTAGAGAGATGGTGGGTTTCTGGTGCTCTAAAATTTTTGGGAAGTTTTCTCCTAATTTATCAATGAGTCATGAAGCAGTCTACCAAAAATCTCCTCAAAACTCCTTCCACACAAATCAAGAAAATTCGAACACTACACCCTGTCACAGATCTCATCCAGAAATTTTGGGGCTCGATTTTCACCTCACTACACCCAAACTAAATCTCCATGACATCAAAATTTTTATACTTATAGATATTAAAGTCACGGATCTTCTTCAAGTGAAAGCACTCAAAAATTATTTTTGTATAGTTTGCTAAAAATCAAATACTGACTGCTGCGCGAAGAACAAGTTTTGGACTGATTTGCAACTAGTGAGAAAACTTGATCTCTATCCTATCCTAGGTTATAAAGAAGGTGTTAAAACTCATAAGCGTCCTTAAGGCATCATGAAACAGAAGCATGGAGAATGAGAGGAGGCAAATAAACTAGTTGCAAAAAAAACAACAAAGCAATAAGATCAAAACATATGAACTAGCAAGAAAGAGCCATGAACTTGAAAAAACTTAGTTGATTTGATTACATAGAAGTTTGGGGTTACAAGCCAAACTCCCAGTGTCCACAAGCACATCTAGGATGCCACCCTTACACACCCAATTCACCCTCTCTATTTCTGAAATTTTCAGCTCTTACGGGTGAGGAGGTGCTCCCCTCCCCATCTATTTATAGCCTCAAGGGTGAGACCCCCCAAACCCAAAGGGTTAGTTAACCTTCCAGGTCTTTGAACTTTGTATACAACCCACCAAGACTTCAAGTCTTTCTCATCGCGTTTAGTACTACCTTCTATTGCTTTACTGTATGGATAAGGTAGGTAATATACTTGTTCTTTTTTGTTAGGAAGGATAAACGGATCATACCCTTTTAACATCAAGGTGTGTTTCACTTCCACCATTCCTAATTGAGGTCGACGTCTAACCCCTTTGATAGGATCGAACCAATCGCAACGAAATAAAACAATCGATAGTTCTTTACTTCCCTCGAAAACTAGTTCAATTATCTCCTCGATGATGCCATAATACTCCATGCCATCGTCCCCGTAGCATAGTACACAACTATTTGTTATCTTCAAATTAGGTTTTGATCGTTAGTGAGACGCAGACCAGAATTGGAACCCATTAACATCGTAAGTTTCATGCACCTTTACACTTTGTCTTGATCCACGCGACATGATACGAAGATCATTATGTACGCTTGTACGGGTTGTGCGCTGCTTTAGAAAAGATAACGGATGTTATAAATTGTAAGAAATTAGATTAAATACTTACATGATACTAAGTAATACTTACATGTTTCTAGAACCAAATTAAAAAGTTTGGGCGTCCTTCTCTAGCACCCTCCTTCATCATTTTCGCTCTCTCATACGGATTGGAGTCATTACTGCCAGTCCATTCAGTTCGGATAAATTGTTTTTACATGTCTACCTCCATATTATCGAACACATATAATAGTGCCACCATCCTTTCTTCTTATATGCTAACTCTCGCCTTATATTTCTTCCCACAGGGTTCCCTTTTCCAAGGAACAACTTTAGGTCAGATTGGACGTCAGTGCATACTGTGTTGTACCGTGGTACTTGTATGTTAACATTATACTCTCTCGCCAAATATTTGTTGCAGGCGGCAGCGGGCGAGGATGCGGCAACGGCGCGGCGCGTGCACAAATGTTCCTAAGTCCCACCAAAACCACGGTTAAAATAATATTTCTCTCGACAACCACCCTGATGTCGTCGAGTAAGATTAACCTCTCTTGACAGCATAAGGTCGGTCGTCGAGTAAGATTAACCTCTCTCGACGGTTCTAGGTCAACCGTTGATAAAGACAATGACCGTTGGGCCCATGGAGGGCCCACCACTCGATGGCCAATGTTATGCTGTCGAGACAGACCAAACTCACTCGATGGTTTTAGGGCAACCGTAGACACTAATAGTAACGCGTGCCCTGCGGAGGGGCACGCCACTCAATGGCTAGAAATAAGCCGTCGAGACAGATGCCGTTTTCTCTCGACTGCTATTTATTCCATAGCTGTTGAGAGAACATACACTAGACGGTTTCCCTTGACTACACTCGAGAGACTACATTACTCTCAACGGTTCGGAGAGAAACTGACGAGACATAGTCCTGTCTCGAGGGTTTTACCCTTTGTTGGACTCGACGGTCAACCCAACATAATTTGATTTTTAAAAATACAAAACAAAATTTGTTGTTATTTATATACAATGCGTTGACGTTTTTGTATCAAATAAAATCATCAGCGAAAATATAAAAATTTTCAGAGCATCTAACGCGACGAACACTACTAAGTGGGGTGTTTTCCTGCTAAGTTATAGGTTATCGTACGATATCGGATGTTTCGTTACTTACTATACAAAATACTTTAATTCAAAATTTTCAATTTCAATTAACAATCAAAACTTATGAAAAGATGTAAAATAACAAATTCATTTCATTCATTTTTTTACTTGTAAAAAAATAAATATCAATTAAACTCTAATATATAGGAAGAAAATTGTATATTTAAATTAGTGTTCACTCAATGGCATAACGCTCGGCCGTCGATAGAAATAACATCGTGCGGCTGCTCTGACAGACGGCGTCTTATACTCGACGGTTCGTTTTGCAGTCATCGAGACTAAGCAGCCGTTGTACGCGCTCTCGACGTCCTGTGGCTGTCGAGAGCGGCCGTCGAGACATAGCGTAGTCTATCGACGGGTCTCAGATAGCCATCAATACTAGTTTCGGCACTCGAGATTATTTCTGTTTCCTGTAGTGATCAAAGCTGGTTAAGTCTGATAGGGGGAAAAGATAGTTTCTATGATCTTCACCCACCACTTCTTGAAACAGCTAGCTATTCGGCCCGATAGATGAACAGAGGAAATGTCTGGGCAAACGAATTCATCGGCTATATGAAAAATAATATTGTCAATCGTCTTTGAAGACGATGGTAGGAGGGGTCGTTGCCGTATTCTATCGAGAACAAAATCAGGCACAACCTGACCATAATTTAACTGCCTTGTGTGGACCGCTGGATGGTAAAATTCATAAGACGGCTTGAAAGTCATGTTCCTAGTATTCAAGTCATATGCAAGGGTGCACAGAGAAATGAAATGTTTGATGAATTCCTTAGAATCTCCTGTTAGTTGATCGGATATTCTAAAGAAGCTTGGTATAAGAAAGTGATCAACTTCCCTGTAGCAAAACCAATCTGAATGTTGGCATATCATAGGGTTGTTCATAGAAAAAAGTACTTGAATTTATGAAGCGAAGTGGGAAGGGTTCAACTTTGAGGTTCATTTTCTACTGACATGAATTCCCCAAAAGATCGACAAGCTCTCTTTTTAATCTTCTTGCCTTATGGAATGTCTTCTTTTGGAACAGAAGATTATCAGATTAAGAGCAGGTCAAAAAGCCGATGAAACTAAGTATAGATCCATAGTTGTAAAAACCACATTGGCCCACCAAGATTTCTAACTTGATATCCATCAAGACCAGTGAACAACCTGGATCGGATTACATGCATCATGTGGTAGGCTGATCCAAGAAGGAGCTCGGTCATAGAAATCCAATCACCTTGGAGCAACCTTATGGCTAAACCTTATTCAATTGAGTTGGTCCGAGTGATGGGCCACAGAATACGAACCAATCAAGCCACATGTTCAGAAAGGTAATTTGTTCAGTATCCGATACATGGCCTTCTATTAGCTGATCGCCAAATCATTTGGCTCCTATATCTGTTATTAGTTTCTTTCCTAATGCTATTGGTTTCCTTCCTAGTGCGAACCAAAGAAAGTTGAATATACATGCAGGGTGCCATGAAAAGAAAGAGCAGACGTGGGATAGGTAAAACTATCTAATAGGTAGACATGATTTAAATTTTTTTGGTTTTGCTGCTTCTCAGGCGACTGATTTTTAAATAAGTCTTAGTCGATTTTCACGTAGCTAGATGCTACCGTTAGATCTTTTATATGTATTGTAGAGACGTTTGATCAACGGTATAGAAAATCGACTAAAAGATAAATAACTCTCAGTCGCCTGATGTGAAGCCAATCCCAAATTTTTTTTACAAAGAATTAAAGGAAACAACACAAAGAGGATAAGTGAAACTATCCACCGGGTGGACGTGATTTCTACATAGATCTGAGAGCAGAGATGGTTGATACAGATTGAAAATTGGTGAAGTCACCGTTACCACCACCACAAGACGTTGTATAACAGTGGAGATTTAAAATTTTGGTAAGCAATTGTAAGGTCAGTTCTGTGGTGTCTACTTTTCTCAATGCAGAAGCTGGATTGTGAGGGTTCATGTTGTCAATGCAGGAGCTGGATTGTGAGGATTCTTGTCAGCTGAAATCCAATTGATCATGTTGGTCTCGGCTGAAATAATCAAACTGACAATCATGTTGCAGCTGCTTTGCATGTCTTCTTTAGGCCATATAAAGATCAGAGATCTACATGTGTATCGACTCTTATATGCACTTCAATTATTCGGAATTGATGATCTGCAGCTGAATTGTGATCAAGTGCCAATGTCATTGTTACATCAAGGTCTGATTACAACCTCATGAAGTAAGATTTTAAGATCTTGTATATTTATTCCAGACAAAAAATTCATTGTTCATGGCATACTGAAAGCAAACGTGTACAAGGTCTTCCTTTCTGAAATTAACTAAGAGGATCCATGTACATTTCTGAAACTTTGCTCCAGCATGACTGCACCAGCATGAAGACCTTGTGTGAGACCTTCCTGTAGCTGAAACTTGCAGCAATGAACACAATAGAGAAGTAGCGGAGTCACCGTGTCCTCTAGCCATTCGTGACGGAGAGTTGAGCTTGTGTTTCCGGCGGCGCGGAAGATAAATAGGAACGAGCGCCGCTCTTAGAGCAGCACCACACCTCCCCCGATTCACACCAGCCTCTTCTTCCTCCCCGCCCCTTTGGATCAGTCCTTGGTTTTTCTGCTTCCAGGTTATTATCAGAAAATGATGACCTTGCAATTTTTAGAAAATGCACATGTTTACCCTTAGTTAATGTAAGAAATATAGAGCTTGTGCATGCTTGCTTTCATATGAAATTAGCAAATTGCAGTCTTGCCTGGACTTTACTGAATGTACCTTACCATGTAATTGTGGAGTTGTAAATTGTACATTACCAGTGAAATGCAACAAGCACAAGGCTATCGAAGCAGAATTACAAAGGAAGAAAAAAAACTCAATCCTTATAAGTTTTGAGTAGAAACAAAAACTAAGGTAGCTGTGTTGCTGCCAGCTTTGTGCATCTATCTCTGTTGCAGTATCTAATACAATTGAGAGCATCCAACAATAGAGACACCATTGAGAAAAAGATATACTTCAGCTTCCATAATGATAACTTATCGGCAGCAGCAGTACAACAATCAAATCTGCCAAATCATACAAAAATCATATGAAGCGAACACATGATACTGCTCTCCCTTCGCAATTTTTTTACCTAAGAAGGAGCAGCAATCGAACACATTCTGAAGCTACTCGCCATTCACGAGTGAGTAGGATGGCCCTATCCCGCGTCCACAAGAACCATGGAGGGATCAATTGCACCAAAAATAACCAAACACAAAATTTGCAACCATAGCCAGCATAACAGCAAAATGATGCTTGCCACTTGATTAGTTATGTTTCCTTCCATAGAAACCTTAAAAGGGCATCAAGTCTCCACCATATTTCAGTGTGGGATATCAAGAAGGAAATACCGAGATATAAAATGCAAGATTCATCTGCTTTACTCGATACTAACTGCAGTAGCATCTGTATCTGATACAAAACCGTGGTAGCAACGCTGGCCATACGTGGCATCAAGTCCACCATATTTCAGTGTGGGATATCAAGAAGGCAATACCGAGATTTAAAGTGCAAGATTCATCTGCTTTACTCGATACTAACTGCGGTAGTATCTGTAACTAATACAAAACCATGGTAGCAGCGCTGGCCTTACGTCCACGTCTGCTCCATTGCAGAATCATGTGCCTACATTCATTTGACCAGGAATACAGAACGGCATCACTAGCCAGGGATACATGTTAACACTGTGGAGTGTGGATGTGCCTAAAACTAGAAACAGATTCAGCACTAGATTGCCATCCATTAGAAATGGATTCAGCACTATATTATGATTGACAAATTCATCAATAGAAATGGATTCAGCAACAACGTATGATTGACTGACAAATTAATCACTTAGTAGGATGACTGTCACAGTCGTATAGTAACATAACCAATAAACCAAAGCATACCCAATTACCCATTCAAACACACTTACGTCCTGTTCTTTGGAGCTGATCTGAACGGCTGATCAACTAAAATGACTGAACTTCAAGAGCTTTTTGAGCTAGTCTCGAGATTCGGATCCATTTCGTTGAACTTGCTTTTTAAAGTCTTAGGACTTCCTTCAAAACAGCGAAAAAACAGACTCAAGAAACTCAAATCATATGTTTTTTTCAAAGCGTAGATAAATCGTTAAGCTGTTAAACCGTTAAGCTATTAAGCTGAAAATAACAGGCCCTTAGTTTAATATCAATACCATAGACCCATGCCATTTAGTAGACTGCAGCTAAGGCATGAGCAATTCAAGATATAATGAGTTGTTCCGATCACAAAATCATAAAAATCATCATTAAAATAAGGTTCCATAATTCTTCGTAAGATAAAGCAATCAGCAAAACAAAATTTTAATGTAGCATGAACATCTAACTGGAAGTGATGATAGCAACAACTGGATACGGAGAGGCACTGCATTGTCGTCGGCGGTGAACTTCTGGAAGCGGAGATCCACGAGGCCAAGGCCTAATCGATCTCCTGGAGCGAGGCGCCGGTAGACGCAGCGGCAGCGGCGACGTCGTCGGCGGTGAACTTGCCCTTGGCCTTGTCGGCAGCGCGGCCGCTGGCCTTGCGATCGAGGAGCGACTTGCGGTCCTTATCGAGCTTGAGCTTGGTGACGATGACCTTCGAGGGGTGGATGCCAACGTTGACGGTGGAGCCGTTCACCTTCTCCCTGGTGATCCGCTCGACGTGGATGACCCAGCGGCGGCGATAGACCTGCACCACCTTGCCCTCGCGGCCCTTGTAGGTGCCGCGCACCACGTGGACCTCGTCGTCCTTGCGGACCGGGACGGAGCGCACATTGTACTTGTGGCGGAGCTCCGACGAGAGCGCCGCCGACATGAGCACGCGGCGCACCGACGACGGCGCCGTGAAGTGCGCCTTGCGGCACTTCCGCCGGGAGCTCGTCATGCGGGGGTTGCGCTTCATGGCGCGGCGGCGGCGGCGGCTAGGGTTTTCTCGGCTGGCGACGGAGGGCGCGGAGGCGGCGGGGCGAGCTGGGAAGCAAGAATTTATATGGTTTCTGCTTGATGGGAATTGACGGCGCTGATTCGTTCGTTGGATTATCTGGGCCTTTGGGACATGATTACTCGTAGATTATAGTCAGTCCAACACGACTCACACGCGCAGTTGTACCTTACCGGGCTTACATGGGCTTACACGCATATCACACAAACATTTGAGAAAGTGTGGCAGTGAAGAGGATTTTTTAGTGTTACAAAGTAATTAACAAACATGGTCGAATTTTAATATTAAAATTTGGTAAATTATGGCATAACACCAAACATTATCCTTATTACTTTGTTTGGGTGAATTTTTTTATGCCACTTCAATGCTCTCATTGACGATCTCTACCATCGCAACGTAGCCTCCTGACATTATATGTACAGAAATCATGGATAGACCAAAGGTATTCGGCACACATGTTGAAGTGCTCCTTTCTACTGATATGAGTAAAAGGCACAGGCGGTCTCTAAACTTTTTCCGCGGTGCCATTCAGGTCCACGATCTTTCAAAATCGAAAAGCGCATCCCTGAACTTGCTAACGTGTGTCGTTTAGGTCCAAATCTCATCCGTAGGAGTAATTTGCCACCGTGAACAGTCCACGTGGCATTTTTTATATTTAGAAAATTTAGAAAATCATAAAAAATCCAAAAAAAATCATAAAACAATTAGGAAAATACTTAAAAAGCCATAAAAATTTAGAAAAATCACAAACAAAACTGGAAAATCATAAAATACTTTTTTACAAATTTTTAATATTATAAAATATGCAGAAAAATCATAAAATATTCATAAAACACAAAACAATATGAAAATATAAAATTCATAAAAAAGACAAAAAAAATTCTGAAAAACTACTCTTACCGCATGATTAGGAATATGACAAATATCACAAATATCACCAGTATTATACTTATGATTAGGAATCGTACCAACATGCGTATCGAGCAAACTAGTCTTACCGCAGCCAAATAGCCCCATCAGAGAAAGCACGTCATCGACGGTAGACCAGTTTTGTTTGTGATTTTTCTAAATTTTTATGGCTTTTTAGGTATTTTCCTAATTGTTTTATGATTTTTTGGATTTTTTATGATTATTTTGAATTTTCTAAATATAAAAAATGCCACGTAGACTGTCCACGGTGGCAAATTACTCCTCCGGATGAGATTTGGACCTAAACGATACACGTTAGCAAGTTCAGGGATGCGCTTTTCGATTTTGAAAGATCGTGGACCTGAATGGCACCGCAGGAAAAGTTTAGAGACCGCCAGTGCCTTTTACTCTTATATATCTCACCTCAACCATCAACTGTCGCATGAACTTGTCCAAGTGTATCATCACCTCTAGCCTAACATGACATAGTCATCTTTCATTCATAAGGAAGGTGATAGATTGTATCAAATTGCAAAAATAGGCCAACATAAGTATGTCACCACCACTACTACAGAATGGACATTTTGTAAAGGTTAACATTACCGGTTTTTGAATCGGTACTTGTATTATGGGACTGATGCAAGCATATCTGGGGTACTGAAGGGGCTGTAGGCTTCGAAAAAAGTGATGATATATTGGGAGAACCTGTACTCAAACCCAGCACCTCTTGCCCCCTTGTGATCCACACCTCACTCTTGTAACCAATTCACCCACCTACGCGCTTTGATATAACTAGTACATGCATACATTTTAACCTTTTCAGAAACGAGACATCAGCACCGGTTCATAATTAATACGAACCGGTACTGATGAGC
The DNA here is from genome assembly GCA_005191435.1 of Raddia distichophylla. NCBI lineage: Eukaryota > Viridiplantae > Streptophyta > Magnoliopsida > Poales > Poaceae > Raddia > Raddia distichophylla. The sequence continues at coordinate 704,460 of SPJY01014911.1, forward strand.
TCCCATCAATACCGGTTCATAATTGATGAGCTAGCATGCCAGCTGTTCTGTACCCACCTATGAAAAGAATCTTTACTGTTGCCTTCAACCGAAACTAAAAGTCTGAATCGCTACTTTTTCTACGAACCGGTACTGATGCCACTATCAGTACCTGTTTCAATCCAACCGGTACTAATGTGGTGGTATATTAGGACAATTTTCTAGTAGTGCACATTTGTGTTAAAATGTGTGAAACCGACAGTCACCAAACCAACTCAAACATTCCGAGGGTCCTTGGCAAAAGCTTGTTCATATTGATCCAACGCCATTGAAATTTCATGTGGTCGAATGGATGACTCATAGACTCCGAGTTTACATGGATGTGATACTTGTTCCACCTCATATATGCTTTGCATACATTCTACTTAGGTGTGATCTTTGAAACCTTGATGTGAGTGACAGGTACCTTAGCACCTTCAGCGGCATGCTTATTGACTACACAAACCACTCTTCGTTGATTACCTTCAAAATATTTAGATTTCTACAAATCGGGTAATGATCCAACTTCCCTGTTTCCTTTCAAAACAATGTACAATTGTTGACGCACACAACAATCGCTTCGAGTAGTTTTTTTTTTTTTGGCAACCCGTGAGGTTTAGGTACAATGTCAAATATAACATCAATCAGATCGTTCAAACTACTAAGAAGTTGTACTTAAACATTATAGCTGTGTGTGTCACACTCATGGATTCATGCAAATGATCGTTCGGTAATCTTGGTAGGTTTTTAACAGGAAATTGAGGGTTTCACATACAGCAACGCATGGCTAGCCAAGTGTCAAACAAAGGCCACCTATCAAAAGGATGGGGGGGCATAGCCACCATCTCAAGGCACAAACTATAGTATGGAGACGTATACCTACCATGGGACCCACGGCGGAGTCATCGAAACCCCATTGATATAACAAGACAAAAACTATAGCTTGGAAAAAAGTGAACACGTCAATCGGGCCTGCGACAGGATCTGTCGTGATCCTGGTGTCTCCATGGAGAATCCAACAACATGAGGTGATACCAATCCCAAACTTGTATCCCATGATGGACAATTTGTGGAAATCATCGCAGACATTCAATAACTAATTAAAATAGTGGTTTAAGAGTACTATGTGGCAGCATTCACTTATTACATGAGTGTAGGTGGTCCTGCTCAAAATTCACTAATTAACAAGACCAAAATAAAATCATTAGAGTAAGCAAAAGTCATCACCGACGATATTCAAGATTGACCCGAACACCCGCAACTAGTTCTACACACCTTTGCTTGTACCCTCCTGATCCTGCTCGAAATCGCGACCTGAATAATAAAAATTATCCATAATAAGTATAGTAAGTACACGTCTACCCAGCAAGCAATCCTTATTTAATGAATACAGACAAAGGATGGGGAATAGGTTATTTTATCCAAACCTATTTACTAATCAAGTTTTAGTTAACAAGTTGCAGTTGTTGAATGCATGAATTAATCATCTTAATACCAATAAAGGAAAGTACCTCATCGCACTAAGCCAATCCCAACCTCCACTAGTCAAGTTTAATTATTAAAAAAGTGAATTACAACATTGTGAGACCTCCCGCCCCATCCATGACCATGAACACATATATCATGATAGTTTTAATTCTATGGAGTGTGTACGTGTTCCCTTGAAAGGATCTAGTTGGCCTAGAGGGGGGTGAATAGGCAAGTTTAAAAATTTTACTTACTAGGCAATTTAGCAAGTTAGTTACCCAATCTAGTTAGCAAGTCTTATACTAGTCAATAAGCAACAAAAACGGCGGAAGAGTTAAGTAAAGGACAAGTGCTGAAAATAAAGAGCAACAAAAAACAAAAGAAACAAGAAGTAAAGAGAGGGACATAGCGATTTTTGACCGAGGTTCGGAGTCCTCCTCCTACTCCCCGTTGAGGCAAGTCCTTCACCAAGTACCGGCTCCCACTCGAGCCCGCGACCTCATTCAACTCTTGGTTGCTTTTCACCACTCCAGTAGGCAAGCATATAGCCTCCACAAATCATCTTGAAGGCTCCCACAACCGCCATGGCAAGTTCTTCAAGAAACCTCCACCAAGCCGTATAGGATTGGTAATCCAGTAGTAATAAGTTTCAAATCATCATTGAAGTGGATAACATACTCTTAATCATATTCGAATAATTTTGGAGCAATGGGAACTTTGAACCTTTTGGTGGAAATATGGTGTAGCTGAAGAACTATACTTAAGAACTGGCTAATTGGTGTAAAAATAGTATTCTAAGGCCAAAGCTTATCTTGGAATGAAGTTTATGCACCCTTTTATAGGCTAAGAAGCAGATAATAGCCGTTTGAGTGTAATACTAGCCGTTAATAAGAGGACAAATTACTTTTGAAAAAGCATTGTCAAAGTTGCTTTATCAACAAATGGATTTCAACGGTCACAAAATTGAGACAAAAAAAACACGTTTGCAGCGAACATATTTTCAGTGATAAACTTCCACGCAACGGACTGTCTGGTGTGAACTGAGATTTGTTTGCGCGCTAAGTCAAGGATAACTAGTTCGCAACAGACTGTCCGGTGTGAACTAGAATAGCGCCGGACACGAAAAACATATTACGGAATGGCTTGTCCGTCGTTAACCTTGATTTCTCTGGTGGAACACCATACTAAAAGGAGAGGAATAAAATATTGTCCGGTGTTAATGCGAATCTCTCTAGAAAAGGATATGGCTAAGTTTTAAGTTTTGATTGCTCCAAATTATTTTCATATGATTGAGAAAATTATTATCCAATGGAGTAATAATGTGAAACCCCTCTTAATAGTATGGCAAGGAACAAATAAATCATAGTTATAGGCTTGATACAACTCCCAAGCCTCAACTAGAAAAAATGCCCTTAATCTTGTCTTTAAGTTTGATGCCGCACCACCAAGAAGGGAACTCATAGTATGAGCCTACATGCTCTAAAATGAGTCCATTTGAGCTTACTTGATGTCATCATCACCAACACCCTTTAATAATCTTTTCAATAAAAATTGGGGGGCCCAGATGCTACATCCCCACAAGTCCCGCCTTATCCCGAAGGAGATACGGTACAAAGTTGTTTCAGCCTACTACACCTACCACTTCGTTTGCCCTTTCTTTAGGTTTGCCCACCCCGAATACAGCGACATCACTTAAGCCAGCCCTGAAGCACGCGTCTAGATCCATCACCAACTGGCACAAGAGTCATCCGCATCAAAGTGAAAGTCCTCATTGAAGCCATTTGGTCTCAAGAATAAGTTTGTCCGTCAAGTATAGGTGTCCAGGTCTTCCCCTAGGACAAAGACTTGAACCATAACTGGCCAGCCTACGAGCAAGTGATTAGTAGGTCTCACGGGGTACTAGGCTAGGGCCAGATGGCACAAGTGGCTATACTGTTTGGTTTGATCTAGATAAGAGAAAAGTATACGGTCCTTAAATGAGACTTCTACAACTATAGCCACCAACCAGGATTCCACCCTTTCTGGGTCTCCCCTACTCAACTTCACTACGTTGCTGTTCATTGACTAGGAATTAATCGGAAACACCATCGTAAAGTGATTGCTTCACAAGGGCACACTTTATAGTGAAACCCAGTGCAATCGTACACTTCTAGTCAAGGATAGGCTTCGGAAGTAACTATGACGGGCTCACAAAGGTGGCTAAGACACATTAATTAAAGATTAGTGTGTCTAGGAACTTACATTAATCTAAACTCTATTCTGCAATTTCATAAGGCTTAAGTGTTCTCCGGATAGTGTTCGATGGTGATCGGACAGAGTCCGGTTGCTATGCCAGCTCAGCTTTTGAGCACCACGGATGGTGTCTAATGGGTGATTGGACGACGTTTGGCGACTGTGTCGGCTTAGCTTTTGTGCATGACCAAACGGTGTCCAGTGGGGACCAGACTGTCCGATGGGCGACAGGGGACGGGCGATGGTGCAGTGACGCATGGCGGCGGCGGAAAAGTGGCGGCGGGCGGGACGCGTGGCCACGACGGGCTTGCGGGTGCGGAGTTTTGTGCGACGCGGTCGGTGTGGTTGTGATTGACGGAGGCGATGTCGGCGGCGGCGCTCCAGAATCTGACGATGTTCGGCGACGCATAACTTCTTCGTTTATTTCCATATTCTAGTGTTTCATATATCTATCTTGGCCGTCTCGATGCGATCTACATTAATGTTTTTCATCTATTCTAGGGCTTAGACAACGGAAAGAGAGGTTTATCGTGGTATAGCTTTGGGAGGGCTATGGTTTGGTGGCTAGGGCTGCAATTCTGAGGCTCCAGAAGTTAGGGATCAGGGTAGGAGGTCTAGGGGGTTTTCATAGTGGTGGAGGCACCCATGGGTCTATTCAAGAAATAGAGTTTCTAGGGCTACTACGCCTCAAAACCGAGATATAAGTCGGTGGTAGGTACTAGAAAACTCCATAATTGTTGGGCAATTTTTCTAGTTGTATTCCTCATTATTTCATGCAGAATACTAAGTATTTCATAGGCAGACTTGGCTAATCTGAATTTCCGGAGACCCAGAAAATTAGGAAAAGGGGACGATCCAACTTGGTTGGCTAGCGAACTTGGGATACGTGCATACTATTTCTAAACCTAAGGCTTGACCTAGAACTAATTAGAGTATTTTATAATACATAAAATAATAGTATTAATAATGGCTTTTCATATGGATAAATAGTAAAATTGATTTTACCTTAGTTTTTCATTTTAAATAAAACTTATGACACATAATCATTTTATTAGGTCGTCATAATCTTTGAGATCTGGAAAGATCCTTGAATAGCTCTAGGAAATCCTGCCGTAGATACTCTTCACGCTTCCAAGTAGCTTTTGAATGGTTGGCCCAATGAACTTTGGAAAACTTAATTGTCCTATGGCAAGTGCATCACTGTCCCTCCTCCAAAATCTTTACAATCTTTCTTTATAGGTCAAATCTTCTTGCAAGTATGCTACTTCGACTGGCACTTGCTCTTCGGGAACACACAAACACTTCTTGTGTTCATAGACGTGGAACATGTTGTGCACGACCGACAATTGAAGTGGAAGTTCTAACTCATAAGCAACCTCCCCCTTCTTTCGGTGATTAGAAACAGAGCAATTTACCTAGGTGATAGCTTTTTCGACACATTGAATCTTTGCAAACCCTTCATGGGTGACACCTTCAGGTAAACATGATCTCCAACCCTCAAATTGTAATTCCCTGCGCCGAGTGTCAATGTAACTCTTCAGTCTCGATTGAGTTTCCTTTAGTCTCTATTGTATCATCTTAACTTGCTCTTGAACCTTCTGCAAGATTTCAGGACCGAACACCTTTTGTTCTCCCGTTTCATTCCAGTAGATGGCATGCAACACTTTCGTCAATATTCAAGGCTTCAAATGGTGTCATCTGTATGCTTGACTAATACTATTATTGAATGGAAAGTCCACATATGGGAGAGCTTCTTCACAGCTCTTAGGATTTGTCAGAGCTATAGACCTAAGCATATCTTCTAGTATTTGATTGGTCCTCTTGATCTGTCCATCCGTTTGAGGGTGATAAGCATAGCTAAAAGCTAGGTGTGCACATAATAAAGAGTGGATTTGACTCCAAAATCGTGAAGTAATCTGGGTTCCTCGGTTAGATATGATCCTCTTTGGTACACCATGCAGACTCACAATGCGATCCATATAGATTTCTGCCAGATTGTCACTCGAGTACCTGATCTTCACTGGAAGAAAATGTGCTACCCTTGTCAAACGATCCATGATATGGAATCATTACCCCTTTGGGTTCTCGGTAACCTAACAGTAAAGTCCATACAACTTCTTCCCACTTCCATTGTGGAATCTGTAATGGTTAAGCAATCTTGCAGGCCTTTAGTGTTTTGTCTCGACACGTTGACAAACATCGCAAACCTCCACAATTGCGGCTATATATATCCTTTCCTCATACTGGATCACCAATAGCTTCCTTTTAAATTATGCACATCTTGGTGCTTTCTAGATGGATTGAATATGCACAGTCGTGGGATTCCTTTAGGATAAACTCTCGGAGTCCTTGGTTGGGCATCACAATCCTTTTGTTGAACCAAATGACCCCGACCTCGTCCATCTCAATCTTTGGGGCCTCCTCCATAATTAGTTTAGCAATAATGTCGTGTATCTCCTCATCATCTTGTTTTGATATCTTGATTTTCTCCTCTAGAGTGGGTTGCACTTCCATATTATATAGACAGCCTTATGGGACCACTTCTAAGTTCAATTTCTCTATGTCAGCGATTAGATGATCGCACCTCGGGTTTTGACTTAGAGCATGCACAACTGTGTTCGCCTTCCTAGGATGATAGTGTATCGATCCCAAGATTGTAATCGGTCATCTGTTTTAACCATCTCCTTTGCCTCATGTTCAGATCAAGCTAGGTGAAGATGTACGTTAAACTTTTGTGATCAATATATATCTTAGTTTGGTCCCCAACAAGATAATGCCTCCAAATTCTCAATGCATGCATAACTGCTACTAACTCGAGGTCGTGAGTCGGGTAATTGATCTCGTGTGGCTTTAACTGTCGTGAAGCATCGGCCACTACTTTTCTTTCTTTCATCAATACACATCCTAATCCAAATTTGATGCATCACAGTACACTTCGAAGTCTTGGTGTATATCGGGTAACACTAGTATGGTGTGGTGCTCAGTTTCTCATTTAAAAGTTCAAATCTTGCTTGACATGCTGGTGTGCATTTGAACTTCACATCCTTCTTCAATAATTTAGTCAGTAGGTTGTCAACCTTAGAAAAATTCTCAATAAACCTCTTATTGTACCTCGCCATACCAAGGAAAGCTCGCACCTTGGTAACGGTATTTGTCTCCTTCCACTCGAATATCTCCTTCACCTTGTCTGGAACAACTGACACTTCCTCTTCTGAGATAATATGGCCAAAAAATGACACTTCCTTAGTCACTAAGATGATTCCGTACGTTTCTATGACGATTTATATACTTTCAGTGATGAAAAAGTAGCGTCATACAAAGTACCTATTCAATGACAAAAAGGTAATTCGTCACAGACAATACTACATTTAATGACGAAAATATTCATTGTCATTGGAAAGTTTCTATAACACACATTCAATGACAAATCTATATTCGTCATAAGTTCTTCACATAATATCTATAACAACATTTGTGCGACTTTTGATGATGAATTGCAATCGTCATTAAAATCACTTTTCTAAGTTGTGAATCCAAAAATTACACTTTCTTAATTCAGTATACAACTAATGTTGTCTCAACAATTTGAGTATGATCCTGAGATGCTCGGTGTGTTTTTGCTCATTCTTTGAATAAATTAATATATCATCGATGAACATTACCACAAACTTGTCAAGATACTCCATAAATATCTTATTTATCATCTGCTTGAAATGTGTTGGGGCATTCGTGAGTCCAAAGGACATTACCATGAATTCATACAATCCATATTGTATGGTGAAAGCTGTTTTTGAAATATCCTCCTTCTTGATCTTTATTTGGTGATATTCTGACCTCAAGTCAATCTTCGAGAAAACACATGCTCCTTTCAATTGATCAAATAAGTCATCGATCCTGGGCAGTGGAAACTTGTTTTTGATGGTCACCTCATTGAGTGACCGGTAATCCACACATCTTGTGGGTACCATCCTTCTTCTTCATGAATACTATTGGCGCACCCAATCATGAGGTACTTGGTCTGATAAAACATTTGTCCTGCAACTGCTTCTTCACTTCTGCTATCTGAGTTGCATTCATGCGATACGGTCGTTGGAATATCGGGCTTGTACTAGGATACACGTCGATAGAAAACTCCACATCTCGATCTGGTGGCAACCCAAGCAAATCATAGGGAAATACGTCCTGGTACTCACATAATATTGGTACCTTCTGTAGTGATGGCTTTTCTTCTTCTGGCCTTGTCACCTTTATATGGTTAGCAACTCCTTGTTTTCCTCGTTGGCTAGAATCATATGTGACTCAGGTCCCATCGGTGTTGATCAATGTGATAGATCTATGGGCACAATTAATTTGACCTTGATACTTCTTATACCAGTCCATACCCAGTGGCCAGTACTATTTGTATACCCTTCAAATCAAGCATGATGAGGTTGGATTTGAACTTGGATTTCTCTATCTCGACTTCTATTTGTACATCCCACATTCATATTCATGGATCCTCTCGGGGATTGTATTAATAGTGATTGTTTCAGAGGAAATAATGCCCATCGATTTTTAACCACTATGTCCTTTGCAACAAAATAATGCTACGCCCCCGAATCAAATACGACTGTAGCGGGTACGGAGTTTGATAGGAGCGTACCTAGTACGACGTCCGGAGCATTTGCTGCTTCCTCTGCGCTGATGTGGTTTATTTGTCTAGATCCAATTTTCTACGACGGCTTGGTGTTCTGCGCATTGCGGTGCTGTCCACCTTGGTTTTGCTAGAATTGATTCCTCGACTTCTGTGGGCACGAGTGGGCGTAGTGTCCAACCTGGTTGCACTTAAAACAGATGACTCCTATAGCTGTAGTGGTTGCGTTCTTGTTCTCACTTTGGTTGTTATTCCCATCTTGCGAGTTCTGCTTGTTTGGCTGCTAATTGTTTGCCCCTTGCCCGATAAATTGTTGTCTTCGCACAAAATTGAACCTCTGGTTCCCATGATGCTGGTCGTGTGGGTGATGCTGGTCGTGGTGATGATGTTGGTTCCAATGGCCAAAAAAATAAGCCACGTGTATTTTTTATTTTTTTTAATTTATATTCATCAGTTTACGATCGACAAAATGTATACAATAGGACTAGATAATGAAAATGTGCAAAGAAAATATTTAAACTTTATTTCCATCGGCTTTGGTTGAAAAATATAATTCAAAATTTTTTTAATAGCCTCGAGTACCGGTTAGGGACAACAGTTTTGTCGGCTCTAGAAGAAACTGACAAAAATATAAGTAATTTTGTTAGTTTTGGTCTGGCCGACGAACATATGTTTTAATTTTTGTCGGTTTTGGTCTGGCCGACGAACATGTGTTTTTATTTTTTGTCGGTTTTTTGGAAACCAACAAAAAAATTACAACGAAAGAGTGATGGTTTCCTATAGCGAGGGTAGATGTGATTACCTAGCTCCGAAGCTCTTGCTCTTTGACACATGGATCCGTCCTTGTTTGTCATGTCGATGTGTACCCTGTCTTATCTACGCCCGCGAGATGTCACCCATCCGCCAATCGGCGGCCTAGCTAACACTAAAAAAGAAAGCTGACCTGACATATAGTACGAATATATTCATAATATATTTTTAACCAGACCTCATAAAAAATAAACCTAATACTATTAATAGCATGTGACAATCTATAATTGACCAAAGCCAACTAGGAAGTAGGCTTCTAGTTTGCTACAAGATTCATGCATGATAGTGTGTGGTAATGGCCAAGATACATGTGACAATGGAATAAGCTTTGCTTTCTTTAGCATGTTTTAAAATAGCAATATACATATATGGGAATTGCATGCTGATTTTGAAATCAAGAATTTATATCTCGGTTCATCAAGAACTAAAACCTAACATCAACCAATTCATCAAAACTAGATCTAGTTTTACATCAAGGACTCAAAAGAAGATCTGAACCAAAAATAACAACTATTTTAAAGAATACATTTTGAATCTTAGTTGTCAAATATATCATGAATTTTCAAGTTAAGGAAGCCAAAAGATGAGCTATACATTCTCTAGCCAATTACAAAAATTTACACCAAAGCTAATTTATGTTAGATTTAATAGCAAATCAGAAACACTTCCAAAAACAGTCCTTTCATTATGGTGATTCAAATGTTCACACAAGGAATAACATTGTACTACTAGAACATTATACTGATTTGATCTCCGGTGGTTATGCAATAGAGCCCGTCTTTCTACTAACTTTTGGACAAGCTAAAAGGAAAGAAATATGCAAAGATGTTCCCTACAATCGTCGGCTAAAAACATCAACCCAAAGGATATATGTGCAATGAGCTCTTCCGTTTCTTTGATCACAATCATGCATGAAGGAAAAATTAAATCATTACAAAGAACAACAAAGAAAGCATTAAGAGGATACATACAACTTATACACAGTAGCTAGAAAACCTAATGTGGAGTTTTTTACTTGCAGAATTCAATAATAGTAATAAATAGGATAGACCATAGGAAGTGAGATATTTGGCACTGGAGTGGCAATCTGTGCTTTGATAGATGTTTCTATTGCCCAATCTACATGTCACATAAATTATTTAGCTAGTAAGTGCGCCCTCTACAATCTAGTTAAACTTCTCATGCAAGACATATATTCATATTGCTAGTTAGGGTCAATTTTTTTAAGCTATCACATAATCAAATTTCCCTAACTTATATGCCATCGCTTTTAGTTGCCACTTGTTTACTGCAAGCGCAATTACTATAATATTGTCAGGTATGGCAATGTTAAAAACTTATCTTTTTTGTTTAACCTGTGAACGTAAACATACCAAAAAGATCTAAAAAACATAGTGTTATCAGATATGCAATATTTTCTATCTATATCCTTTTATATTATCACAAAAGGTTTTTTGTCAAAATGTACGGTTAAAATAATTTAAATTTAAAAATATATTTTAATAATAATACTAAAAGAAGTTTTACATTCAGATTGCTACATTCTAAATAACTCAATGATTTTTCACGGTTTTGAAATATTTACGTAGCTTAAACAATAAGATATTTTTCATGAATAGCACATAGGGTAATAAGGAACAAATTACAATGGCATAGAAGAGATAAAACTTTATGTAATGGGTATGTAAGGTTTTAGGTGACTTCGCATTGGCATGTAAGAATTTTACCTGCCAGTTGAGCTACATTCTTTTATTAAGTGTTTGTAATTCAATGTGATATAGCAATATGTTGAGGTGTGTTCTAGACTTTCATGATGGAACTAGCCTAATATATATACAACATGTGTCGGAACCATGCATTCCCATATTCGATATAAGAAGGATCCACTAACTATTATTCATCTAGAATATCCACTATACATTAACAGAGACACGTAGGTTGAAACCAGACAAAACACTCAAAATCTTGTGCATTCCATGATACTAGTAGAAAATAATAATAAGCTAACCAATCAGCAAACTCTGCATTATCATCATGTGCACCTCAATTAATGGTTCTTAGAAAACTATAAAGAACATATATATCTTACTCATATGATCGCACCAAAACCAAAATTTCTATTTTCCACACAGATCAGCCAAAGCTATCATGTAAAATGGTAATTTTCCATGGAGGATTCAAAAAGCTTGTAAGAAAATCATTGCACTTCTAGCGCGGTCGTTCATTAGTGGCTCATCACATAAAACTAAATTATGTAAAAAATTAAACAGCGCATGGTTTGTGCTCTTAAAATTCCATCATCATACACCTTTTTATCTAGAATTTTAATAGGGAAACTAGATAACAATAAGAGTTGACCACTGAATCAGTTTGGAACATTTGTATTCCCAAAGACAACACACACCATAAATTAATAATGTATGTCTAGATTTTGGCAAATTCCATGCAGGCTAGCAATGTAGCGAATGACTCCAACATTGTTTCAGAGCGCTAATTTGTTAAGAAATCTAGTTGATGTCACATTAGTTGATGCTTGGGCTTGGCTGCCAAACTCATAAATATATATTCCAATTAAAATAGTGAAAAAACATCAATTTTTTTTAAAAAAAATGAAAAAAAGATAATCGTAATATTGATGTTAATTTCTCAATTAAATATTTCATTTTCTTATGCAAGATTTATATAAAGTTAAGCCCCTTTCTTTATGACTCAATTTTTTTCTTATATACATGTATCTCAAACCTATTCAGATGTTTTTTTTAATCTTGATGCCACTTCTAAAATCTATCATAAACAAGTCTATCAAGGTGGGCTCGCTCCTTCAAGTTTTTAGAAATTTTATCTGAGGCTGCAAAAAGCTGATATGAAACAAAAGCTACTAAAACATTTGAATGAAATGACTGAAATATTTGAATTGGATCACTGAAACACATTGAAGGTAAATTGCTGAATCATTTGAATTAAAATACTAAAATACTGAAAGTAAACTGGAAAAATATTTGATTAATAATACTGATACATGAATTAGACAGTGATGAAGCATGAATTTTGAGCTACTCAAACATTTAAAGCAAGCCATTAAAGCATTTGAAGTAATGTGCTACCTTTGTCAAACGACCCACGGTATGGAATCATTACCCCTTTTGGGTTCTCGGTAACCTAACAGTAAAATCCATACAACTTCTTCCCACTTCCATTGTGGAATCTGTAATGGTTAAGCAATCTTGCAGGCCTTTAGTGTTTTGTCTCGACACGTTGACAAACATCGCAAACCTCCACAATTGCGGCTATATATATCCTTTCCTCATACTGGATCACCAATAGCTTCCTTTTAAATTATGCACATCTTGGTGCTTTCTAGATGGATTGAATATGCACAGTCGTGGGATTCCTTTAGGATAAACTCTCGGAGTCCTTGGTTGGGCATCACAATCCTTTTGTTGAACCAAATGACCCCGACCTCGTCCATCTCAATCTTTGGGGCCTCCTCCATAATTAGTTTAGCAATAATGTCGTGTATCTCCTCATCATCTTGTTTTGATATCTTGATTTTCTCCTCTAGAGTGGGTTGCACTTCCATATTATATAGACAGCCTTATGGGACCACTTCTAAGTTCAATTTCTCTATGTCAGCGATTAGATGATCGCACCTCGGGTTTTGACTTAGAGCATGCACAACTGTGTTCGCCTTCCTAGGATGATAGTGTATCGATCCCAAGATTGTAATCGGTCATCTGTTTTAACCATCTCCTTTGCCTCATGTTCAGATCAAGCTAGGTGAAGATGTACGTTAAACTTTTGTGATCAATATATATCTTAGTTTGGTCCCCAACAAGATAATGCCTCCAAATTCTCAATGCATGCATAACTGCTACTAACTCGAGGTCGTGAGTCGGGTAATTGATCTCGTGTGGCTTTAACTGTCGTGAAGCATCGGCCACTACTTTTCTTTCTTTCATCAATACACATCCTAATCCAAATTTGATGCATCACAGTACACTTTGAAGTCTTGGTGTATATCAGGTAACACTAGTATGGTGTGGTGGTCAGTTTCTCATTTAAAAGTTCAAATCTTGCTTCGCATGCTGGTGTGCATTTGAACTTCACATCCTTCTTCAATAATTTAGTTAGCAGGTTGTCAACCTTACATAAATTCTCAATAAACCTCTTACTGTACCTCGCCATACCATGGAAAGCTCGCACCTTGGTAACGGTATTCGGCTCCTTCCACTCGAATATCTCCTTCCACTCAAATATCTCCTTCCACTCCAAAAAAATTATACTTCCTTAATCACTAAGATGATTCCGTACGTTTCTATGACGATTTATATACTTTCAGTGATGAAAAAGTAGCGTCATACAAAGTACCTATTCAATGACAAAAAGGTAATTCGTCACAGACAATACTACATTTAATGACGAAAATATTCATTGTCATTGGAAAGTTTCTATAACACACATTCAATGACAAATCTATATTCGTCATAAGTTCTTCACATAATATCTATAACAACATTTGTGCGACTTTTGATGATGAATTGCAATCGTCATTAAAATCACTTTTCTAAGTTGTGAATCCAAAAATTACACTTTCTTAATTCAGTATACAACTAATGTTGTCTCAACAATTTGAGTATGATCCTGAGATGCTCGGTGTGTTTTTGCTCATTCTTTGAATAAATTAATATATCATCGATGAACATTACCACAAACTTGTCAAGATACTCCATAAATATCTTATTTATCATCTGCTTGAAATGTGTTGGGGCATTCGTGAGTCCAAAGGACATTACCATGAATTCATACAATCCATATTGTATGGTGAAAGCTGTTTTTGAAATATCCTCCTTCTTGATCTTTATTTGGTGATATTCTGACCTCAAGTCAATCTTCGAGAAAACACATGCTCCTTTCAATTGATCAAATAAGTCATCGATCCTGGGCAGTGGAAACTTGTTTTTGATGGTCACCTCATTGAGTGACCGGTAATCCACACATCTTGTGGGTACCATCCTTCTTCTTCATGAATACTATTGGCGCACCCAATCATGAGGTACTTGGTCTGATAAAACATTTGTCCTGCAACTGCTTCTTCACTTCTGCTATCTGAGTTGCATTCATGCGATACGGTCGTTGGAATATCGGGCTTGTACTAGGATACACGTCGATAGAAAACTCCACATCTCGATCTGGTGGCAACCCAAGCAAATCATAGGGAAATACGTCCTGGTACTCACATAATATTGGTACCTTCTGTAGTGATGGCTTTTCTTCTTCTGGCCTTGTCACCTTTATATGGTTAGCAACTCCTTGTTTTCCTCGTTGGCTAGAATCATATGTGACTCAGGTCCCATCGGTGTTGATCAATGTGATAGATCTACGGGCATAATTAATCTGACTTTGATACTTCTTATACCAGTCCGTACCCAGTACTATTTGTATACCCTTCAAATCGAGCATGATGAGGTTGGATTTGAACTTGGATTTTTCTATCTCTACTTCTATTTGTACATCCCACATTTGTAATCATGGATCCTCCCGGGGATGGTATTACTAGTGATTGTTTTAGAGGAAATAATGCCCATCGATTTTTAACCACTAGGTCCTTCGCAACAAAATAATGCTACGCCCCCGAATCAAATAAGACTGTAGCGGGTGCGGAGTTTGCTAGGAGCGTACCTATAGTACGACGTCCGGAGCATTTGCTGCCTCGTCTGCGGTGATGTGGTTGATTCGTCTAGATCCTATTTTCTATGACGGTTTGGTGCTCTACGCATTGTGGTGCTGTCCACCTTGGTTTTGCTAGAATTGAATCCTCGACTTCTGTGGGCACGAGTGGACGTAGTGTCCAACTTGGTTGCACTTAAACAGACGACTCCTACAGCTATAGTGGTTGCGTTCCTGTTCTCACTTTGGTGGTTATTCCCATCTTGCGAGTTTTGCTTGGTTGGCTGCTAATTGTTCGCCCCTTGCCCGATAAATTGTTGTCTTTGCACAAAATTGAACCTCTGGTTCCCATGATGCTGGTGGTGTGGGTGATGCTGCTGGTGGTGATGATGATGGTCCAATGGCTAAAAAATAAACCACGTGTATTTTTTATTTTTTTAAATTTATATTCATCGGCTTACACCGACAAAAATGTATCATGGGACTAGATAACGCTCGGATGCATTTTCGTTGGCCATTAGCTAATGAAAATGTGCAAAGAAAATCACTACAGGAGACGCTAGCAGTGTCGAGTGCCAAAACCGTCGACACCAGGACACAAGCCGTCGGGACAAGCGTCTCTCGACGGCCATCCATCGAGAGAAGGCCGTCAAGAGAACTCCGTTGAGAGAGGCACGCTTTCTCGACGGCTCGACCGTCGACAATACTTCTCTCGACAGCTATATAAAAAACCGTCGAGTGTAGTACAACAGACGCCGTTTGCGTCTGACGAACATACTCTCAACGACCACCGACGAACAGTCGAGAGATAGGAGAAGCGGGCCCCACTAAACCAACCTACCTGGGTTACATACTCTCGACGACTTTCCCATGGCCGTCGAGAGAGAGTCCCGACGGTTTATACTCGGCCGTCGAGAGTAAGTCTTTGCAGTAAAAAAATTGTTTTAATTTTGCAAAAAAACCAAAAAACTGATGCAGCTACTACACCTGCAAACCCAAAATGCCCATAATGCATATATATCCCCAATTGTCTCACACATGTGACTACAAGATCATAATTGCACACAAATAATTCAAACGCACGGCAGGCATCGATAAGCGAACGAACGATCAAAAGGCACGCACGACATACACATAGAACATCGCAATTCATTGTCCACAAACGTACGATAACAAAACATATGCATCGCTAGCTAGCTAGTCACCTAATGCTCGCTAGGTGGGGGATTGCCTGAAGGGGGTAGGAACGGCTAGGTAAACATCGACGGAGCACCATTAAACAGGTTGTTGACGAAGTGGGCCTTCAGGATGCCCGATGTCTCCCCTCCCTCGTGCGCATGAGCTGCTGCTGGGGCGGCAGAACCCAAACCCTTGAAGCAAACATAAGACTTATTAGTTAATGCTATGTGTTGAAATGAAGTAATAATACATGTTTTGAGGTCGAATGAGTTACCGCCTCAGTAACGTACGAGAAACCACCATATGGAAGAGCTGGGCCCACGTAGTCACCTGCTGGGGGAGGTAGGTTGCTGTAGAGAGCTTGGAGAGGAGGAGGTGCACCATAGGGACCCTGTGCAGCAAGCTGGTGCGGTGGGCCCCGTAGTAGCTCTGGTAGGGGGTGGGGCCCCGAATCCACTACGATACAGTGGTGGACCCCCGTAGAACCCCGGACCGCCACTAGTCCCACTCGGGCCAGCCTAAAACAAATTTGACATGTGATGTGTTAATTAAATTGTAAGATGTATATGAAAGAATATTTGGACTTTAAATACATACCCCAACTAGTCGAGATAAGCTCTCCAAATAGGCGAACCTTGCCTCGAACTCCGCTCGCCGTCGAGCCATCTCCTCCTCTTGCCTCTTTCGCGCCTCCTCCGCCGTACTCAAAACTCTCTTGCATCGCGTGCAGCATCTGCCTGTTCTCTTCCCTCTCCTGCTCCCTCTCCCTCTGGAGTCTGGACTCGAAGGTGCGTCGGCTCTCGGCCTATGTGTGGCCAGCCCACACAGCCGGCATGTAATCGTCGGGCCTGTAACAAAGTGTTGCCAGTAGTTATGAAATTTTAACCGAGTTGACTTGTAAATATAATCAAAGCCAACCTTAGGTGGTCTTGGCCGATCGCTAGCCTCCCATGAGCCTTCCCACCCATAGTTTGGTGGATGAGCACGGGGTCAAGCGGCTCATCCTCCGGGTTCTTCTCTGGCCCATGCTTCTCGGCGTAAGCCTCCTTGTAGCGTGCCTACATCGAAGTGTACATTGAGTATGAATGGTTGAATAGTAAATTGTGTCAGAACATGGTATCAACATTTTACGTACCTCTCACTGCATAGCAACGGGGTCCACGGGCCCCATGAAACCATCCTTATTTTGTGAGGAGTGGCCCATACGGAACACTTGCAGCCAAGGAGGCAGCTGCCCGGTGGTGATAGCATGTAGCATACAAGTAAAGAAAATATAGTTTTTAGTGCGAAAACAAAGCTGCAAATAGGGAATAAAGAAGATTACCACTTTCTTCCTATGTTGGGCAAAGGACATCTTCCCGACGGTAGTCCTACTCCCTTTTGCAGCACGGTTCTTCTTGGCCCTCTCAGACCTATCACGGAACTCCTGGCTGGCCCAATGGTTGGCCAGGGCCTCCCAGGCATCCGAGACGTTTGAGGCCCAATCTGGCTGAACGGTGAGATACTGCGGAGCTGTGAGGTACTTCGTCCGAGCAAAAGAGCTGCCAACCCATTCACCGTGCTCTCTCCTGGCAAAATTCAAATTTAGGATGCGTTAGAAATATACCGAAGAGTACAAATTTATTAAGTCATTACCTATAGAAGTCCTCGATCGCCGAGACTCGTGCCTCGAACATCAGATCCTGCACCTTCTGCTTCACACTTCTATCTATCACCGGGTCAAAGTCCGTCTCCTCCAACCCTGCACGAGGACAGTACCAAAGCTACAAACATGTGTGCTAGTAATGTCAGCAAATACCCTTTCGACAAATGCCAAAAAAAGATGTGTTTAAACTCACCCAAAACTCCCGCTTAATCTCCTCGGCGGCAGTGCTGTCACCGTGCTCGGCAACTTGTAATCATCCCATGAGTAAGCCGGATGGGATGACCTCTCCTCTCTGACCATCCCAGGGTAGTACTGTCTGATCAGTATCCCAAGCACAGGACTTGGCTGAATGTGGTCCATTCTAGGATTGACACAAGACATGTTGATACAAAGAATAGAAATAACGGAGTTAGTATGTCGCGTCGATAATAAGATAGTTCATGTGTTATTATGACTTACCTATCCCCGTCAATCTCGATCACAATCCGATCCGTCAGATTTCTTGGCGCCTTGGGCATCTTGTTGTGCCCCCTCTTCTTTTTTGCTGCCTGAGTAGCCCCTGCTTTGCTAGAGCCTGGGGTGTCTGTCACGCCGGCCCCAGACTCCTCCGTGTGGGCCAGCTCCTCATCGGAGTAGTGTCCGCCCGCACGGACAGAACCCGGTGTGCCCTCACGGTCGTCGCCCTCCTCCTCCTCAGAAGTGCTCCTTCTGAACTGTCATCGTGCCATCCTGTAAATAAAGTAATGTTAGTGAGGAATAATATTTTAATAAGTAAAAAAATTATTAAGTAAATAAAAATATGCAAAATTAATAACCTCAAGTTAGAAGTACGTGTCATCAACATCGAGAGGATCGTTCATAGCTTCTTCGATGTCGGCAGTTTTATTGGGTGGGTTAACTTCTTCATCGACATCATCATCGAATCACCTTTCGTGTTCCATACGAGTTGTGCCGTTTCAGAATAGGTGACGTACGGCTAGGTCACAATTAAAAAAGACTAACGCGGACATAATATTATTAAGCCTAATATATTATCTAACCAAAAAAGGTAATAAATAACATTTACAAATTAATAAACAATCAACCATCAATCGCAAAAATAATTACTAATTACTAAAGAGTAAATAATCAATTATTTACAATACATTTATTTTATTTATTTATTTATCATTTCACTAATTTATTTATTTTATTTATTAATTGCCTAATTTATTTACTAAACCTATATTAGTGTCGACTAATGATGTATGGCCGTCGACACTACACAACAAGTACGAAAAAAATCGATTCAATTACCTTGTACGTCGACGGTCAACGATGGGGACGACGTCGGATATGAGGGAGGGGACAGGAGGGGGAGAGGCAAAGGCGCGGGCGAGGCGGCGGCGGCGCGGACGAGGCAATGGCACGGGCTAACCGGCGGCGCCGTGTCGAGGCGGCGGCTATTGGCGCATGGGACTTAGGCACAAATGTGCTTAAGTTCCACGGAATTCACGATTAAAATAGTTTCTCTCTCGACGGCTTTCCTGGTGCCGTCGACATAGACCAATATTTCTCGACAATTAGCTCGAAGCCGTCGAGCTAGCCTAATCTCTCTTGACGGCTCTAGGTCAACCGTTGAGACAGATGGTGACCATTGGGACCCGCGGAGGGGCACACCACTCGTTGACCAGCTTTATGCCGTCGAGCAAGCCTAATCTCTCTCGACAGTTTTGGGGCAACCGTCGACACTGATGGTAACGATTGGGCCCCGCGTAGGGGCACATCACTCGACAGCCAGTAATGAGCTGTCGAGACAGCTATCGCTTTCTCTCGACTGCTATTTATTCCATAGCCGTCGAGACAACATACACTAGATGGTTTCGCTTGACTACACTCGAGAGAATACATTAGTCTCGACGGTTTTGCGCGAAACTGTCGAGACAAATTCATGTCTCGAGGATTCTGCCCTTTGTTAACTCGACGGTCAACCCATCATAATTTGATTTTTAAAAATACAAAACAAAATTTGTTGTTTTTAATATACAATGTGTTGACGTTTGTGTATCAAATAATATCATCAGCGAAAATATAAAAATTTTCAGAGCATCTATCGCGACGAACACTACTAAATGGGGTGTTTTCCTGTTAAGTTATAGGTTATCGTACGGTATCGGATGTTTCATTACTTACTACACAAAATACTCTAATTCAAAATTTTCAATTTCAATTAACAATTAAAACTTCAATAATGATGTAAAAGATCAAATTCATTTCATTCATTTTTCTACTTGTAAAAAATAAATATCAATTAAACTCTAATTTATAGGAAGAAAATTGTATATTTTAATTAGGGTTATCTCGACAGACATTCGGCCGTCAAGATAAATAACGCCGGGCGGCTGCTCTGACAGACGGCATCTTAGAATCGACGGTTCATGTTGTGGCCGTCGAGACTCAGCAGTCGTGGTTCTTACCTCTCGACGGCCGTAGTTCGGCACTCGACATTATTTTCATTTCCTGTAGTGAATATTTAAACTTTATTTCCATCGGCTTTGGTTGAAAAATATAATTCAAAATTTTTTTAATAGCCTCGAGTACCGGTTAGGGACAACAGTTTTGTCGGCTCTAGAAGAAACTGACAAAAATATAAGTAATTTTGTTAGTTTTGGTCTAGCCGACGAACATGTGTTTTTATTTTTGTCGTTTTTTGGAGACCAACAAAAAAAATAGAACGAAAGAGTGATGGTTTCCTATAGCGAGGGTAGACGTACTTACCTAGCTCCGAAGCTCTTGCTCTTTGACACATGGATCCGTCCTTGTTTGTCATGTCGATATGTAGCTCGTCTTATCTACGCCCACGAGATGTCACCCATCCGCAAATCAGCAGCCTAGCTAACACTAAAAAAGAAAGCTGGCCTAACATATAGTATGAATATATTCATAATATATTTTTAACCAGACCTAATAAAATTAAACCTAATACTATTAATAGCATGTGACAATCTATAATTGACCAAAGCAAACTAGGAAGTAGGCTTCTAGTTTGCTACAAGATTCATGCATGATAGTGTGTGGTAATGGCCAAGATACATGTGACAATCGAATAAGGTTTGCTTTCTTTAGCATGTTTTAAAATAGCAATATACATATATGCGAATTGCATGCTGATTTTAAAATCAACAATTTATATCTCGGTTCATCAAGAACTAGAACCTAACATCAACCAATTCATCAAAACTAGATCTAGCTTTACATCAAGGACTCAAAATTAAAGAAGATCTGAACCAAAAAGGACAACTATTTTAAAGAATACATTTTGAATCTTAGTTGTCCAATATATCATGAATTTTCAAGTTAAGGAAGTCAAAAGATGAGCTATACATTCTTTAGCCAATTACAAAAAATTACACCAAAGCTAACTTATGTTAGATTTAATAGCAAATCAGAAACACTTCTAAATACACTCCTTTCATTATGGTGATTCAAATGTTCACCACAAGGAATAACATTGTACTACTAGAACTGATGTGATCTAAAATCATTCATAAACAAGTCTATCAAGGTGGGCTCTCTCCTTCAAGTCTTCTAGAAATTTTATCTGAGGCTGCAAAAAGATATGAAACAAAAGCTACTGAAACATTTGAATGAAATGACTGAAATATTTGAATTAAATTACTGAAACACATTGAAAGTAAATTGCTGAATCATTTGAATTAAAATACTAAAACGTTGAAAGTAAACTGGCAAAATATTTGAATATTAATACTGATACATGAATTAGACAGTGATGAAGCATGACATTTAAGCTACTCAAACATTTAAAGCAAGCCATTAAAGCATTTGAAGTAAAATACTGAAACATTGAAAGTAAAAATACGAAACATACAAATTAAAACACTAAAATGTTACTTAGAAAGTGATGCGACATTGAAAACAAATCTTAAAACATCGAAACAAGGGTGCTGTAACATTTATGTGGACATAAAGAAACATTGATGAAACATAATGAAAAGATTATTAAAATTGATGTTTCACACAAGCAAACGAGATATATACTTCACAAACAAGATTCTTCGTGGAGACAAACACAATGTTTTATAATACCAGGAAAAACATTCTAGTAAAAACATGAGAAAAAAAAAAGATCAAACGAGATGGTTCAAGATGTTCCTATACTAATAATGTTTCATTACAATTTGAGAACCCCTCTTTTTCTTCAAATTCGACCATCCTTGTCCCTCAAGACATAGCACCACACCACTATCGACGTACAGCTTTGTCAATGAGACCGAGCCCATCAGCCACCACAGAAGAGTGAGGACTGAGGACAGGGAAAAGTGAGGGTCGGGGTGATGCCAATGACGCTGGCCATGACTAGCAACGTCGAGCGACGGCACTGGTCCAGCTTGTCGCCGGTCCAACAACACAGCCGGCCTACTCACACAGTGGATCTCGCTAGAACTTGTTGCTATGCGAAGAAAATGAAAAAGTAATTAAAAGAGAGAGTGTGGTGAGGAGTAGCTACACATATATATGCGAGTTTATGGACGGAGCATCCAACGAGGGATGTATATCCGAGCGTTTGCATTTTCGTTACTGTTATGCTTTATATACACATATAAATAGTGTTTTATAGAGTGGGATAGAGGGCTATTAGGGATGTTTTAAGAGTTTATCAAAAACAAAAACGACCACTAAGAGAGCTCACCGGCGTCGAGATCGACATCGCCTCACCAACACAAAAGCCAGCTATGACACCATCTAGGACGATGCCGGTGGCCATGAGGGCACACCACTGGGGCAAGCATGGGCCATGCGTTCATATGCTCTCTATGCCCTCCCACTGTCTCCAGAAAACTCATCCAACAACCTCTGGATTGTCTGATCCGACGGACACGGCGGGCTTACAAATTTTGGAAAAAAGTCTGCAATGTTTTTTACTTCTGAAACATTGTATTTCTACACATGAAACATTTTAGTTTAGTTTGCTTGTCAAAATGTCAATTTTGCTCTCATGGAACATCTAGCTTTGTATGGGACAGAATCACTGTATAATATGATGTTTTATTAGTTTTTTTGTATGTTTCATCGGTTCTTTTAGCACATTCCAATGTTTTTTTATGTTTCAACAAACTTTTTGGCATGTTCCAACACTGGTCGACTATGTTTCAACATGTTCCAAAAAGTCTTGTCATGTTCCATTAGTTTTTTTACGTGTCAACCGTTTTATTGGCATGTGTTAGTTGTTGATTTGTTTTTCCATGATTTCATTTGCATGTTCCATTAGCACAATTTCATGTTTCATCAGACACAACCAAATATTCCAGTAGTACATTGTGTATGTTCCAACAGCACATTGTATATGTTCAAAATAATGTTTGAAACCAGAGTTCAATTTTTTTGTGGGATTGGACATTCAATTTATGCTTGGATCCATAATTATACTAAAACTTGTGCATTAGTATATGGGTGCAGTTTCGGGCAATTGAAACAAAAAAATAGAGTAATCTGCGCATGCAAAAAAGTTAGAGGGCAGGCAAAAAAAAAATCCCGATACCAAAATCCTAAACCGAACTGAATCGAAAATGCCGAAAATTACGAAATTTTCGGTATTTGGTACTTGGTTCGACGGACGGTTTAGAAAACTTCGGTATTACGGTATAGGTTCAGTGTTTGATTATGAAAAACCAAAATACCGTTTAGCAGCTGTGACCAGTAGCCTGTCACCCAGCTCCAGGCCATAGACCATAGCTCCGCATGTCATTAGGCCATGGGCTAGCTACAACACATGACCCATCAGACAGGCCACTCCTTTTAACCCTAGGCCCCAGTCCCCACTGCCGACCCACACCCCTGCTTCCTGACCTACACCACGGCGCCAGCGCCACCCACCTGTCTACCCGCACCCTCACCACCCCCGCCTACCACCCAGACCGACGTCCCCCGCCGGCGAGGCGTACCTCGATGGCCGGCGCAGCGTCCCCCAGCGAGCGTCGTCCCCCGCACGGCTGCCCCCGATGGCGGGCGCGACGGCATCCCCCGGGCCTAGGCGATTGGCGCGGCCACCCCCGGTGACCGGCGTTCCCCAGCGCAGCATCCCTCGGGCCTCGACGGCCGGTGCGGCGTCCTCTCTGCGTGGATCTGCAATGTGTGCGGGTAGCTAATTGTTTGTTTGCTCGATCTATCGAAAATACCGAAATACCACACCGAATTGATTCAGTATTTTTGGTATCGGTAGCTATTTTTCTAGGCATAATTTCTGCATCCATTTTCTATATATAGAACTTTTTGAATACCGAGAATACCGAACCGAATATACAAATAATACCGAACGCGCACTCCTAAAAAAAATTCACAGAACAAATCAAACAAGAGAGACATTACATGAGAAGATTACTGGCTGTTAAAATTACACTAAGATAACTGTTGTTAAAAGGTAGACAAGTCCATCTTGTAGACTAGTCCATTGATGCGTCCGGAAGCTAGCCACCACTGCACTTTTCGTGTGCTCATGCTTGCAAACTTGACCCATTCCTTTGCCTCAAATTAGGCTCTCTTTGTTTGACGGTTTGATTTTATTTTATTTGATTGAGTTAAATATTATTATTTTTTACGTATCATTCAGTGTGATATTTTGTAACAATATCTTCAAGTCTTTGTGGTGTTTTGATAACAAATTTAAAATAATTTTTAATATCTTTTAACCTTTCTATGTCTCTTTTAAAAAACTCTTAATTTTTTACTCAATCAAATCTGAAAGTGCATCTAGACCCTATGTGGGTTTTTGTGATAGATGATGGGCAATTAAAAACCTAATATGTTTAATGAGGTTATGGATAGATTCTAATCTTACGAAATAGATATGGAACGCTAATGGAGACTTTAAAGACAAAAGGAGAACATGGTGTTTAGTGTTTAGACCTAGATTATTTCTATTTTAAATTGAGACTACGGACACGCCGTACTATTAAGAGAGATGCGACAAAAAAACACTTTTAGATGGTGTAAGTGCTCTTGGTAAATGAATCTTGACATATTCTATCCACCAATCAATGTTTGAGGATGTTTTCCTCAAATACATATTGGACTATCTGATGCTTATCTGTCTCAAAGTCGCAAAAATATCGGACTATCTGATATTTTCCTCGGAATGTTCTAATGCAGATCGGACTATCCAATCCTTGGTCCGATCGACCCCTCTTTGTCTCCAGATCCTAAAAATATCGGACTATCCGATAATTTTATCAGACTATCCGATATAAATTGAC
This sequence comes from Raddia distichophylla, assembly GCA_005191435.1. Taxonomy (NCBI): domain Eukaryota; kingdom Viridiplantae; phylum Streptophyta; class Magnoliopsida; order Poales; family Poaceae; genus Raddia; species Raddia distichophylla. Next base: position 729,361 of record SPJY01014911.1, read on the forward strand.
TCCATTTTGATTGATTGTTATTTCAATATTTTTATAATCATTTCAGGATCACAAACATAGCCTTTGCGTCGACTTCCACTCACTTTCATGTCAGACTATCCGATGTGTAACATTGGACTCTCAGATTTTGTCAGCAGAAACGGCTAGTTGGTGGGTGGGTGTATTTATTATCCTCCTCCCCCCCACCCAACAGGCGGCTAGGGTTGCCTTTCACATTCATTTCAGCTGAGCACTTATTGCAAACCCTAACTCCTCACCTTTCCTATTCACTCCAACACAAATCTCATTGTTTGCATCTTTGTGAGAGTGGAGAAGCTAAATCTAAGAGCTTTGTGTTGATTAAGCTTCATACTTAAGCAATTGGTCCCATCTCCATGTTGGTTTTCTAGCGGATTTGTTACTCTTTGAGTTTGAGGGCTGCTAGACGACTAGGAGTCGCCCTAGAGCCACCGGTACTTGGTGTGGTTGCCGGGGACCGTTTGTGAAGGCCGGATTCACCTCCCAAAGGGAAGGATCCAAAGAGTAAAACCGGGAGTGCTTGGTGCAACCCGGGAGGCAAAGGATCAATAGATACTCCGGCACAAGTGCGAATGAGCCGCATCAATGAAGACATAGAATCTACTCAAAGGTCCGAACTTCATGGAACAACTATATCGAGTCTCCTCGTGGATTTGGGTCTATTTCTCTTGTTTTACTTGTTTATTGCTCTCTAACCCTATTTGGTGCAGTTGGTATACTTGTTTTGCTAAAGGGCTTCAAACTCTAGTTTCAGCAATATTGGATAGTCTGATTTCATATTAGATAGTACAATCCATATCAGACTATCCGATATTATTTTTTTGTGTTTTTTATTTGTTAAAAATTTGTAAAGCCAATTCACACCCCTTAAGTTACATCTCGATCCTTCAAATTCGATTTGAACCAATCACGAATCAAAGGTTGTGTTCTTTTGGGCTGATCTGAATGGCTAACACCTGTTTCATGGCAGGTGTCCTACAACTCTCTCTCATGGTGCAAGAACTGGCTTGGGCCAAAAGTGAACATAACTAGGGCTCCACAGGTATTCCGTATTCTACATTGCCTAGTGGTATCATTCTCACCATGGAACACTTGAGGCCTAGCTATATGTGTAGTGGCTAATTAAACTATTGTACACCATGTTCTTGTACTCCAATATATTACAGGGTTAATGTGTCCTTCCCTCCTAAGCCCTCTTTATTCCTTTTTCAGGCAGAGCACGATGGATCTGATTTACAAACAAGCATGAATGTTGAGCACTATCATGGCCAGGATCTATTTCCAAACATGACAAGGACTCCACATTTGAAGTATATAACCTACTACGAAGATGCTGAAAGTATTCAAGGGTGGAGAACAGCGGTCTGGGAGCTTGACAAAGGTGCAATCTGGAGTTTCTTTCCTAATTTAATTTATAACCTGCCTATGGTGTTTTTCCTTGAATATGCTATTCTGCGTTGCTTTTCTACGAGAGATCCAATTAGAAGTTTTATACTTTTAGGCTTAATCAAATAAATGTGTGTAATACTCTCGCGTTCTCTGTAACTTGCATCCATTTTTTAAAAAAGGCATGCATTTGTTATGATTTATGAAACACCAATATAATAGTTCTTCACTCTTCTTTTAACTGTTGTGTTTCTTATTTGAACAGCAAACCACAGGAATATCGTTAGGACGCCAGTACTAATGCGTGAGTTGTGGCTTGAAATGTGGCATGACATGCACCCTGATTCAAAATCAAAGTTTGTGACTAAAGGTTGGCATCAACTCTTGCCACTCATGAGTCCTTTCCTAGTTCCCTTATATGCCTTTGAGTTTCCAATGCAATAAGAGAAGTTCATAAACAGCTTTCCGAGGTCCATTAAGAAATGAAGATTGCCACTGGGACTATGCGAAAGCTCGGTGTGGATTTCCAGAACACTGTGAATACAGGTCTGTGACTCAGATTTTCCGCTCCTTTTTCCAGTTAAACTCTTTCATTTTCAGAAACAATAACCTTTTCTAGTTACTGTAAATCCAGGTACACATTTGGTGATGTCCATCTAGGGATGAGCTGCAGGTTGAAAAACTCATCAACTAACCTCCTTCAACAGTATCTCTGAAGTAAGTAGCTTTAGTGGTGTAATTATTTCATTTACCCTCTTTGGTTAAAACTACATCTGACATGTTTTTTATTGACCTACTGCAGATAGAAAATTGTTTTAGCTGAGCAGTTATGTGGATTATCACTCACGGTGGGAATTATTTAGGAATGCTTGGCAATGAAATTACTGTGCAGGATAGTACCAGGATGAGTTACGGCACAGCCAAAAAACAGGTGAAATTGCGCTGTTGATCACTCGCTCTTGTGGCCATCTTGATCATCCTCATCTTTGCAGCCAGTGGGGTGCCATTTTAAATGGGATCAATTGACCCCACTGTTTTTTTTGCAAAAAAAAAAAGCAATCCTATGCAATTAAAAATCCATGCAAAAACCAAGGAAATAGTGCAAAGTTTTTTTTTTTGAACAAACGGAGCAGGCGCTCTGCCATTTCATTAAGAAGAGAACTGTACACTGTACAGGACCTAGCCACGGCTAGGGAATTAAAAAAGAATTACATTGGGGCAACAAGAAGCCCCAAGCTCCATCCCCTCACCTCCAAAATTCTATCCACCAACGTTTTAAAAGGAAGGTTTTTATGCTGAAAAATGCGTCTATTTTTTTTCTTTCAAAGATTTCAAATAGTGTAGACTAAGACCATTGAGGGTCCTCTTGGCTGCTTTGTCGGCTGTTTGGGAAGAGGCCGCGATCCACCAGTCGCAAAAGCTCTGCTGTCTGTCCATCTAGGCGTTTGAGTATATTGATTGAGAACCTCATTCCAAACTATTTCAGAGTACGAACAATAGAGAGTCAGATGGTTGATGGTTTTCGAACTATTTTGGCATAAAGGACAGATGGGCTGGTGTGGTCATCCTTTTCGAGTCAGGACATTAGCCGTATGAATGCATCTATGGACGAGAGACCAGACAAAAAAATTGCATTTGTTTTCTGTCTGTGTCTTTCAGATGGTGTCTCCAAAGGACTAGTCCGTGCTGCCTAGAAATTGAAGATGATAGACCGACTTAGTGGAGAACTAATCATCCGAAGTTAAAATCCAAATGATCTCATCAGCTGCATCTGTGAGCGTTACACAACGAAGTTGGCTCCAAAGGTGGAGGTAGTTCTGAAGCTGCTCCACCGTGTTGAGGTGTCGTACCATGCCTATCCATCTATCATTGGGAAGCAAATCTGCAACGGTATGATTCTTTCCCCTTGCGATGTTGAAGAGGTGGGGCGCGATGTTGCACGGTGCTGACCCCTGCAGCCAGTTGTCCAGTCAAAAGTTAGCCTTCTGACCATTCTGGACGGCGACGCGTGTGGCCGCGCGAAAGAACGCTCTGTCAGGATCACTGCAGTGTACCTGAGATCCATTCCAAGGTATACTTGGGTCAGTCTAATTGATTCATAACCACCTCAAACGAAGTGTTGTACCAAATTTCTGGAGATCCAGGGTGCCAAGGCCACCCATCTTCTTTTGTCGGCACACAGTTGGCCAATTGACAAGTGAGTGTCCACCGCTTGACGACTCCTCTCCTCACCAGAGAAAGGCTCGACTTATTTTGTCCAACCTCTTTGAAACCCACTTAGGTAATGGAAAAGTAGTCATGAAATACGTAGGTAGAGCTGAGAGGACAGTATTGACGAGTGTAAGCTGACCGATCTTGCTCAAGAGGCTCCCCTTCCATCCTTGAAACCGTTTTTGCACTTTCTCTATTAAGGGGAGAAATTGCGCCTTTTTGAGCTTTCGTTGGTGAAAAGGAAGCCTGAGATACGTGCAGGGGAAGGAATCTCTCATACCGGAAAAAGATATTAAGATATCATCTAGCTCTTTCGGTCTACAGTGGATCGGGTAGGCAACACTTTTGGCAAAATTTGTGTGTAGTCCGGAGGCCTTCCAAAAGCATTCGAGTATATTCATAGCCGCCTCAATTTCACTGCGTGCGGGATTTAGAAGGATGGCCGCGTCATCAGCGTAGGGATGTCCACATGGAGATCATCCGCGAGTTGATAGCGGAGAGAACATTATTTTTCTGTGCGCGAAGAAAGAGCCGCTGGATAGGGTCAATGGCCAAAATAAACAATATGGGCAAGATTGGAACCCCTTGTCTAATTTTTGCGTGATAAATAGACGGACCCGGAGTGCCAATCAGAAGGACGGAGGAGGAGGCCGACCTTAGAAGGGAGGAGATCCAATTACGCTAGCGTTGGCCAAAGCCTAGGCGTTGTAGAACCTCTAGTAGATATCCCAAATGGACTAAGTCGAAGGCCTTGGAGAAGTCGATTTTGAGGAAGATAGCCGATGTCTTCTTGCGTTGGTGGTCTTGAATGGCATTCTGCACGTAAAGGAAGTTGTCTTGAATGGCACGACCTTTGATAAATGCACTTTGACTTCTTAAGACTGGGCTATCCAAATGAGGGGTCAATCTGTTAGCCAGGAGTTTGGACAATAGTTTGCTGAAGCTGTGGATTAGACTGATCGGGCAAAAGTCTGTCAGCTGCTGACCAAGTTTCTTTTGCAAGAGGACGATGCTGGCTGTGTTGAGGAGATTTAACGAGGCCGAGTTTTGGTCGTAAAGGTGGTGGAAGGCATTGATGATGTCCTCTTTAACCGTGTCCCAACAAACACGAAAAAAGGGCTGTAAAGCCATCTGGGCCAGGTGACTTATCTATGGGGCTGGAAAGAATGACTTGGTTTATCTCTTTTTCCTCGAAAGGCAGCTCCAGGTCATCCAAGTCATGAGATAAATAGCCCAAGTGTTCTCTATCTAAGGAGAGCTCACGATTGAAGAGGGTGCCTAGGTGCTTCCGAAAGTTGCGGTGACATTCCTTTTCCTTATCAAAGTGAGAGCTGACTGTCCCATCAGGCGTGACCAAGGAATGAATATAGTTTTTCCTTCTTTGGGAATTGGCACGAACATGAAAAAATCTCGTGTTTGCATCACCCAATTTGACCCATTGGGCCCGTGCCCGTTGACGTATTCGTGCTTTCTCGATCACGGCGAGACCCAAGCTACGGTCTTTGAGTCGCCTGTGAAGGTCTCTTTCAATAGGCGAAAGAGGGCGTGTCTCGCTAACTCAATCAAAGAGGAGGATTAGCTCTTGAACTATGGCGAGGAGAACCCTTGAGTTTCCCACTTTGATCTTTGCCCATTTGGACAGGGCCTTAGCAGTACGGGAGAGCTTGGTGTGAAGTTTGCGGAAGGGGTTCATGTTAGCCACCGGACGACTCCAAGCCTGCTGGACTATCTGATGGAAGCTCTCGATTCGTGGCCAATAGTTCTCGAAGCGAAAACATTTAGTGGGCCTATGCTCCATTGCCGTCGAAAGAAGAAGATGGGCATGATCAGAGACCGACGACGGTAAAGCTCTGAGGTAAGTCTCCGGGAAGAGAAGCTCCCAGACTGCAGTGCAAAAGGCACGGTCTATCCTCATGTGAGTGGGATTGGCCTGCTCGTTGCTCCATGTGAAGCGATGATCCGAGAGGTGAATTTCTTTTAGTTCAAGGATGTTGATTATTGAGCGGAAGGCATACATAAGCGACGGGTTAAGGTTGGAATTGCTTTTGTCCGCTGCTTCGTAGATAAAGTTGAAATCTCCCAAGATGAGCCAGGGAAGAGTAGTCGGTGTATGAGTGGCAATCTCTTGAAGAAAGAGAAGTTTATTTGTTATGGACTGTGGGCCGTAGACAACCGTGAGCACCTCCACGGGATGGAGTTAGAGCAGTACATCAACGGGTGTACGCTCAGATACCGGTGCACGCAAATGTTAAAGATCATAAAGTATTGCATTGCATTGAAACTTTTTGTTTGATTGGAGCCGCAATTGATGATAATGTTATTAGTGCTTATGTTTACATTCAAACCTCGCTATTACGTACTATGTTGAGTCTTGGATTCACTTTTGCTCTTCTGTTGTCTTTTTAGGTGTTGGTTGAAGCAGCATCCGCGGGAAGGGGAGTAGATCACACTTTTGCTCATCATAGCCAATCCAACATTTTGTTAATGCAATGAACTAGCTTGAACTTGTTTGTTACCTTGGCAGTGTGTAATAGCTTATTAAGGGTCGCTTGTGCTGTTTGGCTAATACTCTCTGAAGGTCGCCAGAAAGTATCTGTTTTGGGGTGGTTGTGGTTCTTGCCATGTGTTAGCTTTGACTTAATAGTTGGTTGTATATTGATGCTTGTTATGCTTTAATTGTGAGTGTTCCCTGTTTGGATGTCCCAGCAATATGGGAAGTTCTGCCAAATTTTTGTATTAAAGGAGGTGGTAGCATCTTGAGCCTCAGGGTTGAGGTCGGGGTGTTACACGTGGTATAGCGCGCAAAGGCGATCTGACCGACGGCTCCTCCTCGTCCACCAATCCGAGGTGCCAAACTAGGCGAGAGTGGCCACCACGACGCGGGGAGCCCACTAAAGAATCTTCAATGACATCCAAGTGTATAAGAACCTTGAATGTGTCCACTATCTTGGGAGGAGCCACACCTTTTGCTAGGTTAGGAACCATGATAAAGAGGTAGTGGATCTTGGGGATGTCGATTGGCTCCATCGTCCATGCTCACACATTGAGGGTGACCGACTTCTCTCGGCGGCGCGAGTGCCCTTCAATGGACTGGAACACACAAGTCGAACCAATGATGTTCTGAACAGTCGCCTCATCCGCACATGCATAGGGACATTCTCTAGGCAGAGGCGCACCCGAAAGCGAAGAGGGGTAGGTTTTCGACTAGGCGGGGGCGCCACGGCCGAAGCTCAAGAGAGTAGCTATTGTATTGCAACCGCCCCCATTGCACCGCACGGTTCCGATGGTGTTGCGACGGAAAGCGCACAAGAAAGTCTTCTGGGAAGTGTGGCGAGACGGAGATGCTCTCCCGTGGCGGTTTAGCCGCCTCCATTACGGTCGAGAGGACGACGCTAGAGGCCTGCGAAGGGTCGTGAAGGCCAAAGAGGCGACACACCGCAAGGCAAGAAGAGACATCGTCGAGGGTAGCCTCTAAATTCATCATGGAGTGGATGAAGCTCTTTGAATGATGTGGGCATCGGCTTGGGTCACCCAGAACCGCCAAGGCCGGATAGGGCAAAGGAGCAGGCGATCGGTGCTTGAGAATAGAGGGGTGCTGGATAGCGGTAGTTGCGGGATATATGCCCGTTGCACTTGTAGCGTTGGCATTGAATTGGGTTCCTGCAACTCACCACCAAGTGGCCCAACTCTAGGCAACGGAAGCAGCGAGAGTGGCGGAGATGGGGCGAGCTGTGCCCGGAGGTGGTGCTATCTCTAGGTCGAAGGCTCCAATCATCGCCAGCTGGAGTCAAAAGAGCCTGCGCATAGGTCCTGCGCGGCAAGTTGGACGGAGCAGCGAGAGCAGAAGGCACTGCTCTGTTGCCCTCACGGCGACGTCGCTTTGAGCGGACCAAAGTCCACTCCACCTCGGAAGGGTCTTCAGTAGGTAAGGCGAAATTGACATGGTGCTGAGAGGCCCGAAGGACAGCCATGCCGAGTGTACTAGCAGGGTGCGTTGAGAATCGGGTTGGCTTCTTGAGACAAGACCGAAGTGGAGCCATGAAGGAGGAGGCGGCGGCAGCGACCATGGCAGCGGGGAAGGAGCACGGGAGCAGAAAGGCATGATTAGAGCGAAGGGCGGCGCTGAAAAGCTTGTGGAGGACGGCGTCAACGAGCTCGCGTTGGGCAGCGTCGACGAGATCGGGAGCTCGGGGAGAAGGCACCAGCGAACTCCGACGAGGAGCGGCGGCGAGGGTGAGGATGAAGGGTGGCGGCGGTGGCCAGCGCGAGGGAAGGGGGCAACCGGCCTAGCCCATCCTCGAGGAGCAACGACGTTGGAGCTCGACCAAGAGATGGCGGTGGGGAGGAGCGACGCCGGTGACGGCACGGATAGCTAGTTTGCTGTCCCCATGTCAGGGGACGGGGCGCGGTGGCCCTCGCAGACGGCGGCACGGGGACGGAGCCGGCACCGTCGGGGGCAAGGGGGCGGCGAGGGCGAGGCAGGGATGGGGCGGCGTGGAGGCGGCGCCGGCGAGGGGCGAGGGAGCCGTGGATGGGACGCCGCGGCGGAGGAGATGTGGGGCGGGCGGAGTGGCGGCG